>CM074140.1:1536894-1848545 GCA_037178625.1 Skeletonema tropicum | reverse complement strand
CCTTGAACTCCCTCCAACCCTTACACACGGACGTCACGCACGTATACTTCTCCTTCAAATTCAAATACATGAAAATATTCAACATGGTCGTACTATCCACGGAATCAAACGCGCCGGTGTTGACACGCTCCGGTCCCGACTTGACGGGAGAGTAGGATTGTTTCTTCTTACCGGATGAATCGATACGCCACTTTTCATGCTCTGGCATGGCATTGATTACTTCGTCCGCGGTGATAGCGGTTCCATTGTTGACCGATGAAGCGATGAGGGCTTCGAGTTGAGCTCGAGGGACCCAAGGCATAACTGCCGAAAGGTCGGTATCGCCGGCTCGTCCGGCGCTGGCTTTTCTTTTTTTGCTGGTAGCACTCCTTTTCCTTGCGGTGGTGCCTGATTTCTTGGCAGCGGGTTTACGTTCATCCATCGTGAAGGTCTTCGTTGTAGTTGCTGATGCCTATAGCCTGGTGCTCTCCTTCAGAAAAGTGCAGTTACCGACTTTATCGATCAGTTAGTGAAGATCACCATGTTCATGTTGTGTAATGTGTTGCGGTGATTGTTGTTCGGTTCAAGGGTAAATAAAAGCAGGGTTGGCGACGACGGTTCCCGCCAAAATTTTACCTAGTAAAAAAGCTGAGTACCGTTACCGTCTCGTCGGCAAACTGGAAAGCGAAAGTCAGTGCCGGTCCGAAAAGGATGATCAGCACTAACCACACGCTCAAGGCAAGGCAACCATGATCACCGTTGCCGCCGTTGAATTAGACCAAGTTAATAGCCTTATTATGGGATGATTGGTGGCTGACGGTTATTATTGATTACTATGTTGGTGTTGAAGCCCTCGCCACTGCCAAATCCCCTGAGAGAAGGCAGTATGGAGGCAATATTAGGCGGTGACGTCCGGCGAGCGCCGCCCATTAAACAGTGCTTATTGAACGTCCCATGGAGCGTTTCCAGTGAATCCAAACACGATAACACAGACATAGTAATCCATAGTAACGATCAGCCACCGATCGGCCGATATTACGGCTATTAACTTGGTCTATTCCAGCGGCGGCAACGCTGACCATGGTTGCCGGCAGAGAGTGTTCAATTTGAGCTTTCAATGACGGAGATCGGGCGGGCAACCGAGACTCAATGAAGGCAAGCGAGACTCAATGATAGGGATTTCAAAGTCGTAACGATAATCTTACTTAGGAAAAATTTGATGCCGTTTCCTGCACACTTGTGAACGTAGGAGCGATACGTCGGAATTTGTAGCGAGGTTAGCCGACGAGATGGTAAATTGATTTTGAAATTTCACAAAACGACGCCAACCACGGACAGGATGGGTGTCGCAACCCGGCTCCCGCCAAAATATGCGAGGGCCGGACAGAATTGTTGACACCCGTCGGCAGCCCGTAGGTGCCGCCAGGCCCGCCCCTTGACACCCGTCTGCGTCTAGATAGAGAGTACTAATAAATCGCAATTGATCGACGATTGACACCAATAATATAACGATTCGATTCGATTTGATTCGTTCGATTTGATTCGTTCGATTCCATTTGTTCGATTCCATTCGTTCGATTTCATTCGTTCGATTTCATTCGTTCGATTCCATTCGTTCGATTCCATCGTCTTGAAAAGCACCACTCCCTATTTTCCTCAATTTGTTGTGTGGCACCAGCTTTTCGAGGGATTTAAATTTTTCAAACGCCTTTTCTGGAATGTCCTTCAGCCGTTCATCAATTATTAAACATTTAATGTGCTCTTTATGTTGTCTTGCTACCTTCAATTCTTCCTCGCCGCCTCTATAATGAAAAGTCGTACCATCTTCCATCATGATGTTGAGCAAGCGAATAGCGAATATTACTTTTCCTTATGTTGAGTTTGATAATCCCAGCTAGCTCTGCACGCACAGTTAGTAAGTACTGTACGGCTGGGTTCAAATGATTACTTTGAACTTATATGGACATATCGAGTGCCGGTCCAAAATCATATTGATTCCTACGTACAATAGTTTTCCTGTCCGAATTTCGAGATAGTCATCCTCAAAAGGACCTAAACCATGGCGAAATAGCCCCTCCTACGGCCGCCAATAACACCACAACTAATGAACTTACGGGCCCAGACGAAACGGAAATCTCATCCTGTAGGTCAATAGGATCTCAATGATACCTCATTCGTTGTCTAACTCCTAATCTAGAGTTCAAAGTAATCATTTGAACCCAGCCGTACAGTAGGAATAGTGTAAGTGGTATTGTACATAGATTGTACTTCTTGAGATGATGATGTTGGAGGCCCTGCAAATTCTAACCGAGACTCGCGAACTTCAAGGCCTCACCTCCACCTCAACGGAAAAAGGAGTCCATTATTATTTTCAACATGCTCGTATCGTATGCCTCGCCTCGAAGCCATCAACCATGATGACCGACAAGACACCAGGCTCTTTGATCGAAGCCATATTATTATTATTGCCGGTGAATGGTTGCCGTTGCCGTGGGGCGGTTGGCGCAGCAGTTGTTAATTATGGCCGGTGGTATTGAGCGAAAAATTTGAAGAGTTTGAGCGAAAAATTTGAAATCATTCGAAAAAATCACACTTCAGGTCTCGTCACAAACGACGAATGAAAGTCAACTCGAGAGACCGTGTGGGTGCAATTTTCAGCTATTTCTACTAGAGTCCTTTAATAGGAATTAGCACTTTATTTGGCGATATCTCAGTGGCGGGAATGATTATGGCGGGGAAACGGTTGTGGTTCGGCCTGAGCCAAACCAAGGGTAAATAAATAGGGTATGACTCAATTTTTGGCGGGAAATCTCCACCGCGACGACAACACGTAAAAAAATAAAGAGGATTTACCGTCTCGTGGTCAAACTCATATGCGAAAGTCAGTGCCGGTCAACAGGTTGATCAGCACCAACCACGCCGCTCAAGGCACGGCAACCATGATCACCGTTGCCGCCGTTGAAATAGACCAAGTTAATAGCCGTACTATCGTCCGATCGGTGGCTGACCGTTATTATGGATTATTATGTTAATGTTGAAGCTCTCGCCGCAGGCAAATCCGCCGAGGGAAGGCAGCATGGAGGCAATATTAGACGGTGACGTCCGGCGGGCGCCGCCCATTGAAAAGTGCTTATTGAACATCCCAAGGAGCGTTTCTGGTGGATCTACGTACGATAACATCAACATAATAATCCATAGTAACAATCAGCCACCGATAGGCGGATAATATGGCTATTAACTTGGTCTAATTCAGCGGCGGCAACGTCGACCATGGTTGCCGTTGCTTTGAGCGGTGAATGATCAGTTCGAGCTTTCAATGACGGGAAACGATGAAGCAAGCGTGACTCAACCATAGGTAATCAAACGTCGTATCGGCACTGTTACTTAGGGAAATTGTGTGTGTTCGGTGGACAACGGTGGACAGTATTAGGTACAACGTAGGAATACGTAGAAATGGCCTCGTGTCACAGTTTGAGTTTGACCACGAGACGGTAAGCGTCACACTCTATTTGGGGGGGAAATAAACGGTTTTTTTCAGTACCGATTCAACGCATGCTAGAGAGAGTGCTTTGGTAGGGACTCCAGATAGAAGTGACTGATTCCTACCGTATGTACATGGCTTTTTGAATGAGAATCACTACAGTACACTTCCTTGCTAACAATCTACTACTTGCTGGACTTCGCTTGCTGGGAGATTGGAATGAACAAAAAATGAACAAACCAACAAACCAACAACGGATATAAGACTTGTATATATTATATACACTTGGCAACTGAGAGCAATAGTACCTAATAGATTTAAAGATGGCGGCAAGCTCTAATGGCATTGCATCTCCTAACGGCGTCGAGCGACTAATCTACGCATGTCAAAACATTGAAGAAAAAAAGAGATTACCTACTCTGAGTTGGGATGTTAAATACAATATTCTAAAGGCTATGTGTGATTTTATCTACCAGGAAATTCGAAAGCAAGAGGAGAAGACCAACACGGTCATTTACAACCGGGAGATGATGATACAAGATTTTATTGGGCACCCTATTGAATGGTGTCGTCATCTTCCTGACACGCCTTTTCGATCGAAAAAAATTTCTTATTATGATGCAATAAAATTGAGCCATGGCGAAGAAAACATAGAGGATGAGGAGATTTTGAAGCACAAAACTATCCAAATGAAGAACTTTATGAAAAACTTAAAGAGGAGGATGCCTGAGGAGAAGGAACGCCTCATCAGGGACCTACATTTCAATGTAAAATAAACGTTCCTGAACTTTATGTTAATTACCAAGTTACTAATCAGCTAAGTAATAAGACTTACGACTACGAATCATCACACCATATGAAAACAAAAATAATATATACGAACAAAGAGAGATGCCCTCAATGTACGCTGATAACATCCAAAGGAAGGCGGTTGAGTAACTCTAGCCTCTTCTTGCCTAACTCGCCAAGATTATCACCCTCCCTCCTGTAGTATTGCAACAAATTTTTGATCTGCTTTGACATCTCCTTCGAGGCTTCGATGTCCATGCCAGTCACCTCACGAACCACCGCACTGTAGCAATTCCTTGGGCCGACACCAACACAGTCTTTTAGTTTCGTCTCACCCTGGGCTTTCAGAAACTTACAGATTTGAAGAAGCACAATCCATCTCTGTCCGAGAGATGATGTAGGACCTCTTGCTTTCTCATGTACAATACGTATGTCACGAAATGATAGCACTTCTGCTGTAAGCTCATATATAGATGAATACTGTATATTGTTGAAAGTATGAGTGACATACAATGCATTTATGCTTGTGCGAGGGAATGAGAAAGCAATTCATTCAGTAATAATACTAAGTGGCTGTTGGAGTTGAGCAAGGGGAGAGTTCGTATCTCGTTATCTTGAATAAGTAATTTCATATGCTCGTTTACTTTACAAATGAAAATGCATACTTATAAACTTATTGCAACATCAACCCTCAACTAATCACGTGGAATTACTTCCGGTGAACTGCTAAACTCCACATACTCTCCATCACTACCATCACCCTTCGGCACAAGGATGTGCATCCTACGAATCAACACCCACTTATTCTTATCATTCAAAAACTCCTTTCCAGGCATGGTATGAATCCTGGCCACAGTCCCATCTTCCACACCTTGAATGATTGTCCCAATAATACAATCTGCCTCATAGGGATTATGTTTTTGCTGAGAGCCCGGCCCATGATTTTGAGAGTTATCCTGAATTGAAAGGTAAAACTCTGGTCCGGACGGTCGTCCTGCATAGCCAACCGTGTACTTCTTGTGTGGATAATCCTTACTATATTCCTGAAATGGCATGGATTGCGTCACGGCACTTCGAGCAATTGCCTGTAGGACATGTCCGGCATTGCGATGGAATGCCCCGTTCTTCCATGTTCGTGCAATTTCCAAAAAGTTGTATACCGAATACGGAATGAGAGAAATGGGCGCTAATTCAATAACAATTGTCCCATCTTTCCCCTTGGTGTCGAAATCAGGAATGGTCGATTGAAATTCCAAATCCATTTTTATCCGATACGGAGTAGAGATTGAACCAAAGTCTCCATAACGCAATTTAATCAGGGTACGTGTCGCATCTTGAAGCTCTTTTGTCATTGTCAGTGATTCTGAGTCAGTTTCCATGATAACTCCAGTCTTTTTGATGGCACGGACGTTTTGTTCGAGTAGTGCGACCTTTTGGGCTGCTTTGGCTTCAAGCTCGGCAGCCTTTAGATTGTTTAATTTATTGTCAGCTTTGGCTGCTTCCTCAATGGCACGTTTTAGTAGTTCATTCTTATTATTACTGCCACCTGAAACCCCAGCGACAGCTGTGTGTCCTTGTTGCGGTGTATTTCGTATGAACCGCCCGCTGCCATTTTTAGGGCGCCTCAGAAAGTTGACGGCAAAGGTGCAGGCTAATGCAAGTCCAATGAGGGTGAATAGGATTGTGAGACGCTGCTGCTTCACTGCGCGTGATGACTTAATGTTCGCGTCGTAGCCCATCTTTGGTATGACGTAAGCTGTTGCTTGATGCTGCTGTGTCTATGCTGTATTGTAGTGGTTGTGTTGGTGGGGTAGGCCGGCGTACGATAGTGGCTACTGCTGCTTTTTTGGATTCGGATCATTGGGATGGATTTGAGAGAAGGGCGGCTTTGTATTCACGGGCTGAAGGGCTTCCTACGTTTATCGGCTACACAATACAGATTTTCAAGGATAGAAACGGACACGAGAGACAGTTTATTCACCCAAACTACTTGTCTTGGGGGAGTTCTTGGGGCAAGAGGGCATATCTGCCCGCTGTGCATATCCGAAAATATCCCTTCAAAAAATAATAGCTCAGCCCAAAACTGAAGAAACTCTTTGTCTATCATCCAATAATGACTATGATGTATTATTTGATGTTCGGATATAGAGAACGAGAAGAAATATTGTTTGATACACAAAGAATTCAAGGATAAGATTGCTAGATATTCAGTAGAGTTTGGACCAATCTTGATCTTGCTCTTGTGTCAAAGGTGAAGTTGACATAGTCTTGTTTGATACGCAAAGAATTCAAGGATAAGAATGCTAGCAATTCAGTATAGAGTTTAGTGGATCAATCTGATCTTGCTCTTGTGTCAAAGGTGAAGTTGACATGGACCAAAGTTACAACGAACACGACGATATCAATCCATCTCTCCACACTCTCATTCCGTCAAAGCCATAGACAAAGACCACAAGTACAATTCCTATGATGTATGCCAAAGGAGCCAAAACACCTTGTTCTGGACCAAATTGTCCTCCGTGATATGTCTCAAAAGATTTCTTGTCTACTTTGGGTCGGGGTATCACATCTATACATGCACAAGACATTGGAATACCTGAGGTACTACGTCCAAGCATATGACCCATGAAAATGTTCCAACCAAAATGCCAACCAATTCCCAACCACAATGATCCTCCTGCAACCATGACATTTATCGATGCTGCGATTCCTCCCAGAAACAAATTGAGTAACGAAACATGTGTCGATCCAGGAGAATGAAGATGTAGAAATGAAAACAGTGATGATTGTAGAATGATTGACGCAATAATGGAAAAGGTAGCCGCGGTGGTAGATGATGATTCCTCAAACCAATCTAACGCCATGGCAAGTATTCCACGACACCCTAGCGTAAACATCCATCCACGTAGCATCACTTCTTCATTGATGCTAACACCCACATGGAATAACACATCCCATAGAAAATTGATTGCAAATGACTCTGTTGGGACGACAGTTTCGAAGAATCCCACAATCTTGATCCAACCAAGACATACTTCCATGATGAAAATGATGGTAACAATCGACGATCCAATGAGAAATCCCCATGTCAGATCTTGCATGACGACCAACATAGTATCATTATTGCGTGTGGGAGGAAATGTCCATCCTACATCTTGTAGTGTTATTGATGCAGCAGAGAGATGACATATCATGTAGGATGCTACTATGGAGCCCAGTGCTGCTCCAATCCGCTGTGAAGCTTGCCGTATGCGGGTGGATCCTCTGACATGATTCAAATAGTATGGTTGCTGTGTACTGGTCTTGTGTTTTGGTGCTGCATCGTTCGGTTTCTGATTAGACAGAGTATTGTTGTATTGCTGGCTGCTACTACCAGATTTGTTATTCCTTGTCTTTATTTTCTTCTTTTTCTTTGCTGATTTCGATGCATGACTTCCTTCATTATCACCACCTGATAGTATTCTCTCTTTATCAGCTGTGTCTAATTCACTCACAACCCAATCCTGCGGCAGCTTCGCAATGGCATCCGCAGAAGGCCAATCCAATGAACTATCATTCGATGATTCTTCCTGTTGCACCAATAACTTGTTCTCCTCCTCGTTATCTGATGAAGATGGTACTACTGCACCTGGAAGACGTCGTGCAATCCATCGAGACGGTACTAGAAGTATTGTGTGCAATAGATACCCGTAGGTTGCATCGAGGAAGACATAGAAACACCAAAGCTTGAAGTAGTAGGAAGGAGTGAAAGTAGGATTGTTATTGTCAGATTCGTCAGTTGATGGTGACGAGAGAATGTACCTCGCGAGAAGTGTGAGATTTAGTGGAAGCACGAGAGCTATTGCCCATTCTGTGTTTGTTGGCATGTTAGATTGTGCTTAGGTCCTTGCTGGTGGAGTCATACCGCGTCTGCTGCTGTCGCGATCCGCTGAAATTGGTGCTGCTAATATTTTGCTCTGCTGCACTTGGGCTGGTGCTGGATATTATGGTGCCAATACCAATAGCCAATAATACGCGCGGGAATTATTTGGATCTTCGATCTTGGAGTGTTGCAGGCTTTTACGGGCTGCAGGGCCTGCTCTCGCTTGAGAAACGTTGGACTGCCGTCTAATTGGATGTCTGACGTTACTAAACGGACACAAAAAGCATAATTTTCACCCAATTGCTTGTCTTGGGGGACTTCTTGGGGCAAGAGGGCATATCTGCCCGACAATCTTTTCACTCACAACATGGGATTTTTTGATGACCGCAATCAAACCCGCAACCTCGCCTCCAACGATAACCATTTTATCGGCCGCTAGCATCCCTCCACAGTGCTATCCAAGAGCAACCATCGACAGAATAGGTCATAGCACATCGCCCGTAAACCAAAATTAGGGAAGCGGTATCATCATGAAGCTCCATCATTTCCTCCTCTCACTCTCATCACTTTTCCATCTGGCTCTTGGTGGTGGAGAGCAGCCAGAATCCAAAACCAACTTACCACTCTCCTTCACCATACCATCCTCCACCACCGAATGTCTGTACGAACACATCACCAACCCACACGAGCATATAACATCCTCACTCTTTCTCCTCAGCGGTGATGAGCTCAGAGCGGCGTATACAATGGAAGGTCCCGTTGCACCAGTCGATATCGACACCAATGGACGCGAACTCCAAAAGTACATTTCAATATACAATCAACAAGGAACGAAAATGTTTGTAAATGGTCGATATGGCGATAGTATGGTGAATGTTGTCCCAGTCTTAGTAAGTGGTGTGGTGGATATGGAGGCAGAAGTGGAGGATTATGAAGATGATGTGTTAGAAGAGATGGAACGGATGGAAGAAATGAAACGTCGGTTCGAACAAGCCAAAAAGAATGATTACTTTCAACCTCATCATAGACAGGAAGTAAACGAGGAAGGACAACGCTACCAAGAAATGAAACGGGATATGGAAGAGATGAAGGAACAACATCCCGATATGGATGATTATGCAATTGTCCATGAGGAGATGTTGAAGAGGCAGATGGAGGAGGAGGCGATGTTGGATGATGATTTTATCAAGTTGCAGATGAATCATGAGGCTCATGGTGGTGGTGGTGGAAGAGGAAGACGATTGCAAGAAGAAGTGGAACAAGAAGAACCACAACAACAACAACAACTTCACGAACAACAACACAGGAGATTAACCGAAGTCGAAAAATTAATCCCAGGAGAACCATTCCAAAAAACCGTCAAGGCCGAATCACCCGGGTGGTATCGCCTCTGCGTCACTGCCAAATGGGGCACAATCGAAATTGAAATGGAACTTCGTAAATCATCCACCTACGGCCCCATCAATCCACACACCGGTCACGTCCCCGGAAGTGATGCCTCCATGACCCATACCGAAATTCATCACCTCTACGAGGCCGAAGAAGATGATACCATCCGCAAAGAGGTAGAGGGGGCAATCCAAACAGAAGATTTGGCTACCACCAAGGAACAACTCCGTATACTTGAAAAGGTCTATCAAGAAATCATTACGAAGCAATTGGAAGAACGACGGGTGTGGAATTGGAGAACGATTAAGAATCAACATTTGTATAGTCATTTGGTGTTGGGGAATTTGGTGGAGACTGTGGTGTATTGTGTGATTAGTGGGTATCAGGTGTTTACGATACGGAAGTGGTTTGGTGGTGGTCCGAGTTTGGGAAGGTAGATTATGTAGGATGGTATATATTATATTAAATACAAGCACAAAACTCACGATGACATGAGTTGCCTCACAAGGAATAACTTCCTAGAGTTAGAGTGCCTGTTGCTGTTAGTTGCTGCCGTTGCCGTTTCATAAAATGGTTGTCTCTTTATTACATAGTCAGAGGAGAGCAACTCTTTCTACACCTCACGCACCCTCTCTCTCTCTCCTCGAATCCTTTCTACCCTTTCTCCCTCTTTTCAGTTCGTCACGGGTTGGTCACGGGTCGGTCACGGGTTGGTCACGGGTCGGTCACGGGTCGGTCACGGGTCCGGTGACCGACCTCTCGTTGATCTTCGCGTGAATTGCGTCACGGGTCGGTCACGGGTCCGGACCCGTGACTGACCCGTGACTGACCCGTGACGAACTCACGGCTCAACAGCGCTGCGCTCTCACACAACAACAAACACACAACAACACAACACACAACAACGGCAACGGCTAACGAAACGGAAGCAATCGAGCCGAACCGGAAGTAATCTGTGATACAACCTCCTCAGAAAGATGGCGCTTTGAAACAGTTCAGGCAGTTTGTCGAAAGTGGTGGAGCAGAGGGTGATTTACCCGGCCCTTTGTCGATTCTTATGAATCATTTTGGTGACAATCTTCACGATTTCATTGCCGAAAATGGATTCGGGCAGAAGTATGTAAATGCTATCAACCTCCGCTATCCTAATGTCCCAGCTGTAAGAGACTTCCTCGACGATCTCGCCCAACTATCGGGACATGGAACCATTGAACAATTTTTCGATGACACTGACACCGGTGAGGGGCGCACTTTCAAGCTCGGGCTTGGCAATGAAACAATATATGATGGGGCTGGCGACATTGGCAGTCGGATTCGTGGAGCACTGAGGCGGTCAGGACGAAAACAACCTCAACCAACTCCATCAGCAACGCTACATAGGTACTTCGAATGGCTTTGTTGATGTTTTGTTTTTGGTATATATTATTGTGAGTAGATAGCTAATTCAAGCAATATCACATTGCGTCTCCAAAAATGGGACGAATAGAGATGGGAAAGACGAACTCTAAGTCATTGTAAGAAATCGAAAATGTATCACGTAATGTAGAGTCAACGATATCATGCAACTATGTAATGTAAGAGTATTATCATGAAAAACTATCCCTTGCCCTTGACATCTTCATTCTCTCTATATGCTTTTCATAAGCAGATCTAGAAGAGGGAGTTTTCAACAACCGTGAAGTAGCACACCTTGGTGGAGGGGTCTTCAAAAAAGCTTTCTTCGGTGGCAATCGCGATGTTTCTGCCACTTCGCTTTCACTAGAGACACGCTCGGTGGTTGATGGTTGAGAAAAGTTTCCATACGCCATCCGGGCAGACTGTTGTGCAGTGAAAGTTTTTGATACTGTCGAAGATGCAACGTCGAATGTCTTCTGTGCTGGAGTATTCAGCTGAAGCTTTCGTGAAGAGGAAGTAAGTTGTGGTATCTCGGATGGTGAAGAGTGTTGTCTTTCTTTTGACATTTGTGAAGAAGATGCTGGTGTTTTCAAGGGTAAAAGATCTAATGACTTTGCAGATGAATTTTTGAAATGGACCTTTCGTGTTGAAGAAGTACGTTGTTGTGGGATCTTGGCCGGTGAAGAATGTCGTTGAGTTCCCGACGGCGATGGCGTTTGCTGGTCATTACTGTCAGCCTTCCAGGATGATAACTTGGATTTCAACGAAACTATTTGTTCGGACCGAGTCTCTCGCAGGGACTCGCTCTCGACACCTTTCATTTCTTTGTTCTGTAGAGAAATTGACGAGGAAGTTTCAAAGGACACAGAGGTGTCATCATTTAGATCGGCTGAAGTGTTACTGGACTCGCCAAACTCGGATTCACCAGAAGAAAATGATTCATCTAACGATGGCGAGTCCGCCAATATGCCGTCTGAAGAGGTTGTCCCTTCCGATTCAGGTCTGCTTGCACAATCTGATCTATTAAAAGAAGAGAAACTGCCCATCATACTGTCGGTGGATTGGGTTCTTGTCTCAGCTTCGCAAACTGCCGCGAAGGGGCTCTTATAAGGCACCCTCTTTTCTTCCATTGCATCGCTGCTATTAGGTGTTGACAGTGTCGACACTTTCCCCGACGGTGGTGCTGGTGATGCTTTCCCCAACGGTTTGCTCTTCTCCTTTCGTGGAGACTTGTAGAAGTAGCATCTTTTGGCCGCGGCTTTGGCCGTCGGCGGTTTACTGGGTTTCTTGAGTTCCTTTGTTTCTTTCACCCTCAACCCTGGACGGTTCTCGGACGTATTCCTCTCAACATTTTTCCATCCCATATTGGCAGGAGAAGGGGTGAAATTATCAATTTGCTCATTGATATTTTCAAGCTGGGTCTGAAAGTTGTGCGTCGTCGGACTAGTTAAGTAATTCTGCTGCATCTGAGCAAACTTTTCCAATTCGGAAAATTCATCCATCAGCGCACCCATTTCAGAGCTCATCTGCCTGTATGGATTCCGGAGTTGGTCAGAATCAATACTCGTGTCAACCCCCGAAGAACCCCGATCCGACGAGAGTATCGATGTTTCAGGAAGCATGTTGAGTTCTTCGTTTTCTTCATTCGACATTGACTCGTCAAAGTTGAAGATACCGATTTTATCATCTCGACTTTGATCACTTTCCCCGGAAGAGAAGTAGCTGTCACTGTCACTCTCACTTTCTCCGGAAGAGGAATAGCTATCACTCTCGCTCTCACTTTCGGATTGTGATAGTGAGTCGTCCGAAACATAACTTTCTTCAGAAGATAAGTAGCTGTCACTGTCATAGTCACTTTCGGATTGTGATTGTAAGTCGTCTGTAACATCTTCCATCAATGCATTCAGTTCAGCGGCAACCTTGTCGTAATGATCTGAAGTTGTTGTGTTCAACCTTTCCGAATTCAGCTGGTTTTCATCTTGACTTGCAAGAACGCCTGCACCACCAGTCTCCGTTTTCTCAACGGCCATATCTTCTTCCGCAACCTCAAGTTCCGGCTTAACTTGCAGTTTGTCGCGAAGCTGTTGGAGAGCGCTTATACCACCTGTCTCAGTTTTTTCAGCAGCCAAATCTTCTTCGGTAGCCGCAACTTCCGGTTCAATTTGTTGATCATCGCAAAGCCGTTGAGAAATATCACTGAGACTGCAATTTTCTTCTTCCGCGGATTGCGATTGTAAGTCGTCGGAAACATTATCCATCAATGCATTTAGTTCTCCAGTAACCTTGTCGTAATGATCTGAAGTTGATGTGTCGAATATCTCTGAGCTCTGCTGCATTTCATCTAGACTTGCAACAGCTCTTGCACCATTTGCCTCAATATTCTCAGCAGCCTCATCTTCTTTGGCAGCCTCAACTTCCGGTTCAATTAATTGGTCGTCGCTTGGTAGTAAGTCGTTTGAAACATCTTCCATCAATGCATTCAGTTCTGTAGTTACCTTGTCGTAATGATCTGAAGTTGATGTGTTCAATCTCTCTGAGCTCTGCTGCTTTCTATCTAGACTTGTAACAGAGCTTGCACCACCTGCCTCAGTTTTCTCAGCTGCCTCATCTTCTTCGACAGCTTCAGCTTCCGGTTCAAATTGCTGTTCGTCGTGAAGCCTTTGGGATATATCACTGGGAATGCTCTTCTCTTCTTCCGACGACAGCGAACCAAAGGTAGGCGTGGACCTCCCACTTCGTCTGTCATCAGTACTAATACTTTCAGCATCAAAGTCATTCAATAAGTGCCTGACTTTGTCATTCATATAAAGATCATTGACAAAGTCTTGAGAAGTTTGAGATATCAGTCTACTTTCTTCCGCAAACACGCGTCCACTCTTAATTTCTTCCTGAACCGCCATGATTTGTTTGGCATTGACTCGTCTATTAGGAGAACTCCTATTTGACGTTTCATCGCCATCTTCATTTCTAGGCTCGGGCAACTGACTCAAGCTCTTGGCTGCCATGGATGCCTTTTTTGGTGATATACTCGCATTTTTCATCATATGAGTAAGTTCATCCACTTCGTGACTGTGGATCAGACCATTAGAGACTTCCCCATTGGTTCCTATGGAGGAGCAATCTATTGACTCTTCGGTAACAGCTAGCCCAACTCCATCCATATTCAATTCGTGCTTGGAACCATCCTCTTTAATCTCCGACCATTCCACTGAAACACCATTCCATTCCTCCTTCTCAATAATGGCATTTGAAGACTCAATTGCATGTGTGGTGCTGTCCCTCTCTCGTGCACTCCCAACCAAAACAATTTCATGCATCACTACTACTTGTCCCTCACCAGTATTTATTCGCAATTCCATGTTTTCTCGAACACAGCCTTCCTGTATTGGATTCCAAACAACATGCATCATTTGTGACTCTCCTTGTTTCAGCTGAAGCTCTATTGGATCACATGATTGTTGGTGGCCACCGGTGCACTTGGTTGTGGAAGCATCATTATGTAACATGCAGGTGAATCCTCCCTTGGATGACATACATTCCAGTGTAACATTGATGACACTGCTATCCGCATCCAAAGTAGCGGATTCGGTAGAGGCATAAATCAAGAATTGTCGAGTAGAAATTTCGCCGACTGTATTGACATTGTCCTCTCCAAAATCTAGCCATATTTTCTTGCGCGATGGCGGTATTGTTCCAACAGTGATTACTGGAATGTTATTTTCGTGGCAATGTTGCATCAATTGTTGGTTTGACTGATGTTGATATGTATGCAGTGTTGGTTCGTCTATGCTTTCTAATGAGACTTGTCTGACTGCGTTGATAGTATTTGAGTTGTTTGTGACTTGTTGAGATGCAAAATTAGTATTCTGTTCCATTGGGAGTGCATTATCGGTATCTTTTGATGGTTGCACTGCTTCCGTTATTATTGGCTCTTTAGTGGGCGTTGTGTTGTGTGAATCACTGATGGCTGAAATAAGATTGTTGTGTTGGCTTCCCTGTTCGTAGTTACTTTGTGATTTAACATCGTCACCACTTTCTGTGCTGATATTGTTGCCATAATTTTCCATCAGCTCTGCCTGCTGTTGTTCCTGCTCCTCCTGCAAATAGCGCATCCGTCTGCGCAACATGATCTCCGCGCGATGGGACGGAATGCCATTATCAAGCCACCATATTTGCCGTCCAGACTCGAGACGGATGAGCGATAGGCGTTTCTGTTGCTGATTGGTATTTAATTGGCCCATGATAATTCTGTTCTTGGTTGTGATGCAATCGTCGTTCTGGAATTCAGCGTCGACTTCTTGGTGGAGGTGCACCGACGGGTCATCCTCCTCCTCTGTCATTATCGAGGTAGTTGTCATATTTTTCGATCAAACACAGCTACCAACAGTTGGTCACTTGACAATTCAGCTCGAGGCGGTAGTTTTAAGTCGAGATGAGCGGTCGTTGGCAGAGATAGCGCACCCTAACCTACTATGAGGTCCAATCATGTTGTCATGGCACGCAGGTTGCACGCAGGGCGCAGGGCCATTGCCATCGCCGAGCATATCGCCGTCACATTTTGAAAGAAGTAGATGAGTGCGAGAAAGTGACTGGCTTTTTTAGCTCGAGTTTGCAAAATAATTGGGACCTCTAATTGCTGGGAACTATGAATAGCAAGATGATCGTCTCTCCCTATCTCTCTACGATACAGAGATAGAGAGAGCAAATGCCTGCAATCAACCATGCATATAGCAGCAATATTTCTCTCTCCTAACAATATCGCACCGTTTGACTGCAATGGTAGCTCTATCACAACAGAGAATGATGATCACATCATGTTCTTCTTACTTATCTGTTAAGCCTCAAAACTTAAACGCCTATGTTGTCATTGCTGTGATCATCAGCCAAATATTAACAATCAATCCTACTGTTGTCATTTCATCAAGTGTTGCCCTCCTATTGTATAAAAAATTCTTGTCTTTCTGAGCAACGCTGAATCAAATTTCACAAGTAATAACGCAGCACCACTTCCTCAGATCAAGTCAAATTCTTCCAGGCAAAGATATTGTAGTATCAAGACATGATATTCAACCCCATTTAATCAGTCTTTTCCGGCTCTTTCCCTGCATTGGTAGCTGCAGCACTACTACTGCTACTCTGTGCACGTGACCTTTGCACATCATTCCATGCCTTTTCAAACCATGATATGGACATTAACAAACCGATAGAAAGACATGCAAGAACGACCATGTGGATTCGTGCAATGTCTGCGATACCCATTAATCTATGTGTGGATGTTTAATATTTTGTGGATGATCAATTTGGTATCGTGTTTTGTAATGTTGGATTGATGCAATTTGACGTGATCGCAATTTGTTTTGCGTGGTAATTATGAAGAAGTGAAAAAATGAGTTTAGTGCAGTGACACAAAAAGAAAGTCCGCATTGACGCAAGTATCAGGAATAGCACATCAAATATAGTTTCATTTTCCATCAGCGCAATAAAGACTGCAGCACTATGCCTAAGTAATATCCAAGGCGATACAATCTTCTGCGTCATTGTTGTTGTGTTGTAGCTATTAGACAATGATCTTCTTTTGCATGGTGCACAAAACCCCTAACCAACGAAGTCCGCTTCTTTTGACATCGATGCATCCTATCCAATCGCGATCAGCTGACAATTCGAAATGAACAAATCATGCACACAGCGCAACGTAAACTCGCATTTTTTGTTGCGTATAGGTTGGACACAAATTGTGTGAGCTTCTTACATGACAAGGACAAGCAATGTCGCAATTGTTCCCCGAATAAATGGAATAAGGGCGATCCCGCCGCCTGGCTTGAGTAGATCTTGTATGAAGGTCATTTTGCTGGAGGTGGTGAACTGCAGGGGCGGCCGGAGCAAAGATTTTGACTGAAAGTGAGGCGAATAGTCGGCGACGGAGTGCGGAGTAGGTGACGGTTGGCGCCATTTTACTATAGGCCAAGATTTACTAGCGAAATTATCCACAGGAGTTCTCAAAGAAAATCCTAAAATCTTTGAGGCCTATGGTAAAATTGCGCAATCCAAAAAATAATGAAGTTTGCACTGAAACAACCATGAAAAATAAACGCTTGAAGCCGTCTTGAAGCAAGCGGCTTCTGCTGCGAAAGCAAGCAGGGAGGAGACCTCCTTCAACGAATCAGGGACGAACATTACGTTGGAAGAATGCCATTATGTCAAGGAGGTTTCTGTTCACTCGTTATACCTCACGATGGCGAAAACAATCATCACGGTTATACGTCAGTGTTCAATAAACAATCAAATTCGTTGAGCAAAGGCGAGAAACGATTGAGACGAAGTCGTCAACGTGATCGTGCCATTCGCTTGTTGCAATGGGTTCTTACTGATGAAGAATATTCAACGTTGGACGGATCTGGGGATCTGGTTACTCTGCGTGTCAATGATAGCAAACGTGATGATGACAAGGAAGGATATTGGATGGATGAAGCGTCAGTTATTTTGGGAAGAAGAGAACATCGACCAGAACTAGCACGGTTGGCATTTGCAGAGTTTCGATCGTCACTGGATGGTGCTGGAGACTGCTGTGGTCTGGATGGAGACTGTGCAGCTGGTGGTGGTGGATATGCAAATGCAAATACTGTGCTGGAACCGTGCTCTTCTGGAAATGAGGGTGAAGTTATTGTATGCAGCAATTGCTACAACGTGTATAGTTCGCTGAGCCAGGCACGTGTCTTGTTGAATAGGCAAGAGAGGAATGATGAAGAGGAGAGTGGTGATTCTGCAGACGTGCTCTATGAGACCAGAGAAACAGGTAAATCTTCCTCTGGAAATGGATCACAAATAGATGCATCAAATGAGAAAGAGTCTGGTGCTGTTCCTGAAAAGGATAGTAATTGTCAGATACACAATCAATTAGCTGACAATCCGTCTCAAAATGATGGTGACAATGACAAGCCGAAGAAGAAGAAAAAGAAGAGATCCAAACGGAAAAAGCGCAATAGAAAACAACTGGAAGAGAATTCAAAAGTGCACATTCTTGTTGCTGAGTCTGATGAAGTAAGTCTTTACTCAACAATACCTCATTCTTCTACTGACTCTCTTTCAATCTAAACCTTGTCATTTGCTGCATGCCCATTCAGATCACTTCCAAGCTAGCTAAACGTCTTTTGGAGAAAGAGGGATACAACGTAGATTGCGCCTTGACTGGAGTTGATTGTATCAAGGCCATTGAGAGCAAAGTTTATTCTGTGCTACTTATAAACGAAGTTTTGACAGGCAAGGATGCATCCATTATTGGAGCTTGGGCTCGAAAAAGGGAAATTACAGAGAATTGCCAAGTCAAAATGAGAATACTTGTTATGGTGCAAAATGTACTCTTAATCAATTATCATGCGTATCAAGAGTCTGACGTTGATGGGTTCCTTCCAAAGCCATTAGAAGGATCAAAACTTTTGCCTTCCGTCAAAAAGGCAGTGACACAGTACATGGAATCAATCAAAGAGATAGATAGGGTCAAAGCTGCCAACGCGATTGCAGCAGAAAGGGCAGAGAGTGAGCTAGAGCAGCAAGCATCTATCCCAGCGCAGCCCAGAGAACGTCCCAAGTCTGCTAAGAAGCAAAAGAAGTTGAAAACTACGCCTTCCAAAAGGTCCAAAGAACTATACATGGGCCAAAGGCGTGGAAATGACAAGAAGGAAGATCCAATTACATTTGAGTCCACATTCCAGTATGATGAGAATACCTCATTTCCCTATGCGATCCTCCAGAACTGTTCTGGCGAATCAGTGCCAGATGATCATAAGCCACCGTGGTCCAATCTCATCATCTGCCAAGATGTTTTTGATACGTATGAACGCTTCAAGATCTTTTTCATGCCAATGGTGGCAAGGTATCCTGGGATGAAAATTCTTCTGTGGAACTATCCTGGTCAAGCCTTTACTTCATTTTCAGATGACGCCAATCTTAACAACAAGTATCATGCCGAATGCCTCTACAAGCTGCTGAGACACTTGGAGGGCACGGGGAAGGAGAAATTTAGCTTGGATGATCAGTTTTTCTTCTTGGCTCATGGCAGTGGTGCTTCCATCGCAACCTACTATGCGGCAACGTATCGATCCACCAACCTCAAAGGTCTTTTGCTAGTCAATGGCCTTTCGTATGTCGACACACACTTTGCATCCGTTTTCCATGACTGCAGGAATGTATTTTCGTGTTCGCCAGAGAGTCGACCAGATCTGCCGGTATACTTTTATGCGAGATTTCTCTTCTCGCAAAGTTATCTCAACAAGACAACGTCTTCTTTGGCGTTGAACATTTATACTGCCATTCATAACCCAATCACGCTTGATGGTCGGAAGCGACTATGTCAGGGAGTCCTTGGTCACGTCGATACAAGACCACTCCTGAAAAATATTGGGTCGCCAATAATTTCAATTCATGGAGAAAACTCAACACTAGTTCGGTCTACACACGCATCTGAGTATGTAAAGGGAAGGAGAGACTGCACAACTATTCCTAGCGCATTGCGAGGAGGTAATAGGACAACCATTGTCATGATGAAGGGTGGACACGAACTGTTTCAGGAGAAGAAGTACCAGGTATTCCTGCTGATTGAACAAATTCTGACTGGCTTTCATGATAAAGCACGACCAGAATCTTCCGACTATCAATTTTGTGTCAACGAAGATTCGAGAGCCTCTGTCGCAGATTCCAACACGGTACGTGCTATTCCGTCAGCTATTGGTACATTTGAAGACAAGTTCATCAGCAACATTGTAAAGGAAGGGAGAGGTGAGGAATCTACACAGTGGGATGCTTACCAGAATGAAATAAAACAGAATCAGCTTCAGCACCAAGGAAACTTACAGAATCAATCTCCGTCACAAACTAATACAGTGAAAGGCCAGCAAACGCAAATGAATGATAAGAGAACTGAGTTTGATCCAAATGAGTTTCCAGAGGTTAAAGAATACATGGCTTGGAGAATTAGACGACACAAAAAGCGCTTAGCTGATATGGAGCGTTCAGCACGGACTATCCAGTGTGCGCTTCGTTGCTTTATGGCTAGAACGATGATGGGTCGAGTGAGGAAGGAAGTCGCTGCTATTAAGATCCAAAAGGTGGCTAGGGGGATTTTTGGCAGAGATATTTATCGAATGAAACAGAAGGAATTGTGGGCAGCAATCTTTGTTCAGCGAGCAATGCGTGGCCATAAAGGACGATGCGTAATGTACTCCAAACGATTACAGCGGAGAGCTCAAATTAACGTTGCGAAGATGATTAGAGGTATTGTAGTTCGGCGCAGATTCAAGGCAGTACTATTGAGGAGGGAGGCTGCTGCAACCAAAATCCAGCGTGTATGGAGAATGAAAATAGCCATCACTCTCCGACAATTTCATCGTAGACGACGAGATGCTGCAACGTCGATACAAAAGATTTCCCGTGGCATTCGTGGACGCAAACGGGCTGCACTCGAACGTGACAAGTACATCTTTAGCCGGAGTCAAAGCAGTGGAATTGAAATTGGCCGCCAAATGTTGACAGAGCACAAGCTTCACGCTACAAAACTCCAGTCCGAGATCTCACTACTCAGCCAAGAAAAGGTGAAATTGGAGAAACAGATGGAATTCCATCTGACTGAAGTGCGCAACTTTGAGCGCAATGTAACTGACTTGGAGGAGAAGATGCATGATCTGTGTAGATATGAAAAGGATACCGTAGGTGTAGGCGGCAATGAGAGCGAGCTGAGAGAGCAAAAACGACGTTTAGATGTGCAATTTAGTGAGACTCTTGCAAAGATATCGGATAGAAAGACGAAGCTTGAGACCTTGGAGAAGAAGTTCGAGCAATTAATGCGAACTCAACGTGAGAAGTTTGGCCAGCTGAAGAATCTAGAGGCCAAGCTTGCGGTGTTGCTTGATGCACAAGACTCTGCTCTTGAGCGTATCCGCAAAAAACAAGAGGAGAGAATTGAGACAATCCTGTCATCACCGACTAGGGACAACGATTCTAATCTCAGTGCGACTGCGAAATCGTATCATTTATCGAATCCAACTCAGACCGCAAGCACTTCTGCAACATCGCACCGTCGGCAGGAACATACGCAAAAGCAAGATGTACCGGTCTTCTCAAGTCGTCCCTTGCCAATGGCATATCCATCACAACATTATTCCAACAAAACATCTCAGCTTGGCAGTCATCCAATTACAATGACACCTCAGCCCCAGCCTTTTGTGAATGCTTCTGGACCTACTGAGAACGACAAAGTCCAGGCTGCTAAATTGATTGATTCCACCGAGACTATGATGAAATTTGGCTTCATGAGCATGAGCTTGACATATTTCAGCTCACTCAATATGATGCGCGCGATGCAACAAGTAGCTCTGAATAATGCTCCTGTGGAAGGTGCACAATATCAGAGTCAAACATCAAACAATAACAGCAGCAATGCCATGCCTCGGCAAGGTGCTGCTTCCAACCAAGCATTGAGTGTGGAGAGTTGGAGTATCAGCGATGTTAGCAGGTGGTTGACATCCATCAGCCTGTCACAATATCAATCTGCTTTCCAGGAAGGTGCCGTGGATGGATCATTATTGTGCGAGCTCACCGATGACGACCTAAGAAATACGCTAGGCGTCGAACATCGCCTTCATCGCAAAAAGATACTCTTTAGCATACGATGCCTGAAGAATTACGCCAATGAAGCTCAAATCTCCCATCATCAACCATTATTTAGTAATGCACAGACTCAGCCTCAGCACTTTGCAACTAGCACTGGGCAGAGTATTCAATCTGTAATGTCACCAAAAGCGTCTCTTTATGACAGTGAAGAAGTTGTTCCAAAAGAAAGCAATGCTAGTAGGAGCAGAACTGAGGACTATCCCAATCGTGGCTCGCCCAAAGCTGAAAAATCAAACTCGGTGCTGGACATATTGACACCATCGAATCGAAACAAATCTGGTATCCCGCTATGCGATATAAACCAATTGCGAGCATGGGTGCGACACCAGAAACATGAGAACATCCGAGATGCTTTATTTCATGTAGCAGATACACCATTTCATTCAAGGAATTTGCGTCTGCAGTTTGTTGAAGAGATTGGGACTGCCTACACTGATCAATACGAGCGTGAACCCTTCAACTTGAATCGAGTTGATGAGCACGGAAACACGCTGATGCATATTACAGCTCAAACGGGCAATATAAGAATAGGCAAGCTCTTGGTGAGAAAAGGAGCCAACCCAAATCACCAGAACAAACAAGGTCAGACTCCTGGTCACTTTGCAGTTGCTTACCAATTTTATGAGTTTGCAAGCTGGCTATTTGATGAAAAAGGTGGAGGAGCAAATGATCTCTTGACAAATATATTTGATCTTGGACCGTATGATGGTCTAGAGTAACTACACATCCGTTTTTCACAGTACTTCTCTGTTCAATAATATATTATATAACACTGTATTATATCTTGGAGTGCCTTATGGATGTTGAATCAGTCTACGTCGAGGCTGCACAAGACTGATTCTACATAATGTTTACAGATGCAGAAGATGAAAAAGCTTCAACAAAACCACCGATACTCTAAGGTAAGTTATTCCCTTGTGCTCCGAGGTAAGTTGATTATCTTGTAACAAAAAGACAAACCAACCAACGAAGAACGAAGTTGTTTCGCTGGAGAATATAGAGCGTTGTGTTGGTACTCCTCATGCCTCAGACTTCGTTCCTCCTCTACTGCAAGCAATAATAACTATTAGTGTCAGCAACGTACCCATGATCCCTAAGGCTATAAACAAGGGTCCAAAATCTCCCCTTTGTGCATCGTCAATTTTCTGTTTAAAGGAAACGTCGATATTGCTGATACAATCTTTGACAGTTCTTATGTAAGGGCGACCGTATTTTTGTGTCTTTGCCCATTCTTCTCGTGCTTCCAAACGGGCACTTTCTATGTCTTGATCTGGACGCAGTCTGGATTGATCCTCACGATTAATGAGGACCATTGGCTCGGATGTGTTGTATGAGAGGAATTAAAGAGAAGCGTGTTGATCAACGACACGCAGATTATAAATCCACCCTACACAACCTCCTGATATAATAAGACCTGCTCACTTGGCGAAGGATCTATCTTTGCACTTTCTCGTTCCTGATAGTGTAGATTTGCTATGGGATGCTATTTTTACTTTAAAATTTCGTTTGATAGGCGCATAAGTATCTTTATGGCGCACCTGGAAGCCACAAACATGCAATTGGCGAGGCATAATAGAAGTCATAAGTAGGTTAGTCCACCGTAATTGCCCGCGGGTGTGTCCGCTCGTGGGGGCGGGCAACTACGGTGGACGGGCAACACCGAAACGTTACCTGTTATTGTCCGGACTTCCTGTGTCCGGATTTTCCAGCGGGCAACTACTGTGGACGGGCAAGTACCAAGGCGGGCAGCTACGGTGGACACACTGTAGATATCTGAGATGAGAATTGATGAAAGCAAGACCGAGCAAGACCCAAAAGCGATGGGCCTGTTGGGCCGGTGCCATTTTGCGTCATCCGCTTTCGTCAAAAAAGGCAAAAAGATCCCAACTCTTTTCTTAACTACTTCAAGCTATGGAAAAACATACCCTAAAAAGCACTTGTTGTGAATAAAATTTATCAAACACTAATTATTTCGATGAACAATAGGGGATAGTATTTTCCGCCAAGTTAAGCCAATATTGCCAATAAAGCAAGATTCCACAACGCATTTGCCAACTGCTGCTTTTGGATACACATTACCCACGCACTAACCAACATCATCTGCACCCACTCAGCACCGTACAAAATGGACGGCAAGAGATACATTTAATACTCCTATGAATTGCACACGTCCCTCAAGTCAAAGCAACGGGCCAATTAACTCGTGTCAGCTCCTGCCCCCGCACGGATGGAGCGATATAGTTCGCTACACCACAGCTGAGGATTTGCGAAGGCTCCGCTTAGTAGGCAGCAAAGATATGCATCTATCCGATCCAACGTTGACGTCACACCTCTCATTACGGATGGACAAGGCACCATTCTTCTCAACAAACAACTCCCACACCGTCGACGAAATAAGGCGGTGGCTTAGGAACAGAAGAACGCTTGTCATCAATGGTGTGCACTCAAAGATTTGCCCTTCTCGAGTTACCTACCTCCTCAGAAATGGATTCTTAGATTCAGTTTCTGACATTATTGTAATGGATTGCCACTTCCATCTCAATATAATATCCATTTTATCTCATCTACCCAATCTGATGTCACTGAAACTAGTGGATCGGGGTGGTGAAGAAGTGCTGGAAGACCTCGAAGCCATCTTGTCACATGTGGGCAGGATCACATCACTTCAACATTTAGATATTGAATTTGACTGTGTCGTATCTGGAAGCCGTCTCTCAATAATAAGTGAGATGTACAATCTTAAGTACTTACGGCTACGAGGCTTTGACCTCAGTGATGGTATACATTACATGAGAAAACTCCAATTCCTCCAGACATTGCATCTATGCCATGGGAACTTCTACAGTTCCCCAGGTAATGATGTCAACGAAAAGGACCTCTTGTACTTAATGGATATGACATCTAAAATCGAAGAAGTCCATCTAGAGGGGTTTGACTCACTCTCTAACAATGGACTCAAGGTATTCAACGAGTCTCCAAATTCCTTGCGCCGTCTTGTTCTCAAACACTGCCAAGAATTGAGTGAAGACTCACTTCCTTGCATTGGGCGAATGAGACACTTAGAATCACTTCATATTGTCTACAGCGCATATGACGATGTACCCATATTTGGAAGTGAAGACTTGGAACATTTAAACTCTTTGGTCGGGGTCAAGAGCCTTTCCCTCTTTTATGTCCTTGAAGACGTCGGTCGACTCAGAGCCTTGTGGGGAATGAATTCTCTGGAGGTTCTTAACATCGCACTCGAAGAGAACCCCGATGAGGAAGAGGTGGAAGATATCTGCCTAACTGTCCTATCAAGCTTTGCCGCACTTAAGCGGTTTCGCATATTTTGCGAGGATGGGATGTCTTACTCGTATCAAAGGGGAGGCTTGGAAATTGAACACGGAAGTTTCAATTTTGGGGATCAAGTCTTTTTGGACTAGGTTCGTTTGTATTCGGATTAGGGGGGATGCACGCATGATTTGTATTACTTTTAACAGGGGCTCTTTCCTACTAATTTACTTTAATTGTACATTATCAACCATCACAAATCAACGTTGACTTTCCGTCTCACCTGAAACACTCCCACAGCTTGGAAAATGGTCCTTTTCGACAACAAAGACATCGTCTATTTTCAGCAACTTCTTCGGGCAAAAGAGGAGTTACTATTGTCGTTGCTACGGTTTCATCATCGGCAATATCTCTTTCGTATAGGGATCTGAGGGAGTTGTTTTCCTTGTACAAGCTGTCATTAAACTTTCTCTCTGACTCAAGCAATGCTTTGAGTGTGGCGTTTTCAAGTGCAATCTTATTCATAATTGACTCCATGTATTGTCTCTCAGGTGTGGGATGTGTAAATAAGATTGGGATGTTGTTTCGGCTTGATATCAATCGAAAGATGGAGTTGATGCCTCCTCTTTCCATGACAAAAGAGAGAAGATGTGGCATGTGTTGCGCCTCCAGCTTTGTGTAGGATAAGTCCTCAATATTGCTGTCTATATACTGCCATGCTTTTTGCTTTAGTGTCGGAATAGGATCAATATTTGTAATATTTCGTAGAGCATGGTGTATGTCTTGGCTTACGAGAAGAGGTGGAGGCCGACTATTCAGGTATACACTCCTCAATGTGTTGTTGCTTGCCATGATTTGCTTCCATGTGTTCAAGTTGGCGCTTGTGACTCTCAAGATTGCATGCCCACCCTCATCTGTCAAATTGACAGAGTTACCAATCTCAATAGTTCGTAAGGATTGATTGGATTTCAGTGCCTCTGCAATAGATTGTAAGCCTTCATCACCGAACGTGCCACTAATCTCCAGCCGGCCAATTTTACAATCTCTCCCTCGAATGACATCACTCAAAGCTCGTATCCCTTCGTCATCGAGGCTTCTCATTTTGAGACATATTGTTACAAGCGAGGGGGTATGTGAAATAAATGCAGTAATGCGCTGTACTCCAGCTGTCGTTATACTTCCATTGTCACCAATCAAATCTTCTACTCCGTCAAAGTGGGCATCACTAATGTTCAAAGTCGATAATTGTGACCCTCCCAAAGATATTGCCGTCAAAATGGTGTCAATTGAGTCATCATCCACTCGAGCATTGGATGATAGATCGAGAACTCTCAATGATGAGTTGCCAGATAAAAAATCAGTAAGCAGCATTGACGAGGAGCGATCCAACTTGGTGTCTGTAAAGTTGATCCCTCTCAATGTCTTGTTGGTAGATAGAAACTCTTGCAAGCACACAATTTGTTCTCTGCCCACACCATTTCCCTCTAGAACAACCGATTCAATGGATTTTGTGCCAACAATCATCTTCCCAAACGTACGAAAGCTTGACATGGTACCCTCATCTACATCATCTTGAAAACGAAGCCACATGCATCGTATTGACCGTGATGTAGCTTGTATAGCTGAAGCAAGCTGTAAGAGAGAAGCGGCGTGGGTTTCGCTAATTTGCCCTGAGAAGGAGAGACCAATTTGAAGAGTATCGGTGACATCTTCTTGAAGGGCGGTGAGATATTGTGCGGGATTTTTGGTGACGAGCATGATATAGTAGTATGTGGTAATGTGTCGATTCTTCCTCTCCTATATACCTATACTTGAATCCGATTCTTCAGACTGAAACAATGAGGCTCCTCCTGCTGAACAAGGTCGTTCTAAGGGTGATGAAGTGTGTATTTGGTTGATCATCGTCCGCTTTGTCAGGTCATAATTGGAACAGTTGTTGATAATAGATGATAGAGGTGGAGGTACTTTTCTGCACTCTTTATGTCACTCGGATCGGCTCTCAGCTTGAAAGTGGGCTAGACAGGCATCTTTTTTAGCGGAAAGGTGAAAGATACTTTTCTCCGACCAGAAATCAATAGGAGTATCAAAATAATCGTTATTCTGATGTAGGTAGATTGCCATTGCCATCAAAGGAAGACGTCGCTGACCACTCATGAGCTCATGAACCCATCAACTATCTTCCGCATATCAAGAATAGGTGAAATCTGTTTCATCATTGCAGTGGTCGTCTTTTTTGTTGAAATCATCCGCATCTTCAGTGTATTTTCATTGAAGGATCTTGGAGAGCTGTAAAAGATACTATTATTCTATCCACGATACAAACTAATAAACTCAACCCAACAACAACAATATATTATCATGGCGTCTGGATGCTCCATCTGCGCCACCACCAATCAATGCAACCATGCATTCCAAAACGGTCCCGGACAATATTGTGGTGATTGGTACGATTACAATGCACTAGCTAAGAAGCCATGCTGCTGCCCCCTTCCTCAAGTTGGTAGTGCCCAACCCACAACTTGCAATATGACACCCTCACAGTGCAAATGTCATATTGTACCTGCATCACAGCCTTCTCGTTATGGTTATACTTATAATAATCATCAGCCTGTACATTCTCCATCGTATTATCCACCCACTGCTTATCATTCGAATTGGCATGGCAACAACTATTATTACAGGAGGCAAGATACTGTGACTCCCTTGATCATCCTACTATTCCTAATTATCTGCTGCTGTACATGTTGTTTTGGTAACAGATTCAGACATCACAATCATTCTACTACTCAGGATGGTGTTCCAATTGCAACAGCTGTGCCATCATCGTGTCCACCGGAAAATCCTGCATACACTACTAAACCTTGGTACGGGAGTACAAGTAGTAGTAGTCACCACAATCATCATCATGGTGGTGGTAGTGGTGGTAATTTTGCGTCAGGATTGGGTGGGTTTGCGATTGGAACATTAGTTGGAGATTTGATTGGTAGGCATCATCATCAGAACAACAACGTCCCAATTTTGGGAGGTGGCTTTTCTGGCGGTGGCAATAATGGAGGATTCTTTGGAGGTGGAAATGATGGAGGATATGATATCATTGGAGATAGTGGTGATAACACCAACTATGGAGGGGGTGGTTATGATGTTCAAGGAGATTCTGGTGGTTATGATATCCAAGGAGATTCCTGAAAGATCTTCAAGTGTAATGAATAATAAATGTACAAAAGACAACAAGAAAGATGTTCATTTACAATTAATTACCCAAGTCGTTCTTTCTTTTTCTCTCTCTCTCTATGTCACTCCTATTATTCCACCTTCACACATCAAACCTGCTCTACCCCTAACATAAAAATTACTACACAAGATGATGACTTTCTATGCACCAAAATTCGCGAAGAAATCATCACCACTCGTAACCTTCAACTTGGTGGCATTTCCCGAACTCGGTGCAGCCCTATCATTATTCATTCCACCAAATGAATTACCTGAACTCGGTGCAGACTTCATCTGCGGTTGCATAGGACTGCTCCCATACATGTTACCTGATGGTGGTGCCGACATGGTAGAGGCAGGGGCCATACGATTCGGTTGTACAGTATTGCCAATTCCAGAACTTCCAACTCCGGACATTCCGCCACCACCGAATTTGGCAGCCATGCGTGCCTTGGCCTCATCGCGTAATCTTGTTTGTCTCATTACGTATTGTTCGTCACTTTCACCACTGAGTCGTTCGATTCCATTGGGGTCTTCGCCTGGACCCGGTCTTGCCTCGGTTAGAGTGGATTGTGAGGGCATCATTCCACCACCAGAGAGGAAATCGGGTGTTGGAGCAGGAGCATTAAATGTATTGTTATTGTTGCTCGGCATTGCTCCTCCTCCACCACCACCACCACTTCTCATCATGCTATCGGAGCCAAATCCAGAATATTTACTATTTGGATTGGCACTCCTCTGTGAATGAAACTGTCGTTGCAAATCATCCAATCCATCACTCCCACCATCTGGTTGTGTTACAGAATTTACAAAGCTTGACGCACCCGAACTTAAACCACCCCAAAAGCTCGATGCTGTAGCCGCAAATTCACGTCGTGTCCCCTCATCTTGAACTTGCGCAGCAACACTTGTTGCAGTGGAAGCGGCGGTGGAAGCGACAGTTGTTGCGACGGTACTTAATGCACCAAAGGCTGATCCCAATCCAGACATGACAGAGGTGGTTAAATCTCCACCTCCACCCATGCCACCGTATCCAGTGTTGGGATTGTAATTTGGATCTGAACCGATACCACCCATTCTACTACCGCCCATACCCATGCCACCACCGCCACCACTTCCGACTCCACCCATGCCACCTCCACCACCAAATTTGGCAGCCATACGTGCCTTGGCCTCATCTCTCAACCTAGTCTGCCGGGCAATATACTGTTCATCACTTTCACCAGTCAATCGTTCCATTCCATTCGGATCTTCCACCTTAGAACCTCCATTGCTACCACCATTACTATGACTGGATATACTCGCCATCGGTCTACCACCACCACCATTAAAGTTATTGTTATTATTATTCGAAACATACGCATTCTTATTCTTTGGAGGGGGCAAACTCGTAGGCTCCGGCCGTCCCTCCGCCCTCGCCTTCAAAATCTCCTTGTACAACTGTGCTACATCACTCTCATACTTTTGTTTAATTGGTGTACTGGGTAAAATTCCCTTGGAACTGAGATAGCTTTGGCATTTTTGATTACCGCCGAGTTTCATTAGGGTGAGTTGTTGAGGTGTCCAGGAATCCATGGCGATGGAACGGACGAAGGAGATGTGGACCCCGAGGGAGCGGTGGACTCCGGAGCAGTCTAGGCAGAATACTGTGCCGAAGGATACGGATGCCCTGTTAGTAGTGTTGTGGTGTTGTTGAATATTAGAGTGAGTGAATATTTGAGTGAGTTCTTATTTTGTCATTTTAGATACCCAAAAGCACACATCTTGTGCACTCACCATTGAGGATTTTTCATACCACAGTCGCAGCATTTGTCATTGCCTGGTATGGCCTTGACCATTGCCTGGTCGCCTGGGGTCATTTGCACCATTTTGACTGGTGTTTTATCGCGTAATTAAGTGGGTATAGTAGGCCGCAATCCGCTTGGTAGGGGGCCTATTGCTATTGAGCGAGAAGTGAAAGCGTGAGTGGATCTTGGAAAGTGAATGAAAATGGAGAAACGGCTATGAAGGTTCCTAAAATCGTCATTCCTAAAACTGAATCCCATTTCCGTCGCATTGTGAAAAAGCCTCCAAAAACCGCCTGCCTACATCAAAATATCTTACCATTGTTGGTCTCTATCAGCACCACCTAAACAACAATGAGAGCCACCTCCATCCTCTCACTCCTCCTATGGAGCTCGGCCATCTCCACCACCTCAGCTGGCCTATTTAAAAAGAAGCACCGTCGTCAAAAGGCGGGAACGAAATATGAACAGCATGGCGAAGTTCATGTTGTGGTCAATAAGGTTGGGTGAGTTGTGTTGGTATCATTTTTTAATTTACTTGAGGTTTTTGTGTGTTATTTATTTTATACGACGGTTAGAAGAATAACTGTGCTGGGAATTATGAAACTCCTATTAATTGGCTATCATATGATGTGCATGGCAAGGATATTGGCCATAGCAGCGGCGAGATCTATCGAAGAGTCATTATTTTCTACTTCACAGTATCCGACGTGGATTGATTGAGGTATTACAATGACTTCAGTGTATTTTGCTCACCATCTATTCGCTTCCTTTATTTTCATGCGCTGATTGTGTCCTCAACAAATAATGAACCACAACACATGGATGATCACAAAAATCATCCCAATATAATTCATTGCTATCGACATACAGCCCCTTCAACAACCCAACCGAAACCTACCGCTACTACTCCCTCCCCTTCTGCCGTACACACGCTGACGAATCCGCACACTTGGCAGCCTTCGAAGAAGAACGTGGCATTTCCCTAACCAACGACGGAGAAGACGAAGACACATCCTCCACTTACCTACGCAAACTTGAAATCAAGGGAAATCGCATCGGCGCTGAACGTCACAAACAACGCCTCGGTGAATCCATCGTCGGTGATCGTCGTGAAACCTCCCCGTACGAATTATCCTTCAAAGATGATGTCGAATGGCGTCTCCTTTGCAAAACCACCCTCGACAAAGCCGACTTGATCAAATTAAAGGAGGCAATTCACAACAATTACTTTTTTGAAATGTTCATTGAAGATTTGCCCATGTGGGGATATGTTGGTGATATTGAAGATGAGGATGAGATATTGGGTGAGGTGGAGGGACAGAGTCATACGTATTTGTTCCCCCATTTGCATTTTAGGTTGGGAACGAATAAGAATCAAATTGTGAGTGCGACTGTGACCACGGAGCGGGATAGGAGGGTGGATATTACCAATGTGAACAAACCCACACCCGTCCAATTTTCTTATTCGGTGGAATACTTTGAGGATGATTTGCCATGGAAGATGAGGATGACGAGATATGCTGATTCAAGATTTTTGCCGGGGAGTTTTGAGATTCATTGGTTGAGTATTATTAATTCGTTCGTGTTGGTGTTGTTGTTGACGGCGTTTTTGACGATCATTTTGATGAGGGTTTTGAAGAATGATTTTTCGAGGTATATGGAGATTGATGATAGTACTATGGAGGAAGAGGAGGTGAGTCATTGATTGGGATGTGTGTGGTTTGGAGTATGTGATGATAATGGCTATTGGTGTAACTTGTGACAATGATCTCAACCTTGCACGTGTCTCGCTTGCTCCACAAAATTGATAGTCTGGCTGGAAGCTCATTCATGGTGATGTCTTCCGCTTCCCTGAATTTCCCACTCTCTTCTGTGCCGCCGTGGGGACTGGAGTTCAACTTACGATTGCAACCTTGCTTCTCTTGGGATTGGCCTTGACGGGTATTATATCCACAACTCGTCGTGGATCCATCCTTGCTGGAATGGTGGTTCTCTACTGCTTGACAACCACCATCGGTGCCTTCATCTCAACCAGACTTTACTTCCAAATGAACGGCAAGAACTGGGTCCGCTGTGTTCTCTTCACGGCCGGTCTCTTCCCCGTCCCCACTTCCTTCGTCTTCATGTGGGTCAACACAGTTGCCTTGTTCCATGGATCAACCAGTGCCCTACCCTTCTCGACGATCTTTACTATTGCTGCAATCTTCGCCCTTGTGGCATTGCCTCTAACCGTGTTGGGAGGGATTGTTGCAAAGAATTATGCCAACCACGACTTCAATGCTCCCACCCGAACAACCAAGGTGGCACGTGAAATCCCCACTGAGGTTCCATGGTACCGCTCACGCTTCGTTCAAATGGTCATCTCCGGTTTCTTGCCATTTTCCGCCATTTACATTGAGCTTCACTACATCTTTGCTTCAATGTGGGGACATCAGATCTACACCCTATTCGGCATTCTTCTCTTCGCCTTCGTCTTGCTCCTAATTGTCACATCCTTCATCAGTGTGGCCTTGCTGTACTTCCAACTGGCGAAGGAGGACCATCGATGGTGGTGGAGCACATTTGTCAATGCTGGAATGACTGGACTGTTCATCTACGCGTATTCGTTCTTCTATTACTTCCACCGAAGTGGAATGAGTGGGATGCTCCAAGCTTCTTTCTACTTTGGGTACATGTCAATTGTTTCATTTGGATTCTTCCTCATGTTGGGAAGTTGTGGTTTCCACTTTAGTCTATTGTTCGTGAAGCACATTTACTCAAGAGTCAAGTGTGATTAAGAAGATGTAAGTGGTTAGGGGTATGTACAAGGAGACAGTGTTGAAATGGCACTGCTAACTGATAGGGGAATAATGTTTGAATCGATCAATAGTTAAAATTTTATAGATATAATCTCTCAGTGAATTATCAGAAATGCATCAATCAACACTGTGGATTTTACGGTGTATTGACAGTGTACCACAAGACATTTTGCAACCACCAACATCTCCAAACAAATTCTCTGCACAACTGCGATGTTTTCATGAAATAAGATCTGTCTAGTAACTATCATCTCAAAATTTGAATCCTTGCTTTGCCAATTTTTGTTTTGCTTCCTCAATTTGCCCACTCAGCTCTACTGCAGCCTCCGGACAATCCCCAAAAGTCGCAACCTTGTACAAAACAGAACCCAGTGCATAAAGCCCCAAAAGTATTATTGCCCAAATTGGTAGATAATTTACTAATATTTTGGTAGTGCTTGGATCTATTGATAATGTGGTTGATAGCGTATTTTGTATCGTTGCTAATCGAGTAATACTTGCCCTCCACAGCCCGATGAAGAGAATCCCGATGGAGAGAAATAGTTGGTAGCGGAGTAAACCTGTCATCTGCATCGATGGATCGATGCGGCGTAGTATGCCCATGAAAAGTAACACTCTAATTAGTAGTGACTTTCTTCGGTCTAAAAAATGCAGTAGTCCCTAGCCAAATTGTCCAGGTATTGCCAACCTTTTTATTAGCAGCGCAGCAAGAGTCTTCGCGGCAGCAATTATGATAGCAACCAGGAGCGAGCAACGCAAGCTACATGTAAGCGCATATGTAACGCAAAACGGTCAGTGTCACAGCGACAACGCGCAGCGAAAGAGAAGAGAAAAAAGCGTCTAAAATTTTGGCTCGTGGCGCTCGTGGCGACTTTTTATCTGCGACTCACCAATTTTGTCGACATCTCTCTAACAAATGCCGATGTTTCACTAGATGATGTCCAAAGGATGGAGGAGACGAACAAAATCTCTTCCACAACTCTGGCCTCTAGAGTATGCAATACCAACTGTATTGAGCGGCCGAAGCAAAACACGTCGGGCTTGCAGCCAATAAAAATAGAACGACGAAGATTCGAGATCGGCTATTTCAAAGATGCTGGTTGAAATGGAGGAACTCAACGCTTGCCTCTTGAAGGATTTAGAGTCGACTGGGCAAGAAGTCGACGGCATCAAGCATATGAATAGTTTGCGCTTAGAAGAAGGAAAATCGGAGAAGAATGAGCCTCCGGCTGCTGCTACTGATGCCGTGTTTTCATCGGATGCTGCTAACAACTATTACAACAATTATCTCATGAAAGATTTAGAATCACGTGGGCTGGAACGCGATGGCCGCAAACTATTCATGAGCTTAGGAGAGGGAAAATCGGAGAAGAATGAGCCTACGGCTGCTGCTACTGATGCAGTGTTTTCATCGACTGTTGCTAACAACTATTACCAGGCGATCAAGTATTACAAGATGAAGGTTGAGTCTAATACGAACAAAGATAATGATGACTTGCCTATCAAGGAAAAAAGTTCGAATACGAGTAATGATTGCTTGCCTATCAAGAAAAAAAGTTCGAATACGAGCAAAGATAATGATGGCTTGCCAATCAAGAACAAAAGTTGTAAGGGGCTCAAAGGAGATGATAGCGTGGACAACAGTACAATAAAGAGTGAAGAAAAAAGTGGTGGCAAAAGCAAGAACAAAAGTTGGAAGGGGCTCAAAGGAGATATTAGTGTTGACAACACTACAATAAAGAGTGATGGACACAGTGTTGGTAAAAGCATCAACAGTGCAGGTGGTAAAAGCGTCACTAGTCTACAGGATATAATGGCTTACGTGGCGAAAAAGGGAAAGGAACCAGCAGAAGTGGCAGAGTATCTGAAAAATGTTGACACATCCACAGCAAACAAAGCGGAAAGTAGGCGCATCAAAAAGCTCCTCGCAGAAGCGGAGGAGAAGGATAAGTTTTATATGGATATTGTGAAGTTCCTGATGAAAGCTGAAGAAGCAAAGCGGAAAGAGGAGGACGACGAAGCAGCTTCGTTCATACGCCAAAAGACTAAAACGCGTGCAAAATCAGCAGAACGGACGCCAAAGGAGGATAACAAATGGGAAATGGACAAATACCTTGTCGAAGATGCAATGAAGCGAGGTGGCAAGACACCAAGGGAGATTGTTGAGGAGAGGAAAAGGCAAGAATTAGTTGAGCAGGCAATCGAACAGGAGATGGACGAATACCTTGTTAAAGATGTAAAGAAGAAGCGAGGTGGCTTCTTTAGCAAGAAAGCAAAAGAAGCGAAGCGGAAGGAGGACAAAACAGCCTTGTTAAAATGTCTTGACAATGTCATTGAAGAATCAGTAAAAGAGACTCATACGACTACAGAATTAGCAGAACCGCTAGAGATTGAAGAGGATAAGAAAGTTCCGAGCGAACGGGAAATGAACGAACAGTTTATCAAAGATGCAATGAAGCAAGGTGCCAAGACACCAGCGGAGATTGCTCTACACCTCCTGAAGATTGAAGAGGAGAGGAAAACTCAAGAATTAGTTGAGCAGGCACTGAAAGTCTGCAAGTCGCCCAAGGAAATCGCAGACTATTTGTTGAAGGCAACAAATGAGAATCAGAGAGAAGATGAGGCTGTCAAAGAGCAGGAGAGTTCAAAAGAACTTGTTAGTGATGCGCCCAAACAGGAAGTAATAAGGCCTGGTGTAGCTGAGAATTCGTTGACGAAGTCTGGGAAGGATAAGGGAAGCCAAGCACGACCAAAGAGAAGTTCAATTTTGAAGAGATCCTTTGATCCTCCTGTCGAATCTTTGGAATGTCACCTCCCTGATGATGGAGAGATGTCTACAACTTCCACAGTCACTAATCACTTGAAGAGCATTCGAAGTATTGGTAGTGCAATGAGCAGTGAATGCAGCATTATGACTGAAATAGTCAAGATAGATGAGGACATGGACAATTCCCCACGTGCAGTCTCGCAGAACAAGGAAATTAAGTCACCAACCAGGACAGTATCCTTTGCCGAGGGAACAAAAGAGACATCGGAGTGCAAATATGAAAAACAAGACTCTTCAAAAATGGCAGCTACAGATGAGACTTCTAAGAATGTCTTTTCGGCCAAGAAGGATGTTAAAGAGGGACAGCTCGATGTATCTCAATCTCCCATTAATAATCCAGATGATTCACCTTGTTCTTTGGGCGTTAAGTTGATATCAGAGGAGTCAAATGAGGAAAGCCAAGAAATTACTCTTGATGTTTTTTACGCAGGATATATTAAAGAATCTCATTCTACGTCTGATGACAGTTCAGTTAGGGATGTCGTTGAAGAGGACGACAAAGAAGGTCAGAAGAACAGTAACTGCGTAGGCGAGGTTGATGAAGGCGAAGACTCCATCAACGAGGCTGGGGAAGGTGAAGAGGACGACAGAGAAGGTCAGAAAGACGGTAGCTTCATCGGTGAGGTTGAGAAAGGCGAAGACTCCATCAACGAGGCTGGGGAAGGTGAAGAGGAAGGCATAGAAGGTCAGAAAGACGGTAGCTTCATCGGTGAGGATGAGAAAGGCGAACAATCCATCAGCGAGGTTGAGGAAGGTGGAGAGAAAGGTGAAGAGGAAGACAAAGAAGGTCAGAAGAACAACAGTAACTGCACTGGCGAGGTTGAGAGAGGCAAAGACTCCATCAGCGAGGTTGAGGAGTGTGAAGTGGTATATGATGAAAGTGACTCCAAATCTGATGAGCAGGATGAAGCAGCTAAGAGGGCTGATCCACTAAACAGCAAACTGAATGGAATCCTGACTTTCAAAAAGAAGTCATTGCCAAAGAAAGTTTTGAATCGAAAGGCATCGAAGAATTCATCCAAGAAGATTGCGAAGCACGAGGCAAAGAGCTTTGACTCCTCTGGAGCAACGCAGTCATGTTCTTCTAATAAGAGCATTCCATTGGAAAAAACAAGTGTCAAAAAGAAGTCATTGCCAAAGAAAGTTTTGAATCGAAAGGCATCGAAGAATTCATCCAAGAAGATTGCGAAGCACGAGGCGAAGAGCTCTGACTCCTCTGGAGCAACGCAGTCATGTTCTTCTAATGAGAGCATTCGATTGGAAAAAACAAGTGTCAAAAAGAAGTCATTGCCAAAGAAAGTCTTGAATCGAAAGGCATCGAAGAATGCATCCAAGAAGATTGCGAAGCACAAGGCGAAGAGCTCTGACTCCTCTGGAGCAACACAGTCATGTTCTTCTAATGAGAGCATTCCAGTGGAGAAAAAAACTGTCAAAAAGAAGATTGTTGAGTTTAACCTCGAAGATGGTCCTGATAGACCAATTACAACTATCAGTATTCCAGAAAAAGATCCGGCTATTTATGATGAAGTGACTCTACCATCTGTTCTGCGCAAGAAACCGAAACCAAAAAAGTTCAAAGCTGAGCCTCTGGAGGAATGGTTGTCGGACATGTCCATCCTAGATGATGATGATGATAGAACAGGAGTTTACTCTGAATATTCTGCTGCAACTACTCAATACACGTTAGATCCATATGCTGTTATGGATGAGGATCAAGAAGGATGCACATGCTTAGCAAACGAAGTAAAAGACTACACGGCTGAAATCGGCTTGATTGCGTGTGAGGTTCTTGACTATTGTTCCGCAAAAGCCCGAAAAGCTTCCACCCTGTTAGGTTTCGACTCTGAGGCACTTTCAAAAGGTATAAAAGCGACGCAGGCGGAGGTAACGGATGTGGAGAGGAAGAAGAAGGAGAAGAAGACGATAGTTGACGACGATGATACGGATAATATTGAGATCTGCCTTGCAAAACCCCGTCAAAATGACTCGAAGCAAAAGAAGCCAAGGTTCAGCCGCTTTGGCTTGAGGAACTCTTCTCGTCGTGAAATTTGAAGTTCTTTGTTGAGTTGGGAATGTACAAAAGTGAAAGTGAATTCACGTCACCATAGATCGCAACCAATATTTAGCACGAGTTAAGTATTGTATTCAAGCATCTAGTGAGAGCTTGAGATGAGCGCTTGAATCGCACCCTTTAGACGTTTGATCTCTTCTGCTTGCTTCTGAACTTCTTCACGAGACCGCTTCAACTCTCGTTGACACGAAACCAGATCATCTGGCACGTCGTCTTTGGTTTGTGCTGACTGAGAAGACGCGTCAATATTTTGTTCGCCAGCGTTAATATCGCTAGTCACTGTTGTCGGTTGAACGTCATGTCGTCCCGTACAATGAATGCTGGGAGTAGACAGACCAGTCTGGTGTTTCGCACATGGAGAGACTGTCGCTGGCAGCGCGTACCGCTTATGTGGACAATCATTACTATCGCCACGAAGACAAGTTTGACACACGCCGCAGTGAAACAGCTTCTTGAGTGTTGTAGCCCTGCATTCACAGCACTTAAAGTCGCCAAATGGAACCTCTTGCAATGGTGGTATGTGACACCCGAGATGGAAGCTTTTATCACAATGATCGCAGCAGATTAATGATCCGCCTGTGAAACAAATATAACACTCATCCGAGTTATTATGAACTTCGCCTAACTTTGCTCCGTTCTCAAGCCATACAAGTTCACATCCTTCTGTTGAAGTAGGAGTGTTATGCCGAGATCTTCTACCTTTGTATGCCAAACATTTATGTGCCGTACACCTGAGACTGCTAATTGCGTTCAATACGCCACATTGATGGCATTTCCAGGCCACGTCGTTGCTCTCACCTGTTGTTGCAGTTGTACTGCGATGTGTTTTTGGACTGACTTTCTCTTCCGTTGCATGCGATGCTTTAGAAGCAGTGGATCTTGTAGCTTTCGCCCGTCTCTTCTGATTTGCTCCAGACCGTCTCTTCTGCTTTTTCTGGTAATCGTCCAGATATTTCCTGTTTCTTTCCGCCTTGGCTTCCAACTTTGCTCTCTCCCTACTACTGAGGTTATAATATTGTACAGACTATGAAAAAGATAATAACTCTGTAATGTGAGAGAAAGATATTAAATGCGTAACAGGTAACAGGAGCATATTCATTCTTACGATTTGGTCGCGTGACAGCCCTTTGCCCTTCATTGCTGTGTTGAACAAGTTCCATGCGGATCGAGGCCGCCGAAAGAGGACTTCGGTATAAGATTCTTCGTTGCAAGAGTCTTCATCACTGTCACTGGTCAACAGCGAATACAATGGAATTTTAGCAGCTGCGGTTTTCGCTACCGAATCTTGTTGCTTCAAGTCTTCATCACCTTTAGGTTGCTCTTCTTTCTGCGATTGATGATCGTTAATACGACCATCGTCGTCTGTTTCCTCGCCTTTCAGCTGCTCCTGTGAAGCAATACATAATTTTTTAGATACCATATCGACTGGAGTATCTTTCGTGTCATCAGCATCATGTTCCAATTTTACAGCACTTTGCACATTCATGGTCTCTGCAGAGTCGGAAACGGCAGCTGTATGCTTCTGTGCTCGATGATGTATAAGCTTGGCAGGGGTAGCTTCATCATTACCTTTCCCTTGTGACGAATCATCATCACCTACGCTCTTCCTTCGCTCTTCTTCTTTCAAGTAGGCTGCGCCACTGACAGCGTTTACTGACGAATCAGAAGAGGAATCATCGTCGCTAACAACTTCATCGCCTTGTTCACATTTGATAGGTGGTGCTAGAGATGACATGGCTTACTGGTCTTTGCTACCTGCTGCGCTGCTGTAGTAATAGCCGCTTCGCTCTACTGTTGATGTTTCGCTAGCTTTTCCTCCAAAAAGCATCTTTGGGTGCGTGCGCATTTTAACGTAGGAATTAATATCATCTATGGAGGGAGCATTCGAGCTTCATCAAAATGAGCCTATGTCAGTGTATAATGCTGGCATCGAAATAGGAGTGTAGGAGTAATAAATAATACACTATTAATCCTAACCCTAAGAAATCCAAATCATGGAGTACTACGGAGGTGAAGATGTTGATGCCGATGCAGATGCAGATGCCGATGAGAATGACATATTTGTGTAGAGGGGAGGGCGAGCTCCTCTCCATGTCACTCATGTTCGCATTGATAAATCCGTCGACGTGATCGAGGATCAGGCGTTCCTTAATTGTGAGAATTTGTTGAAGGTCGAAACTCACAATGGGATCAGAAAAGTTGGGAGGATGTCGTTCAAAAATTGTTGCTCTTTACGTTGGCTAAATTTCGAATCTGCAGTGGAAATCGGCGCATTTGCATTTAGTTATTGTAGTCATCTTGCGTCTGTGGAGTTCGGTGACAACCTTGATACATTAGATATGTATGCATTTGAACGATGCACCTCTTTAAAGCACATCAAGCTACCATCTGTCATTGCCATTCAAGAGGGAACATTCAATCGCTGCGTCAATGTAAAAAATATTGAGTTTTCGGAACGACTTGAAGAAATAAACATCGCAGCACATACATTCTACAATTGTTCGCGCCTTCAACGCATCGCCATCCCACTGAAAAGAGATCTGTTTGCATATAATTTTGTAAGGATGAAGTACTGTCAGTTCGACAATTGTGAGCAATTATCTACAGTTGAACTTGTCGGAGGGATACGTAAGACTGTTACATCATTGCACATGGAGAGTTGGAAGACTGAAATGCACGAAGGAATCAAAGGCATCAATCAAGTTCTCCCCACTATACCTGCCGTTGAAAAGACAGATGAAATAAGTCTATGGATGGGATGGCTCATTAACAAATTCGATCATTACAAGGCTGAGCACTGCAGGTATGTGAACGATGCCACAGCTCTACTTGAACTTGCTCTCTGGAAGGCTGCACTTGGCGAAACAGAAAAGAACTGTGCGGAGGGTAAAGATTAAATGCGGTGCTGATATTGTGGTCAAGAATGTACTTCCTTTTCTGAAATTGGAGTGAGTGCCCGTTCTGTAACTCTGTTCCAGTGGAGTACAAAATTAGAGCTATGTAATGGATGACATAGGTTTCGAAAATGATAGTATTAGAATTTGAATGGCATTTCTATGGCATATCTCAATCAACTCTTTACTCTTGTAGGGTGCAGTGACGATAAAGAACATCCAATTCTTCTCAAATGGCAAAAATATTCAATGATAACAGTGCAAGTTGCTTGTTTGTGCTAGGCTTAGCGCGTAACAAAACGTATTGCAACTTCTCTGAGCCATGACCGCATGAAAGGGCGAACATTTGCCAAGGTCGCATTGCCGTATTGTAAAAAAGTGAAGGCCTCATGTGATTCAATTTTCAGTAGAGTAATTCACCATATCTTGCATGTCTATCAAGCCTAGCTCCAAGCCAACCTCATAAAAGGAAGTAACTGAAAACTCTCTAATCTCATCAGTCGCATGGGCCACTGTTACTTCGCCAGATATTTGCTTCAAGGCTGATTTCGTAACTTCTTGCAAGAGGGCATATTGCTTGTACCAATCCGCCAATGGGTCTTCTCCTAGTGTTTTTCGTTTTGCATTTTTTCTTGCAATTGTATTGTCTATTGCCTCGGTCAGTTGAGCTATATTTGTATCCATTTCGCCACCACTTTTTGCTTGTTTACCGTACGATGTATCATTTAATATTTCAACCAGCTGCGAGTATGTCAACTCGTAAAGCACATCATGTCTATCTGCCAATATTGTATGTTGTGGATCGATATGTTCATCGAGGCAAACCAAACATCGCTTGATACCTAAATTACTCGCAACATATCTTGTAATGGCACTGATACCCTTCTCTGTTAGTGGATCACCTTGTGTGATTAGAATGATGGGCTTCGTAATATTTCGTTCATTCCAGCTGCGTTTGAGATTGTTTGTAATTTGATTTGCAACTATCGATGGATCGCGTGTGTCAGAAGTGTGCCCTTCGATGAGCAGCGGGTGAAAAGATGATAATGTTGACTGGACCGAGAGGACAGATCGTAGTATTTTGATTGGCTGCATCAACATCTTATCTGCTTCTTTATTGACTTCCACCTCCATGCTGTGACTATGCTCATGGAAGTTAATACATCATACATAAATAATAAACATCATCGTCAGCGTCAACTCTGAAAGTCGACTTACTTCGCCCTTCGCCCTCAAAAAGTCCGCGAAGCGCGAAGCGGTGGGTGCAGAAAGCTGTTAGTATCCTCGATCTCCCTACTTCCAATCGATGCTATTGATAGATTAGATAGGAGATAAAAGATAATGATTAGAGTATTTCCGTACTCTACTTGTATCTACGTACGTGTAATCTAACACCCCCCCACAATTCGATATCACGTAGTCGATATCGGATTGTACCAAATAGCATCTCTATCCTTTCAATAAAGGACAAAGGAAGTCCACTTTACAATGAGTGACGTGACCAAGTTGTCTCCAACATCATTGGGGTAATCAAGGGTTGTTTTTGTAACTGAATCATCTGGGTTACCCCGGTCGATCCCAGGATTCCACTGGCTACCATACAGACCCATTTGATCGCCTGAATGCATTAAGGTAACGGGAATATCAGCCACTAGGTAACCTTCGTCAATCATAAACGACCACGGTTTTGCCTGCACTCCAGAGTTAGTTCCAATAATATTCTGCTGATCCACATCGTTCATCTTAGGTCCAATACATTTCCTCTGCTCAACATCGGTTGTCTTAGTTCCAATACAGTTCCGCTGCTTAACATCGGTTGTTTGAGTTCCAATACGTTTCCTCTGCTCAACTTCAGTTGTCTTAGTTTCAACACAATTCCACTGCTCAATTTCAATTTTGTTAGTTCCAATACGAGTCCTCTGCGCGCTATCATTCAGCACTATATCCGCTGCTGTAACCTCAGTCGGTTCAAGCTTCATGGAGCTCTCTTCTTCATCAGTATTGTATTCGTCCTCAACCTTCGGTTCAAGCTTCATGGAACTCTCTTCTTCATCAGTATTGTATTCGTCCTCAACCTTCGGTTCAAGCTTCATGAAACTCTCTTCTTCATCAGTATTGTATTCGTCCTCAACCTCAAATGCAATATGATTTCGCTGAGTTGCTGCTAAAAAAATCTTCCCCGCTGTTTCCAGGTCGTGTTGGAGTTGTGGAAGAGTTTCTACTAATTCCTCATACTCGTCACTGTCTTCATAATTAAATGGTTCATACTGAGTAGATTGCTCAGAGTCGTCAAAGGTGTTAATAAGAGTATCCAAGTTGTGTAGCATGTTATCATGGGCTGCGTACACATCGTCGGCGTCCTCGACTGGTAAGTACCTAATTGATGTTGTTTGCTTTGTAGGAGGTGTGTCACTGATAAATGTTGGTGAATCTACACGTAGTGTTGTTGCTCCGTTAATAATATTGTCATGGCATGTACCTTGTGGAGGTGTGGCAATGACAATTTTGTTTAATAGCGCATGAGTTGCGCCGCCAACAAATTCGTTTGTTGCCAAATTCACAAATGGAATTATGGCATAAATGAACTTCATTGTTGGTGATTGTATAGGCTCTATAACCTGTTAGTATCCTCGATCTCCCTACTTCCAATCGATGCTATTGATAGATTAGATAGGAGATAAAAGATAATGATTAGAGTATTTCCGTACTCTACTTGTATCTACGTACGTGTAATCTAACAAAAGCAGCACGGTGGATTCGCCTTAGCATTTGTGATCGCTAACTATCGCTAACCCTGAAATCCAAAAATCTGATGAGAAGCACCATGTCGATCGTAGCTTCCGTCAACTTGTTACTACTAGCCTCGCTGACGCTCGTCTAGCCGCTGCGCGGGTTTTCTAAATAAGAGAGGAGGCACCGGCTATCTACTACGATATTGATTGTGTCTACTTATATACATAGCAGTATTCAAATGTACGTTATGTAACACTTTAATAATTATGTAATAAAGGTTGTAGGTACATTGCCTTCTACGAATGGGGGGGCAAGGGGGGGTGTCCCCCCCTGAACATTCAAATCTAAGGCAATCAAAGAAAGAGTCAATCGAAAACTCTAAACACGGGGGGGGGCAAGGGGGGGTGTCCCCCCTGAACAATCAAATCTAAGCCAATCAAAGAAAGAGTCAATGGAAAATTCTAAACACGGGGGGGCAAGGGGGGGTGTCCCCCCCTGAACATTCAAATCTAAGGCAATCAAAGAAAGAGTCAATCGAAAACTCTAAAAACGGGGGGGGGCAAGGGGTCAAATCAAGCCAATCAAAGAAAGAGTCGATCGAAAATGCCCGTGAAGGCCAAAGGACACGCCAAAGGGCCCGGACAGAACGACAGAACTACCGACCGAACGACCGACAGAACGAACGACAGAACGAACGAGAAAATGCCCGTGAAGGCCAAAGGACACGCCAAAGGGCCCGGACAGAACGACAGAACGACAGAACGACAGAACGACCGACCGACCGACCGAACGACCGAACGACTTAGCTCCTCTCATTATTTAGATGTAATAAAGGTTGTACATTGCCTTCTACGAATGGGGGGGCAAGGGGGGGTGTCCCCCCCTGAACATTCAAATCTAAGGCAATCAAAGAAAGAGTCAATCGAAAACTCTAAACACGGGGGGGGGCAAGGGGGGGTGTCCCCCCTGAACAATCAAATCTAAGCCAATCAAAGAAAGAGTCAATCGAAAATTCTAAACACGGGGGGGGGGCAGACACCCCGAACATTCAAATCTAAGGCAATTAAAGAAAGAGTCAATCGAAAACTCTAAAAACGGGGGGGGGGCAAGGGGTCAAATCAAGCCAATCAAAGAAAGAGTCGATCGAAAATGCCCGTGAAGGCCAAAGGACACGCCAAAGGGCCCGGACAGAACGACAGAACTACCGACCGAACGACCGACAGAACGAACGACAGAACGAACGAGAAAATGCCCGTGAAGGCCAAAGGACACGCCAAAGGGCCCGGACAGAACGACAGAACGACAGAACGACCGACCGACCGACCGAACGACCGAACGACTTAGCTCCTCTCATTATTTAGATGTACTACAATCTATGCCATTATGCCGTTCCAACGCAAAAATGAAGACATAAGTGGCTGCATCATTCTTCGCCTCATATGATTTGGTACTAATTATCGATTACCAAGGTTCGGCTTCAGCACAAAGAGTAACACCATGTGCCTCAAACATGTGAACACGGAGAGCCACATTAAGTAAGCGCTTCCTGCAATGAGAACAAGTGCTGACAGGATACGATACGTTCACCTGCGCCGTTTCCTTGGCATCATTTCCGACTGCGCCATCGCCATTATCATCTGCAGCTGTAGATGGATCGACTACCATCAGAGGTTGATGGAGAGCAACCTCCCCATTGATGTCTGTGACTGAAGATCTTTCGTCGACCTCGACAGTACCAATTTGTCTCTCGGCAACAGTGCTATTATCTATTTTGACATCTTCTGCTCTGGGATGCCGGTAAGCATATATATTAGGACGCTTTGACTCCTCTTCCAAATGCAAAACATTAGATTGTATGAATTCGGCATTCTTCAAGTAATACTGAATTAAGACCTTCTTCTTGAGTTCCTTCCCGCGAGTAGCGCCCATCTGACACATCCATTGGTTCCAGATTGCATGGGCGCTTTAGATGTTTTGCTCGTCAAAACCGCCAAGAGTTCCCCACATAGTCAGCTGGTCAAGAAGATGGCCTATGAAGAGGAGATGACTTTTGGGGAATGCAGGAAGTTTTGACTTCCACTCGGCAATCGGTACGTCTGTGACTAATAGCTTGACAATGAGATCGTTGAGCTTCTTAATGTTCGCTTCAAAGTCACTAATTGTCTTGCCGGACTGCTTATTGATGGATTTGATTACTCGTTGGATTTTGAACCATGGAGACACAACTTCCTTCATTCGCAATGTGAAATTATTCAACTCTTCCTTCAGATCTTATTGTACGATGATTGGATCAAACTCTCGAACATGTCACTGTATATGACTTCACTATGATCCGCATAATTTATGTAATGGTTACCGACCATTTGTGCTTCAAAGTAAGTTTGCCTGTCACAACCATTCTTCTTCAACACACTTCCTCAAACTTTCTTTTCGAATGACCACCATGACAAAATTGTATTGTTGGTAATGCTGAGCTGCTCCATGAGCATGACAGTGTAATCAGCAAGGTTGGAATTTTCTTTCGTGCTGTTGACCAGTTCCGCAAATTCAGTCTCCAATTGCTGCTTAAGACGCTTTAACTCATCCTCGAGTTGCTGCTGCGTAGGGCGTAGTTGAGGATTCCGTCTTTCGCTTCATCTAACACACGCCTGCAACTAGAACACATCACTTTCAAGTGATCAAAATACTCGCATCAAGAGGGAAGATGAACCATGTCACTGCTGCTTCGCGACAACGGAATAATTGAGAAGGACCGGTTAGCTTCATTGGGGCTGAGTGATCGTGACCTCTCGTTGAACGACGCTGGGGAGCCACCATTGCTGCAGATGATCTCTGCCACGTTTTGATGTTTTCGAAGATGATGGAGTAACAAATTGCCCGGAGGCACCTGACACTGGACTATGTAGACAGACACCACATTCGGCGCATTTCGGTGGCTCCCACTTCCTCTATTGCGGCTAGAATTGGAGGGCGGAAGTCGCCATGGTTTTGCTAGTAAATGTGTGCACAAAATGTAGAAATGATGCTTGGCGCCAAAAAAAAACTAGATTTCAAAATCTAAAAGCAGGAGTTCTCATCATGTTATCCAACACAAAAACTCGAATACCGTTTGTATACACTAAATATTTTAGGGGTGAATGCTTTTGACAACCAACTAGTGAGACGGCAACACCCAGCATATTCTAACTCGCAAGAGTCTGGGGAACACGAATATGTTGGGTGTTGCCGTCTCAGGGGTGTTTTATTGGTCGAACTCACTAACTACCCTCTACGTAGGAATTAGTTCAAAGTCGGAGTCACACAAATGTCGTCTGCCGCGGTCTCGAATCCACCGTGGCAGAGGTCACTTTGCCACGTGGCGGACAAGGTCATTTACCTGTACGGCACCCATTTCTCCTGATTTTTCTACCAGCCATTTACCCAGGCGGTGCCCAATTCGTCATTAGTGGTCAGGTCAAATAATTGCTTCTGATGCACAGTTAGTCACGCACAGGCTTTCGGCTCCAGGCACATAAAAGAATGGGCTGCGTATCGATTTGATTAGGTTATCCCCTATTTGATTTTGGTAGAAGAAAAATCTAGATATGCAATGCAAGAAAGGCTGTTTTGGGTGATCCCCTAATAGTAAGTTGTTTGTTCTTCAATCACATCACCCATGAGGCCCCCCACCTCTCAAAATCCATCAAAATGCCTTCACCATGGTGGACTACTAGTAAAAATGAGGTCAATGAATATGCTTCTATTAGGCTAATAATCGACATTCCCCTCCCCTATTATGGCATAGGATCTCCGAACCGCCGTTTATTTTCCTAATTGGGCATCGCCTGTTGTGAAAATGACTATGAACATAACCATCATCGTCGAGTTGGTCGGATGATGCAATTATATTCCCACCATGTCAACGACAACACCATCGCCGTCGACGAACACCGAACAACTCCGCCGAACCGACATCAAAAATAATATCCACTATTGGTGAAATATTCTGCTCGATGATGCTTGTTATTTATTAATGGCGGCCGTTTTACAGTGACAAGTAATGGTGCAAAAACAATGTGTGGGTGTTGGGATCATTATTATTTCTACAGCCCATGTTGACGCATCCCAGCAACAACTAATGACTGGTTCTTCATTACTTAGTATTGGAGAGTAGTGAATCTGCGTTAGTGCCTTGAAGAGGGGGGGGGGGTGTTAATTGCAGTGGGTATTCCGTAAAACTAATTTTGAACACAAGATACTACTTAGAGAGAGGGTGAGTTCAAGAGTGTACATGACGCAATGCCACTTGTGTTATTGTAATCACTAACTTGTTTTCAATCTTTTAACATCAATTTGAGCATTGGGGTGTGGTGCTGCTGGTCTCTTCGTATCGTTGCTCGTCTTCGACCCTGCGGGATTTGGGGTTGCCTCTCGCTTGGTCTCTCTGCTCTTCTTGTTCTTGTCGACGCCTGCTGGAGCGGGATGCGGTGTTGCTGGTCTCTTAGTATCGTTGCTGAGCTTCCTCTCAACGCCTGCGGGATGTGGGGTTGCCGGTTGTTTGGTCTCTTTGCTCTTCTTGTTCTTGTCCACGCATGCTTTCAAATTTGATCGCGGAGACATGTCATGCTTTTGACAATGTTGTTCCTTCCACCGACGAAATACAACTGCAAACCTAGAGTGGATCATCTTCCAAAGAATAATTTGGTACACTTCCTCTATCGCATCTTGCCGGAAATTCATCGAGGGGGACTGACACAATGATACAAATTTGGAGTGGATGGATGAGTTGTGCATCACAAGATGTTTTCCATCCTTGAAACAAGAACGAAGGTTTTGTTTCATACGTTCCTGTGTAAATAATGTTGACGGAAGGTGGTGGTGTCTTTATCATCGGCGGCGGCATCAGTTTGGATAGTGTTGTTGCTAAAGTAATGACACATTCTTGACCAAATCAGTAACGTTATGTCACCGAAGTGCGCTTTGGTGCCCTCTGGCGATATGTAGACAAATCGGTGCTGTTTGTAGGGCGTAGGAGCACCTACATCTCGACCAAATTCAAAGTGCATATTCCCCGGGGATGCTTCGTTTCTGTGAAGTCTCATCACCTCTCTGTCATCCAGACCCCCATCGGACATGGCTCGGGTGTGACCGCCATATTGACGCACAGACAGGATTGACGTCGGCGAATTACGTGTGCAGTGTTTGATGCTGGCTCGATGTGTAAGAGCCGTTGGCATTGTCATAAATGTTTGTACAAAGCAAAAGAGAGTGCGGCAAGCCTTCCGACATAAGACCGATTTTGAATTTTGAATTCTGCTACTAGCTAACTGTACGTACTTGGAATCTACTGTACCTCTCGTACCAGTCTAAAACTAGTTTGTTCCTTAAGTTTCAGGGTATCTTTGCACTCTTCGATCTCGGTCATTTTCCAGCCGATTAAGCCGCCCATTGAAGCTGACTGCGGCTGAGGTAATGCTCATTCGTGTACGTCCAATTATCACTATGATTGGTCGGGTATTGACTGAGATCGAAGCACTCAAAGAATGTAATATTGATTGATTTGGACGCTTTTAGACCCCGAATCAGTCTGTTCCTTTATCGCTAATATTCATCTTTTTACGTGATAAAATGCAGATGTTAGCGATATCTGAGATCTAATTCAATCCAAAAATTCAGGGTATCTTTTCATTTCCATTTCACAACCGCAACATGTTCATTCGTCGCCTCTTTGACCTCCCTCACAGTAATACGCATGGGTCCATGCCAATAAATCACTGCGCCCCGTCCTATCCACTCCCTTGCCATGCTCTGAGATGAATTTTGGGCTTGGCGGAGTCGCCAATGACTCTCAGTACACTCTGAAATGACCGTGGGTCAAAAATACATACTTCGTCTTCATGACAATATAGTGCATATCGGGCACTGGTACTTGTCTCAAGGCTCCAATCCCGTCTTAGAAAGCGTTATTATGGTCATAGAAAAGAATGGGTGCGGTTGGGATGTTTCGCCAACCGTTATTTGGAAGATAATTTGATGTGACGTAAATAATGACTTAACCCGGGAGGGGCGGATCAAAACTAATATTGAAGCAGCAGCAGTTATCATCCAAGAATGAGGTAACGCCACTGCACCGATCAATAAAAGATTCTTCAAACGATTTGAGAGTTTCATCCAACGTGTGATAACTCTCTAGAGGGAGACAAATGTTTGGAGATTTCTTGGGGGGAGAGTCATGGATTGGAGAAAATCTTACTTGTGTCTGCAGTCTGTAGACTCTATTGCTTCACGTTAGTGAAAAGATCCATCATGACTATAAAATGTTTCGAGGCAAAAAAGCAACGACGATACCGTGGTAGTTTATTATTTATCATGCTTGTATATATCTTATTATACACAAGTGGGACGGGAGATAAGTGGGAATGGTGGTGGAGTCGACTATGAGGAGTGTTATAGGTGGTTGATCAAGTGAAGACGACAGATTGTGATAGGTTGTGTCTATAATTAGTAATGTGCCTATGTGATGGCCAACTAATTAGACAATTCAAACTCCTACAATGTCGATCTCTTCGTCTTCTTCTTCGTCAGATGATCCGGCTTCTGATCCAGCTTCCAACTCGTCTTCATATTGCGTCACAAACTCTTCTGCTTCCTCCAAAGAAGAGAAGTGCTTCCGTGCCACCATCATCTCTTTCAACTCAAACATCGGTTCCCGGTCGGCCATGATATCCTTCATATCCTTTAGAGGCTGCTTCTTCGTCGGGATGGAGGCGTCTCCTTTCTTCCATCTCACACCAATCCATGTCTTCAGCTCAGCGTTCGTGGTGGGATTATCGTGTTTGCCAGCAGTCAATAATAGTTGGTGAGCATCTAGAATCTTCTGCAATGTAGCAGCCTTCTTCTTGAGACTTTGGTATTTCTCATCCGCCTTTCGTCGCCTCTTCACCTCCATCAAATCTAGGACTTCTTGGTCAAGTGCAGCGTGTCCGCATCTGTACAACAAACCGCCAGTGATTCTTTGGTTTCCAATATGTTCCAGTTTCGAACTCAACGATTCAACATTTTGCTGTTGCTGCACCCGTGCCTCCTGGAGACGTGTGTTCCTCTCGAGCTGTTGGGCATAGTCCATGGCAATCATACCAGCAGTTCCCTCCGATACGTTGAGACCTAGAGCATCGATGTCGACGTATGATGCACCTGCAGAAGTAGTTGAAGTCGATGTGGAAGTGGCACGTTGGAGGATTCTTGGGTCGTGAATGAGCGCACGGTTCAAGTGCAGCCATCCTAGACGGAGCAAAGCATTGCGGTTTGTTTCTTCCCGACCAAATGAAATGGGGACGGCGTGGAACTCCTGTCGGCATCGTCAAATAATTCGCCGCAAAGGAAGAGCCGCTGAGTTATCTAGAGATGTTATCATTAATTATTTAGGCGCTGCCTTTATGGATTCGATTGACATTAATTTCATCATCAATGATAATGCAGTGTGTGCGATTGCACCGGCGTCATTTATTATACCGTACCACATATCTCAAGGTATGTACGAGCAAAAAGATTCCCTGAAACGGAAATCGCACCTCAAAACACAGCAATTCAGCATTGTTGACATTACAGCGTTCGATCTGCTCCTATACCGCCTCGGAGGCCGACACCAAGCATAGCAACCTCCTCTACAGTGTCCTCGCCGACTCCCCCTGGCTTGGATTCACTCAAATCGGTCACTAGGGTGTCCGAAACAAGCAAAAAGAAAATTCAGGGTATCTTAAGGAACAGACTCGAAACTTAAGGAACAGACTAGTTTTAGACTGGTACATAGAAGAAGAACAAACGGGATGATATGAGTGGTCTGTCTGCGATACGCAGCCCATTCTCAGGGCACATGACACGTCACCAAGGAAAGATTGCAGGGAAAGAATCTTTACTCTTTTATTCTCGCTCCCCAATCCCATAACGTTTGATAGGACACAAAAGGCGGACCCAACCACACAGCCGCACAACGCTTCACGTCATAAATCATATCTTTTCAATCCACCTATCACCACCACCATGGCACCCGATAAAGAGCGTCACACGCCCTTCCTAACCTCACTGATAGCAGGAGGCATGGCCGGCACAACAGTCGATCTCGCCCTCTTCCCCATCGACACACTCAAAACGCGCCTACAATCTCCACAGGGGTTCGTAGCAGCCGGTGGTTTCCGCGGAGTTTACCGTGGCGTCATGGCCGCCGCAGCGGGTAGTTCACCCGGCGCGGCACTCTTCTTTGGGACATATGAAACAATGAAACCAGTCATTGCAAACTTGCAGAACACCTATCGTGGAGAGGAGGCGTCCTCACCGGCCTTGACACATATGATAGCCGCGTCGATTGGGGAGGCAGCTGCGTGTCTGGTCCGGGTGCCGACGGAGGTTGTGAAATCTAAGATGCAAACGAATGCAGCTGGGGCTAGTTCACTATCGGAAACGTTCAAATTGGTACTTTCAGAGAAGGATGGGAGGGCGTTTGGCTCGCAGATTTTCGGTGGATTGTATCGTGGATATGGAATTACGCTCATGAGAGAGGTTCCCTTTGCATTTATTCAATTTCCACTGTATGAAAGATTGAAGGTAGAATGGGCAAAGGTTCAAGGATATGAAACATCTCCTCTGCAAGCGGCAACTTGTGGGTCATTTTCTGGTGGAGTTGCCGCAGCATTTACAACCCCTCTGGATGTGGTCAAGACAAGACTTATGCTTGGATCGGATAAAAATGGAGTCAAGTATCATGGCGTAAATGATGTTGTAGGTAGAATACTGAAAGAAGAAGGCTCATCCGTATTCTTGAGTGGGATTCAACCGCGAGTGATGTGGATTTCTATCGGTGGCTTTGTCTTCTTTGGAGCATACGAATCTTATAGATCTCTTTTGATGAATCTAAATAATGAGAGGAGCTAAGTCGTTCGGTCGGTCGGTCGTTCTGTCGTTCTGTCCGGGCCCTTTGGCGTGTCCTTTGGCCTTCACGGGCATTTTCGATCGACTCTTTCTTTGATTGGCTTGATTTGACCCCTTGCCCCCCCCCGTTTTTAGAATTTTCGATTGACTCTTTCTTTGATTGGCTTAGATTTGATGGTTCAGGGGGGGTGATGCAAAGACCACGATCGAACAGGTCAATTGCTCCTTGACTAACTGGAAAACAAAATTTGATATTGTGTGTAACTTAGCACAGAGTTCTGGGGTCGATCTTGAAACCCTCAACAATATCAGAAATGAACATGATACTCTTACATTGTACAACAAGGCTCTCACTTCTAACGTCAATTACATCACCACTTTCACCAACATTAAGAAGGAATCCGAGAGTGGGTACTAACTCTGCCAAATCATACTAACAGTCCTGTAGAATATTATTTCACCAAATGATTTACATCTCGCTCTAATTTCTTCCTACCTGTCTTCAATCGTTTCCACACGTTCACATTAAACCTCTTCATAGATAATCCCTCTCACATAAATCAATATTCTCCCAACCGTGTCTCAGTAATCACTACACAGCATTCGTAGAAGGCAATGTACAACCTTTATTACATAATTATTAAAGTGTTACATAACGTACTATTTGAATACTGCTATGTATATAAGTAGACACAATCAATATCGTAGTAGATAGCCGGTGCCTCCTCTCTTATTTAGAAAACCCGCGCAGCGGCTAGACGAGCGTCAGCGAGGCTAGTATTCCCTAATGACAAAATGCAATAACATTTAATCATTTCCATTTAAGTTGTTATGAGCAAATATTTTGATCACATTCTTTTGTTGTGCATATGAACTTTCACACTCAACGAAGCGTTTCAATTCTTCTTTTCGTGCATTGAAATATTGCAACATCGACTGTAATGCCCTTCAGCTTTTTTATTTCAAGTAAGGCAACGTTTATGGTCGGGCCAAAGTCTGGTGGGTCTGCAGTGACCCCGTTGACAAGTGCTATTCCTACGCAAACCTGCCCAGGCTCACAGTTTGATGCAACTCGTGCTGCTCTGTTAACAATAGGCCCGAAGTAGTCTGCCATCCCAGTCGTTTTGTGGGGGCCCATAGCAGTGAATGGCCCAGAGAGGATACCAACTTTGAACATGTTCTCACAGTCGACATTACCCAAAAGGTCAAGATTTGATAAAGAAGCCTTAAGATTCAGACCGAATGTAACTGCGTGTGCCATCCGATCGAATGCAAGCATCCAGCACCCCGCGTCCTCCTGACACTCGTAACCTGGGGGATTGAGCGTCAATAACTGTTTACGGAGATGCTTTGCGAGCTTCTTAAGATTGGGCACGCGATTGTCCGGGTTGTCATCCAGTCCCACAGTGTAAACAAAGCAAATTGTGACTCTTCCATTGGCATAGGGGGCGTTGAGAAAAGAAGTGGTGAGCTGTCTCTTCGATATCAATGGAGGGAACAACCGCCCGTTCACCAAAGATGAATCCTTGATTTCATATCCAGCTGGGCCACCCTCTTCATTTGGGACGTCGCGGCGACCACGAGCTTCAAAAAAGTCAAATGCGAGGTCAGTAGGCACTAGCTGCATGATTCGCCGCGAGTAGCGGGTGGTTGTATACCCATCGTTGTCGGGATTTAGAACCTTTGATTCAAACAACAAGTGCTCCCCACAATCCAATACCTGCGGGCGACCAAGATAACGTTCGGCCATACCACTGACAGCTTTCCAGGTCTCCATCGATGCGAGGATCTGCCCTCCGTGACACATCCCTTCGATTGCTTTGGCAATTTTGACACCCTCACCAACATAGACTGTCCTGCCCGTATTTTCGTGTACCCGGCTTGTTGTCGGTCCGTGGTGGATTCCGAAACGAACCCGGAACCCCCTAAATTTCAAGTTAGGCTCGTCTTTCCCATCGGGGTGATCCAATATTCCTTTCGGCCAGTCCGCCTGGTACAACTTCTGCTGGCATTGTAATGCAAACGCCAACGCATCAACAGGATGCTGAAATGCCAAGTTAAATGCATCCCCTTCTGTCGTAATTTCGTATCCTTTGTGGTCAGTGTAGCACTGTCGCATAATAATGTCGTGAATATCCTGCGCTTCTTTCATTGCACTGGGACAAGTCTCCCACAAAGATGTTGAACCTTGCACATCAGTGTACACAATCGTCACCTCGCCATGAGGAGCAGACATATCTTTGGCTCTGTTCATGGAGCTGGGACGAAGAGCATTGGCTTTAGTTGACATTGTTGCCAAGGTCATGTCATCATCTTCTAATCGTCCTTGCCACCTCTTTGCTGCTCTTCCTGACCCGTCTGAATTACTAGATCTGAGCGGATCATTACGCCGCGATGAATTTTCTACAACATCGGCTTCCTCCTGAAATGCTGGCAATGCTGGCAGACTTCCTTTCGATGTCCTGTAAGTAGATCCACTGTGCTCTGATTCACGTCCATTGTTGATAACATTTGTTTCGTCTGATGTAGAAACCATACTATGACGCATAGGCATTTGACTTCGAGAGCCATTGCTTCTTTGCTCTGAAAAGCCTGAGACAGTAACTCTACGACGACCTGATTTCGGAGAGCGTTCTACACCTGAGGAAGTTGAAATCGAGCTTCGGTGGTAATTCCTCTCGGGGGGAGGGGGCTGCTGAGCCGCGACGCTGTACCCAGTAAGCGAATAATCGTAAGAATTGTTTGAATCTATACTACTCCGCCTCCTCCTAGAACTACCACCAATAGATGACTTTCGACTCCCCATGCTAAGATTCTCCAACGCCCTCTGTGCCGAGTTTGAATCTGTCCTGTCAAACGAAGAACGCTGTACAGATCGCATACTCTGCGCCCGTTTGGGAAGACCCCTTTGTGGAGGTACGTGCCCTGTTGGAGGTGCCATGCTTGGAGCTGTCATCCCAGCTTCTGAAACCTCATCGTTTGGCAAATCGGGGGGGACGGCTAAGATTGCTTTTGGGATGCCATCATCAAATGTAGAATGGCAATCGTTCAGAAAATTTTGTTCTAGTCCAACCTGAGGATTTGTGAATGATCTATTGTTTGTTCCCTGTCCAATTGGTTGCGATTGTTGAGGAGTTTGTGTAAATGACCTACTAAGACCAGGCTGCGGTGCCCTTGGCTTTGGCTTCGAAGTCTCGATCATGGAACCTTTCAGCTTTGAAAATAGACCACTCTTCTTTGGCTTATTCGCCTCTGTCGAGTTGTGGGTAATGCTACCCATTCTCTGTTTCGGAGCCATATTGCTGTGGATTGTTTGTTTTGTGTGTAGGAGTGTAGTTAATATATATTTGCTCTATCCCATCATGTGATGTGTAAAAATAAATAGACAATCAGTGAGTAAATTAGGTATAGTGAAAAGAAATTGCATATTTATAGAAATGTCTGCACCAAGTTTAGGACCATCGCAGCAACATGCATACACTGGATGGTCAGACATGAACGATGCATCGGGGTAACTCATTTTCCAACAAAGGGCCAGAGGCTCCTTTGTGTACTTTTGAAATTAATCCCCTTCATTTGTATTCCAGAGAATTGGCATGACATAAACCCATGGTAATTAAGGGTGGTCATAATTTGACGTAACTCTGGTGGCTTCTCGAAGCAGGAAGGGTTTCTCGAAGCAGGAAGATGAAAAAATTATTGTACGCACCTTTGTTGAGCGAGGCTGGTGTAGAAGTAATTTGAAAATGTCACCGCGTAGGCTACCTGTACAGAGCGAGAATTAGCCGTAATTTTTGTTCCTTTCAGAAAACAACAATGTACTCGGTTCTAAACGACCCTCGATACTTTTATTATTATCAAGGAGATACTATGTGTGATAAGTATGTGTCAATGACAATGACTCCAGTGTAAGTGTGAACGTTTTCGTGAAGGCGGGTCAGTTGCCGGTTAGTTTATTTTCTTGTGTGTGCGTGTGATGGTAGGCTGTGTTGGGGTGCCAGGTGGTGCCAGGTGGTGCGTTTGGTAATGCGTACCGTCTATATATATACCTTAAAAAGTGTCCGTAGGACAGGACCACACTATTGCAGCCCGGACACTGTCACTCCCCCTGCAAGGATGCACGGACACATTCTAGAATCCGGACACTTTCAAGGGTTTCTTAGAGCGCAACATGTAACAACAAATACTTAAAATTATTCTACTCCATCTCTCCATCGCTATTGTCCCCATCCTCATCAATGATGCCAAATGCTGCTTCAATCGCGACAAAGTCATCTTCATTCCCATTTTCCTCGTCTAAAAGATGGTCCAGCCCCTCCTGGCCACAATACTGCTTCACCATTTTATGTACCTCATCTTCGGTCCAAAGCACAACCTGCCCTTTATCCGAAAAGGAAAGCTCCTCTTCCGGAGTGTATCCACATGCAGTCCATGACTTTCTAACCATTTCTTCAGGAATCTTATCCCAGGCCTGAACAACCCATGTTGCCAATTGCTGTCGTGATGGAGCTTCAGGCGTCCCTTTTTCTGTGACGGGAGCAATGAGGCTGTATGCATCGTACAAGTCACAGAAGTAACCTTTGAAGACCTTGTTGATCACCTTGTCAAGAGGCTGTCCACATGGGGTTAGTCCTCCTGGTAAGATATCCACAGAAAGACAAGGAAGTGATAGGCAAAAGTCTTTCACCTCAGCTGTAGAATATGACTTGAAGTCATCCCACAGCACACCAATCTTGTTTTCGCATTCTCCTGTCTCTTTGTCATATCCACCAGCGGGCAAGATAATCTTCTTCAGGTAGAGCTTGGTAAGAGCATGGTTTGAGCAAGCCTTCGGCGCTACTGTAATTACGCTTTGTCGCGAGGAGGGTAATGGTTGCCATGGCGATCAGGTTTGCGTTCATAAATTTCTCGAGCTTATTTTAACATAGCATGGTGTGGTGGCCCGCCGTGCTGGGTTGTGCGTGCTGGCTTCGCACAGAGCATTTGAAAGTATCCGAATCTGGTCGGACACTTCCTCGAAAAAGGCTGCGGACACCTACAAGTCACCTGAAAAACAGTCCGGACAACAGAAAAATCCGGACACTTTTTAAGGTATAGACGGTACTTACACAGCCAGCAAGCACATCAAACATCACTAGCCTCGCTGACGCTCGTCTAGCCGCTGCGCGGGTTTTCTAAATAAGAGAGGAGGCACCGGCTATCTACTACGATATTGATTGTGTCTACTTATATACATAGCAGTATTCAAATAGTACGTTATGTAACACTTTAATAATTATGTAATAAAGGTTGTACATTGCCTTCTACGAATGCTGTGTAGTGATTACTGAGACACGGTTGGGAGAATATTGATTTATGTGAGAGGGATTATCTATGAAGAGGTTTTATGTGAACGTGTGGAAACGATTGAAGACAGGTAGGAAGAAATTAGAGCGAGATGTAAATCATTTGGTGAAATAATATTCTACAGGACTGTTAGTATGATTTGGCAGAGTTAGTACCCACTCTCGGATTCCTTCTTAATGTTGGTGAAAGTGGTGATGTAATTGACGTTAGAAGTGAGAGCCTTGTTGTACAATGTAAGAGTATCATGACACCCCCTGAACAATCAAATCTAAGCCAATCAAAGAAAGAGTCAATCGAAAATTCTAAAAACGGGGGGCAAGGGGGGGTGACCCCCCTGAACAATCAAATCTAAGCCAATCAAAGAAAGAGTCAATCGAAAATTCTAAAACCGGGGGGGCAAGGGGGGGTGTCCCCCCCTGAACAATCAAATCTAAGCCAATCAAAGAAAGAGTCAATCGAAAATTCTAAAAACGGGGGGGCAAGGGGTCAAATCAAGCCAATCAAAGAAAGAGTCGATTGAAAATGCCCGTGAAGGCCAAAGGACACGCCAAAGGGCCCGGACAGAACGACCGACCGACCGACCGACCGAACGACTTAGCTCCTCTCATTATTTAGATTCAACATCATATCTTTTCAATCCACCTCACCACCACCATGGCTCCCGATAAAGAGCGGCACACGCCCTTCCTAACCTCCCTGATAGCAGGAGGCATGGCCGGCACAACAGTCGATCTCGCCCTCTTCCCCATCGACACGCTCAAAACGCGCCTACAATCTCCACAGGGGTTCGTAGCAGCCGGTGGTTTCCGCGGAGTTTATCGTGGCGTCATGGCCGCCGCAGCGGGTAGTTCACCCGGCGCGGCACTCTTCTTTGGGACATATGAAACAATGAAACCAGTCATTGCAAACTTGCAGAACACCTATCGTGGAGAGGAGGCGTCCTCACCGGCCTTGACACATATGATAGCCGCGTCGATTGGGGAGGCAGCTGCGTGTCTGGTCCGGGTGCCGACGGAGGTTGTGAAATCTAAGATGCAAACGAATGCAGCTGGGGCTAGTTCACTATCGGAAACGTTCAAATTGGTACTTTCAGAGAAGGATGGGAGGGCGTTTGGCTCGCAGATTTTCGGTGGATTGTATCGTGGATATGGAATTACGCTCATGAGAGAGGTTCCCTTTGCATTTATTCAATTTCCACTGTATGAAAGATTGAAGGTAGAATGGGCAAAGGTTCAAGGATATGAAACATCTCCTCTGCAAGCGGCAACTTGTGGGTCATTTTCTGGTGGAGTTGCCGCAGCATTTACAACCCCTCTGGATGTGGTCAAGACAAGACTTATGCTTGGATCGGATAAAAATGGAGTCAAGTATCATGGCGTAAATGATGTTGTAGGTAGAATACTGAAAGAAGAAGGCTCATCCGTATTCTTGAGTGGGATTCAACCGCGAGTGATGTGGATTTCTATCGGTGGCTTTGTCTTCTTTGGAGCATACGAATCTTATAGATCTCTTTTGATGAATCTAAATAATGAGAGGAGCTAAGTCGTTCGGTCGGTCGGTCGTTCTGTCGTTCTGTCCGGGCCCTTTGGCGTGTCCTTTGGCCTTCACGGGCATTTTCGATCGACTCTTTCTTTGATTGGCTTGATTTGACCCCTTGCCCCCCCCCGTTTTTAGAATTTTCGATTGACTCTTTCTTTGATTGGCTTAGATTTGATGGTTCAGGGGGGGTGATGCAAAGACCACGATCGAACAGGTCAATTGCTCCTTGACTAACTGGAAAACAAAATTTGATATTGTGTGTAACTTAGCACAGAGTTCTGGGGTCGATCTTGAAACCCTCAACAATATCAGAAATGAACATGATACTCTTACATTGTACAACAAGGCTCTCACTTCTAACGTCAATTACATCACCACTTTCACCAACATTAAGAAGGAATCCGAGAGTGGGTACTAACTCTGCCAAATCATACTAACAGTCCTGTAGAATATTATTTCACCAAATGATTTACATCTCGCTCTAATTTCTTCCTACCTGTCTTCAATCGTTTCCACACGTTCACATTAAACCTCTTCATAGATAATCCCTCTCACATAAATCAATATTCTCCCAACCGTGTCTCAGTAATCACTACACAGCATTCGTAGAAGGCAATGTACAACCTTTATTACATAATTATTAAAGTGTTACATAACGTACTATTTGAATACTGCTATGTATATAAGTAGACACAATCAATATCGTAGTAGATAGCCGGTGCCTCCTCTCTTATTTAGAAAACCCGCGCAGCGGCTAGACGAGCGTCAGCGAGGCTAGTATTCCCTAATGACAAAATGCAATAACATTTAATCATTTCCATTTAAGTTGTTATGAGCAAATATTTTGATCACATTCTTTTGTTGTGCATATGAACTTTCACACTCAACGAAGCGTTTCAATTCTTCTTTTCGTGCATTGAAATATTGCAACATCGACTGTAATGCCCTTCAGCTTTTTTATTTCAAGTAAGGCAACGTTTATGGTCGGGCCAAAGTCTGGTGGGTCTGCAGTGACCCCGTTGACAAGTGCTATTCCTACGCAAACCTGCCCAGGCTCACAGTTTGATGCAACTCGTGCTGCTCTGTTAACAATAGGCCCGAAGTAGTCTGCCATCCCAGTCGTTTTGTGGGGGCCCATAGCAGTGAATGGCCCAGAGAGGATACCAACTTTGAACATGTTCTCACAGTCGACATTACCCAAAAGGTCAAGATTTGATAAAGAAGCCTTAAGATTCAGACCGAATGTAACTGCGTGTGCCATCCGATCGAATGCAAGCATCCAGCACCCCGCGTCCTCCTGACACTCGTAACCTGGGGGATTGAGCGTCAATAACTGTTTACGGAGATGCTTTGCGAGCTTCTTAAGATTGGGCACGCGATTGTCCGGGTTGTCATCCAGTCCCACAGTGTAAACAAAGCAAATTGTGACTCTTCCATTGGCATAGGGGGCGTTGAGAAAAGAAGTGGTGAGCTGTCTCTTCGATATCAATGGAGGGAACAACCGCCCGTTCACCAAAGATGAATCCTTGATTTCATATCCAGCTGGGCCACCCTCTTCATTTGGGACATCGCGGCGACCACGAGCTTCAAAAAAGTCAAATGCGAGGTCAGTAGGCACTAGCTGCATGATTCGCCGCGAGTAGCGGGTGGTTGTATACCCAATCCCGACAAGAATTTAAACCTGGAGGGGCTCGGGCTGGTCCCGAAGAAGCCTGTGTAGCCTGCCGGGAACTAACTGGTCGACGGATGTGGAAAGCGAACGCCTTGGTGCAGCTCAAGTACCTCTACATAGTATTATTGTACTCCCTAGCTTCTGTTCCAAAAGAGAGATACGCTCTCAAAGGTATCCTACTCGATCTACTAGATATGACAATGCACTGAAAACGATAGCACTTAATTATATGATGTTGTCTACTCACTCTCATCTTTCTCTCTAGAATGACACGAGCTAGCTGGACGACGGAGGATATTCTTCGATACCCTCACACAGGTTCTCTAAAACTTCTTCTTCGAGCGGTCAGATCAAGCAGCAAGCGGGTCGCATCAGAAGAACAATAAGGGTGATAGTTCCCTACCACTCCAATTTCACTGTTGACACTACTTGTATCAAGATGCCGATCTCTTAAAGCTTAGAAACACGTGAAACATCAATCATTTATATTCATAATACATAAATGAATCGATCACTTCGGCTTGTTTGTACTACCTATCTGGATTATACAGAAGTAGAAGACTTCAGCATTCTTGCGGTACAAATGCGAGATACCCGCATAAGATTGATTAGGTTTAAGAGAGGAGATAGTCAATAGGAGTTGAATATATAGGTAAATCATGCGTGATATGCTTACACAGCAATAATTGTGAATCCAAGCCACTTGGTTGGTGGAAACTATCCATCTCATTGGGCAATTCACGTGAAATCGGTTGCTGAAACAACGATAATATCAGAAGCCACATTCTTTAGAACTTTTCATATGGAAGCTCCTCGATGACAGGGCACACTCCAAACGTGTTACACTGAATCAATGTCATTCCAGGCTGTCCAAGATAACTGAACGGCGCATCCGCCTTGTGCTCACACGAGTAAGTAGTGTACCCGTAAGGTGGTGTGGATCTCTGAACACATACCCAGCACTCGTCGTTGGCTCCCCTGCTGCATTGTGCGTTGCAAGCATGCTCGGAGAGAAACGCGCCTACTTTCCACACGATGATTTCGTTGGGCATGGCCGTTACAATTTCTGATATGCCGCATGGACACCCTCTCACATCTCCAAGCCCGCACTCCCACCACGTGTACGTGACGGGAGGCAAATCTCTGCCCTGATCACAGTGGCACAGGAAAAGTGAAATACTGTACGTTTGCCCTCAAATCCTACCTGTGACTTCAATAACGGGAGTTAGTGGACAAGTGAGGTATCAATGAGCTTCTACGGACAATATAAATAACATTGACGCTTTGAAATAGGGTCAACATCCTAGTAGTTACTGAGTTATGGCTATGTAGTAGCCCATTTTCACCATGGTTGTGTCGTTTTAGATGCCATAATCGGATGTGAGTCAGGGCAAAAGACCTAGTTTTACCTTCAATACGTAGGAATTAGTATTGTAGTGCCAGTTACTGTCACACAGACAAATTAAACTGATCTTTCTCGAGTAGGGTAAAATAGGCTTTGAAAACCACTTTTGAAGTAGATAGAGGAGTGCAAAATTATTAATTTTGGGCTTCGACAGTGCATTCTATCTACTAGTTCCGACAGAGGTAACGTCGAAAAGAATTTTCGAAAAATTCCTTCTGGAAGCTAAAAAAGTGGTTTTCAAACTTTTATGTAGGATTTGAAAGCAAACGTACAGTATTATGTACCCCAGGCGGCACCAAAAAAAAATTTTTTGAGCCATCACACAACCACAATGACAGCCGCTGCACTACTACACTAATAATTCAAACCACACTAGGATTTACATCATAATATTTTATACACACTCTCTCTAATAGGTGCGTAACAATATTCTGTCGTTGGTTTTGGTGTTCTTTTTGAATTGATCGTCGTAATTCGTCTACACATACACACATAATTTTGAATTTTTTGGCATAAAAATAACGCTCGTGACATGTCAGAAGAAGATGCATCAATGCTATTAATAAGTCTATCTCACACATTTCCTGGTTTCATCTCGTTCCATACGTCCAGGAGTACAATAATCTAAGTATCTATCCAAGCTTCTTCAGAAGGCTAGAGTTATACCCGTCCTCGGAGCGGCTCTAGTCCCGTATATTCGTGACTCACCAGCGTTAGGAGTAAGAAGCTTGTTCCCGCCGCCGCACGCACAATCTAACATAAGTTATCATCTTTTGATACTCTTTGAACTCATCTTTTGATACTCTTTGAACTGATCAAGACAGTTTAACACTCGGTATTGAATATCATCTTATGTTGGTAGAGGTGACCCATTTGACCGCTTTAAAAAGCCTTCCCAACAAGAGTAATAAAGTTCAAGTTTTAAGTACATAGGAGTACTTATCTGCAATGTTATGACGTCATTTGGCCTGCAACACACACGTTGGAATGTACTTAGAGGATATGTACGTAAGTAGAAATACTAGTACAGTAGTTAGTTGGTAGAGAGATGGTAGAGAGATGGTAGAGAGTTGGTAGAGAGATGGTAGAGAGGTGGTAGAGAGAGGTAGAGAGTTGGTAGAGAGAGGTAGAGAGTTGGTAGAGAGATGGTAGAGAGTTGGTAGAGAGTTGGTACCCTAATTTATGGTGGTAACGAGACTAGTCTCGTTTTGGATTTTTCCTTAGTCTCGTTACCAAGGCCACCTCGAGAAACTAGTCTCGTTATTGAAAAGTGGTCTCGTTATTAAAAAATGGTCTCGTTATGGCTTAACCTATCTATCCTCCTTCTTTTTTCAGATCTTCAAACACCTTCTCGGCGCCCATTCTCATGACTAGCTTCGAGTCATCAAACCAGGACATGAGGGTGTCGTCCGGCACAAGTTTGAGGTGCTCGACATGTGTCCTAGTTTCTCAATCCCATTCGTTACTGCTTCATTAATTTCAAGCCCATGTTTAATAAACCAATTCTTAACTTGAGTTGTGATCATGGTGGCTAAATTATTCCTCCTTATTATTTTGATACTATTGTAAGTGAGCAATGCAATGCGATGCGATGCAATGCAATGCAACGCACGCAGATGCGATGAAATGCAATGCAACGCACGCAGATGCGATGAAATGCAGAAGTTTGCGCCGGCTCGGACGGATGGCCGGGGCTGTTCTGTGTTGATCTTGTAAAGACTTTTCTCAAAAGGGAGAAACTTCTCACAAAAAAGATGCCAATCTCTAGTCTCGTTATGGCCCTTGCCGGACATGTCTCGTTATCAAAAGAGACCCGATCACTAGTCTCGTTTTCTCGAAGTGGTCTCGTTGCCACCATAAATTAGGGTAGGTAGAGAGTTGTAGGCATCATCATATTATTCATCACTAGAGATACTGATGGTGTGTGTCGAGTCAACTCGCTCGTGACGCACAGGGAGTACCGGTTGAACCGATCTTGCGGAAGATCGGTCATCCGGCTCCACCCTTTTTAGCGTAGCCAACCACTGTAACCATAAACCAAAGTTATGTCTCCAGTAGTTGACTCTTCTGGCGTCATCAGGTAGAGCCCGTTCAACAAGCAAGAGAGCTCAATCGCATTGGATACCCCAGCATTGAGTATCATCTTTGCTTCTTCCTCCATCGTTTATCACCCATCCCCCCACTATGACTATGCCGACAGTCTCCCAAACCACGAGATCGTCGGCTAGTGCCAGTCCATTCTTCTTTGCATCACCTTACAAAGGAGACGTCCGAAATGCCAAAGCCAAGCCAGGTGGTGTTCTCCATGTAAGGGGGGACACTGCCTCGGCTCCCACCATCCACTACTGGCTCGAGCATCTGTCACTAGCTGAAGCCAATGCCAAATATTTTTTCGCCATCGGCTTTACCAACTACAGCTTCACGAGTTATACATCGTCTGCCAACTGGAACAAAACCTATCCTAACGCACCCATCACAGGTATTGCTCCAATCACTCAACCACCACCACCACCTTCACCAAGGGCTCCTGCTGCACCACCCCGGCCTCCTCCCACTCCAGCGGCGAGTGTTACGACGGTCAGTTCAGTGGCATCAGCACATGCTCCTCCCACACCTCCAGCTACTGTTCCTCCACCGAACACGCCTGCTCCGGCTTCTTCAACGGCTCAGAGCGTGCCACCTGTCACCATTCCTGACGGTATCTCAATCGACCGAGATTTGTTCAACCAACTTCTGACGTTGCTCAACGCACAACTCCAGCAGCGTCAACAGCAGCCAGCACCAGTTGTTTCTCCCGTCGTATCAGCTCCTCCCATTCCTCAATGGGATGGTACTCCCGATACAGTCTCTCTATTCCTTGAGGCCCTTGCGGATTACAAATACCACGTGTACTTTACCTCGGCCAACATCGATTGGGAGGCCGACTCATCTCCTCCCACCCCACAAAATATTCACATCCGTTCTGAACTTCTCCGCACCTTGAAACCTTTTCCCATCCTTTATAGTTTTCTCGGCAAGCCACAATATGAACGTGATGGGATCCGCATGCTTCGTGATCTCATCGAAAAACTCAATCCTACCCGTCCGGAAAATCTTCTCAATTCAGTCATCGAACTAGTCGGTTTGCAACAGGCTCCCAACGAAACAGGCGTCCAATTTATGTGCCGTCTTAGGGGCCTCTACTCCCGCCTCAAGGACATCACAATTTCGAAGATATTTACCACCCTTGCCATCGCTGGTCTCGATCCCGAACTCTACGTTGGGCTCATCATGAGATACCGTGCCGGTGATCCTTCTGTTACCGAAGCCTCCATCTACGAGCTTGGCGAGGAAGTTGAGGCCGAAGACACCCGTCGTCCCATTACTGAACGTGGTACTTCGTCGTCTCCTTCTACCGTCATGGCCCGCCGTGCCAGTCAAGACCCTACCCCTCCTCCTCCAAGTACTGATCCCAAGCCAACCATCTCCTACCCACCGTCAAAGGCCCAAAAGTGGAAAGACATCAAAGCAGCTTTCTTGGATAAAGAGTTCTGCCCCATTTGTTTTCACCGCAGCGACTACCATATCAATGTCGGATGCCCTGCTCTTGCTTCCCTGGGCTTAGTCATTGTGAAGGACGAAGACAAAGCTGCCGAGATCATTGCCGCCTACAAGGCCAATACAAATAAGCCTCCTCGTCCTCCTTCTGACGATTCCACCACCGCTGATCAAGATGATGACGCAGCTTCAGCCCGTCGGGCCTCAGCCAAATCGTCTTCTTCCAAACGAAAGTCTAAATCAAAATCTACCAAATCCACTGCGGCAGCTAAAGCTTCAGCTAAAGCTTCTGCCGCCTCCGCTTCTCCTCAGGGGGGCCAGTTGAAGTCTCCTCCGGAACAGCTTTCTACTAAGGGGGGCCAGTTGGAGTCTCCTCCTGAACAGCCACCTATGGTTTCCGATACGAATCCTTACAAGATCCCAGATACAATGTACGAAGAATACAGCTCTGACGAGGATGATGATGAGGAATTCTATCTTGAAACTTTTGCCACTTAATTTCTTGCCCCGATCTATTCTCACTTTGCGTTCCCAGAGAGTCTCCGACTGCTCATCTCACTCGTCTCTCGACAGGGGGGTGATGGTGTGTGTCGAGTCAACTCGCTCGTGACGCACAGGGAGTACCGGTTGAACCGATCTTGCGGAAGATCGGTCATCCGGCTCCACCCTTTTTAGCGTAGCCAACCACTGTAACCATAAACCAAAGTTATGTCTCCAGTAGTTGACTCTTCTGGCGTCATCAGATATATACTTGTATTCATTGCAGAAGTACCTACTCTCAGAAACGGCGAATTTTAGAGAAAGCAGAACTTGCCGCCACTAAACTTCCACTCAACTGCATGTTACTTTGTGTAGAAAAGTATTATGATGATGTCCTCTATCTAACCAATAACTCTTGCATGATGCGATGTAGAAGATGTTCGCCTTTGCAAAACAATCAGCTCAGACTCGTGGAACTCAACCACCGCCGGGATAGATTTTCAACACTGCCAGGCCGAACAGGGTTGAAATATCACCCTTTTGACATCAAAGATCCACTTTTGGCCGACAATGACCATGTCGAACCACCGGAACACCTTCTCAACCCCTCTCCCTATCGATTGCCAACACCCAGCACCAACGAAGCCCCTATTATGAGCGGCGAGAAAGAAATTAACGGCTTTTATTCGTCTCCATCGGCGGATGAAACGTCGAAGGGAAGAGCAAAAGATGTTACCTATCCCACCACTACTCGAACTCAACCTGTCTCCTTAATAACACTAATGGCAATGAGTCGGAGCGGCAACAGGCAACTTCGCCGAGAGTGATGCCTGATGTCAGACGACTATCCAACCGCAGCGACAGCGACGAAACCGAATCGTGAATGAAATGAAAACATGCTACAGAGCAAACGACGCGAACACCCGTCCGACACTCTCAATCAAGCGAAACAGAAAGAGAAGCCGAGCAAACAACAAACGGTTGCATTGACTTACAATCAAGATACCCAAAATATAGAAATAGGAGGAGGATCGAGATCGAGGAAAATATATGAACATTGTTCCAAATAAGAAGTCTGAGGATCTGGTACGTCCTGTTACATTCAGTGAAGGCGAGGGCAAGGTTGAGAGAGAATAGATTTATCTCCGATGCTATTTGAAGGCATGATCAATCTGTCTTTGATACAGCGCACAACATATTCGGTCACCGCGATATAGAACTTGGAAAGGTCAGAGAAGTAGAAGGTTTCTTGACGAAGAACTTTCATCCAGTCACCAAACTTTTGAACCTCGGTTTAATTTAAAAAAATTCTACGGTGGAACACCGAATCTTCTCGAAACTCTACGTATGATAGTACGAAATAGTAACATTCTACGTCATTTTTTAAATTTAACCGAGGTTTCAAAAGTTTGGTGACTGGATGAACTTTGAGGATCGAGGTAGTCGCGCCTCCGCGTAAAAGATATTAATGTTAATGAAATGTATAATTACTTAATCCATTTCTACATTATTTCAATGGAATCAACTCCTGTGAATGTACTTCTAGCTCATTCAGCATGTGTGATTCTCTAATAAAGATTTGATGTTGCCAACGAAAACGATGAACCCCGTGTCTTCCTTTCTCCTCATGCACATCGAACTCGTTCGACTGTACGTAAATCCATTGCTAAGCTCGCCCGTACCATCTGGAAGGCACTCAATTGCTGTGCGCCAAACACCTCTCGAGAAACGAAATCAATGGAAATCAAAAGCGATGTTGGATCGGCGGCGTCGAAATTTCGCTCATTTTCGTCCTCTTTTGCTTTTGACTCTATTTCGACCGAAGAAATAGCCGTTGTCGTGGATCTACCATGGCCAGGACATGGCAGAGGGCAAGGAAAACCGTTAGGCGATGCATCGGCATCGATACTGGGAGGTATTGGTCCTCAATGCGCTCAATTCGACTGCATATTAGGGTGATTTGGCATATTTCAACCCTGTTCGGCCTGGCAGTGTTGAAAATCTGCACGAGCTCTCAGAGGATAGATTCCCGAACATTCTCCCGCCAAAACCAAATCGCGGACTTTTCTGAAAAAATTATTTTTCGCACCCAATCGAGGGAATCTATAAACCGAGGACTACAGCGTGGCCGGGAGCACAGCCGCCCTCAACTTCAACACAACTCACAATTGCTACCGATCGCAGGATAGGTTGATTATGGACTATAATTTCACAGAGGATCTTCCTCTAGAGAGAGATACTTGCACAACTACCCAGTGATCTTGCTTGCGCCTTTTGTGTCCAGCCAAAGTGTAATGTGTGCATCAAGGGTAAATAAGCAGGGTTGGCGTCGTTTTGTTAAATTTCAAAATCAATTTACCATCTCGTCAGCTCATCGGTACTCGAATTTAGCGATCTTGTACAAGTTCCGATGTCAAAACATACTCTCTTTCTTTGTCTTGTCGTTACGACCTCTTTGACCGTATGATTGAGTCTCGTCTCCCCTTGATTGAGTCTCGGACATCACTCAATGAGTCTCGTTTTTTCCTGATCTCCCGTCATTGAAAGCTCGAACTGATCATTACCGCTCAAGGCAACGGCAACCATGGTCCACGTTGCCGCCGCTGAAATAGACCAAGTTAATAGCCATATTATCAGCCAATCGGTGGCTGATCGTTACTATGGATTATTATGTTGATGTTATCGTACGTGGATCCACCAGAAACGCTCCTTAAGATGTTCAATGAGCCCTATGCAGTGACCGGCGCTCGCCGGACGTCACCGCCTAATATTACCTCCATGCTGCCTTCCCTCGGCGGATTCGGCAGCGGCAAGAGCTTCAACACCAACATAGTAATTCATAGTAACGATCGGCCACCAATCATAATATAATACGGCTATTAACTTGGTCTAATTCAGCGGCGGCAACGTCGACCATGGTGGCAACGTTTTCAGGCTGTGGGGTGCAAGTCAGAAGATCACGGAGGGGTGTAAGTCAGGTCACATGAGGTCACGAAAAGTCCAAGTCAGAACCACGGAGGAATAGTACATTGGCGATGGTCTTGACGCAATATTTGTCGCCAAGAGCGTGATATGACAGATCACGGTACATTGTAAAAGCTGTCACAGGTGATGGTAGCAAAGACAGTGATAGCACATAGGCAACTTGCTTTGTATCGGACGCTGCACTGCTATCCACTGCAAGTCAAAACGTATATATATTCTTAACAGCATGCTGAATCTGTCTCTGAAGTGGTGTGGATGGATTCGCCGTCTGGAAGCGTGAGGAGCACGGAGCGCACATCATGTGATGAACGACATAATGATCGTCGCTCGACATCAATGAGAACATACACGGCGAACGACGTTGCCGTCTCTACCACCGAGAAAAGGCACACGCAATGAAGCATATTCATTGTATTCATCAATGGATGCGTCGAGACTGCTGTGTCTTGTGCATCCAACACACTTGTTGGATGTTACGGAAGCGGGCACATCTCATAGCAAAATGCATCCACACGCAACAAGCAGCATCTTCTATGAACACCAACACCAACAATATACGAGAATAGTATATTTATGCTATTTGGAGTCTTGGTGGCGACGGGGAAGGTTCAAGAGCGTACTATACCGATGCATAATATTTGAGCGACGAAAGCAATCAACTCTTGACGGGCAGCAGTGTACAACTCATTGAAGATTCAACAGCAAACAGAGTCTCCATTCGCGGCAATAGATTAGAGGACCATGCAAGCCAATTGCAGGCGATGCTGATAGAAATGTAACAAAGTTCAAGCCTTACTACAATAGTTTGAGTCCCTGTTGGATGCGAAATACTACGCAAACTCCTCTTTTATCGACTCTTGCTTTGGGTATTAAATCTAGTCGCAGACTCTAGTTGAATTACATGATACTTCAGTCACCTATTCGAGAAGAATGGTGACGATTCATTGCATTCTGTGATAGAATTGTTGCAGATGAGCTGCGACCACGAACTTTCCTCCTCTTTTTCTCTCCTCTTTCTCGCCCCCAACTCAGGCGAAGCCCACAGCCTGAGAAAATTGCCACCATGGTTGCCTTGCCTGATCACGGCCCGCCGGCGTGGTGCGTTGCTGATCATCTTCAGACCGGCACTTACTTTCTCAAATGAACTTGCTGACGAGACGGTAACGGTACTCAGCTTTTTTACTAGGTAAAATTTTGGCGGGAACCGTCGTCGCCAACCCTGCTTATTTACCCTTGGTGTGCATGGTATAATATATATATTTTTGGCGAGGGCGAGGGTCAGGCTCTGGCTTCTATCTCTCCTCCGTGCTCCTACTATCCATGCCCCTACAAAGCAGCAGTGGCATCGGGGCGATGGTAGAGAGTTGGTAGAGGGTTGGTAGAGGGTTGGTAGAGAGTTGGTAGAGAGTTGGTAGAGGGAGGTAGAGAGTTGGTAGAGAGTTGGTAGAGAGATGTAGAGAGATGGTAGAGAGTTGGTAGAGTGGTACGTACACATACGGGTAAAAAAATACCTACGTACTCTCAACGTGTGTGTTGCTCTCGTGATTGGTTCCAATCAACCACGAAAACGCTCCATCAGGCGCTCGCTCCCGCGCCTCCAGCCTCCCCCAGCCATCCTCTCATCCCCCACGACGGTTCATCTACGTAAATTTGACGGTTAGCGTCTCTCGCGCGCACGCGCTTGTTTTTCAAAACTTCTGTAACAGAAAAATTCAATGATACATTAAAAGACACGCTATCAGCGCATTTCGTCATTAGTTTTGTCACAATTTGGGATTTTTTGGGATTTTTCAAAAGACGCTAACCGTCGCGGTGAACCGTCGTGCCCCAACCATTTAGCCATTCAGCCATCAGCCCCACGCCACGCCACACCCCACACCCCACAACAACCTAGAGTCTTAACAGCCATGGCACCCAGTCTACCCCGTCAAGAAACCAACGAAGGCGATGTCATTTCGCGAATCTTTTTAATCCGCCATGGAGATCGGTTCGACTATGCAAATCCCAGCTGGGCTGATTCGGCCAAGAACAGCGGATGCTTGGTGACAGGTGCGTTAGTTTTTAGCTTTCTTTTACTTCATGTTCTTGTGTATTATTTCTTTTTGACTCTTTCCGCTCACAGTGCAGTATGATAGACCCTCCATTGTCAGCGCTCGGAAATCAACAAGCAAGTGAAACGGCAGCTTATCTGCAAAAGATTGTTAAAGAAAATTTGCCCAACAATGATGATACCGACGATGGCAATAGTGGAGTAATACACAAAATTCTGGTGTCTCCCTACCTTCGAGTAATCCAAACTGCTACTCCAACAGCTCACACATTTGGCATACCACTCTCTATTGAAAATGGATTGTCAGAAGCACACGCTACACCAGATACAAGTGAGCAACAAGTATTGCCCACACCACATCAACGATTTGCTTACTTCCCAATGCTTGATCCAAATTATAATTCATTACTCAATGTAAAACCCACCCCAGGATATCACTGCCCGAAGACTGGGTATGCATGTGAGGCATTTGCCGGAAGGTACTGTCAAAGAATGGAAACGTTTGCTCGCTGTGTGGAAAGGGCGCATTATGGACAAAACATTGTTATGTTTTCACATGCAGCTTCGGTAGCATTGGTGGCTGCGTTTTTGAGATGTTCCATGACTGGTCTCAAGTTCGCACCCTGTGGTATTTATCATTTGGAACGGGTCAATAGGGGACCGTGGACAATCATGCAATCTGGACATGACAATTCAAGTTACGTTACAGAGAATTCTCCTACTACATATCCATGGGGATTCTCTGCAAAGCACTTTCAGGAAAATGGTGGCAAATACTTTGGGGTATCAGAAGGAATCGACTTAGACTATTTTGTTGAAGCTACTGATAGTAGTAATTATTTGTAATGGTATGCTGAATTTATCACTTGCCCCTGATCAATGAATTTGTAAAACCAATAAAAGCATGAGTCAAGTTGCATTGAGATCCAAACAGAAGTCTTTTGAGAAGCGTCGGAAGTTGAGAAAACGCGGATGAAATGGATGATGCTAACGCGGTGGAGACGATACTGAAGTCAGACTCCAATCGAAATGCTACTTTCCACACACTTGATTGCTGATACTCTGTTGAAACATTTGATAGCAACAAGTTACTTCGCACATCCTTCCTCTCAGAACCTTCGTCATACAAGAAGTGCGTCAAGTAAGATGCATCCAAGTTGCTGATACTCTCATGCAGAGAGACAGGTGCAAATTGAACTTCGTTCCCCTTCCAAGTATCGTTGCTCCTATTCCTCCTTCTTCGCAAAATAATGCGTTCACATTGCACACATCCTTCCAAGCTCACGTGAAGGAACCATAAGATGCCACAAAATAACTCTGCTCCAATGTTGGTGACTGCGTAGAACCAGTGATAAACCAATACTGTAGTGAACAAAAAGAGGCATGTCGAGAACAAAATCATCCCAAGCAAGAGTTGCATATGATCGTAATGCAAATGGTCAGATCTTTGTCGCAGCACATTGCGCTTCTTCCCGGTAAAAAGAAGCCAGAATGATTTCAATGCTGACATTTCAAAGCGTAGACATGCCGCGAATACCTCTGAGAGGAGACGGATGTGTAGTAACGTCAAGCGTGTCATGTCAAATGCAATTGCGAAGAAGAATCGTGATCCAAAAAGTGCAGTTAAAACACCCATGCTTTGCAGAAGAGATGATGCAATTTGCTCAAAGGAGATTGTGTCGCAAAATAACATAGCAGTTGCTGCAGACATAGACGAATACATCCTTTCGTGGTAAAATAGTACCCAGCGCACCTCCTTCCCGACGCGATGTGTCAAGGCGACATTCAGTTTGAATCCAGCCGGAAATGTTTCTAACCATTGTAAATTGTGATTGAAAAATTGATCATGAAATGAGATTGCTTGAGCAATCTGTTGTATCAGCGGTTTTGGGTATTGAATGAGACATGCTCCAATCAACAATCCCAACAAGAAGTCTAAAGCGATTGCAGCAGATAAAATAGAACACCTCCCTTCTCGCCAAGTTGATTTTAGTGCACGGACAATTGGTATTCGCTTTTCGAAGAGAGTAACGCTGTTTGGATTTACAGTCGATGAATTCCAGTGCAGTGAAAACAACGACTGCTCCCCGAACCAATCAGAGTTGTCCTTTGATATAGGGTTGCATTTCGGCTCGGTGGTTGTATCTGGTGGCATCTTGAGGGTGGATTTAGTTGATTCGGCAACGAAATGCATCCTTTGCTGCAGTTTTGTCTTCAATACTAATGACAATTCTCTAAACACTACAGTAGAGTTGCTCATCATACGCATCCGATTCGTTTGCGATGTCCCTTCTTTGTTGTTGTATTTTCTGAATTGATTGTACTGTGCATTCCAAGTATTTGCATCCGTAGGGTTGTAGATGATCACTTCTTTATGCTTCTCTAAATTTTTCTTCGTGCCGTTGCTCTCGTCAAGTGCAGCTACAACACGGAGAGATTGATAAGTTGTGCATTCACTACATTCTTGACAACAACCTTCCGTCTGTCGGCTGCAGTGCGAATGGCACTCAGCTAATTTTTCAATAGCAGAAGTTACTTCCTTATTGAGATCTTTATGCAGCTTTGAATCTAATTTTATTGCACCGATTACGACGGTTGAGAATTTTTCGTCTACAAAACCAACAAGAACAGATTCAGATGCAGATGGACTGCCAATGACTACACTATTGTCTTGTGTAAGTGAAAGAAGCGGCAAATTATCGGGCCAAATCAGCACCATCATAGATTAAATAATTGATTGAGAACCGCGAGCAGCTTGGATATGGCATGCTGATTCATGGTTCATGGTACAATAGTATGGCATGGTCACGCGCATGTTGTGGCCTCAACCTGTCCGTCCCGATCTCTTCCGCCGGCTGTATGTAGGAATTGAATTCCTACGTATCATCTAGAATATGTCTGTGTTACGTACCGAATCTACGGATGTTTTCTCAAATGGAAGAAAGACCTTATAGATATATACTATGTATTAACCCGGATTTGCAACCCAAGTAGCAAAAGCTACAGAGGAATTCGTAGCGTGATTATACAATAAAAATATTTCACGTCAGGAGCGTGGTATGTCGGTCTTAATTGTGGTATTTTATGGTCATTTTGCAACCGAAGTTGCAAAAATCCTTGCAAAAGAGCATGCTTTTTGCAACTTTTGCAACCCAAAGTAAACGCAGTGTGACAGCGCAGAGCGGTCATTGGTCACACTTCTTTTCCATCGCTCCGGCAGTAGGCGCCGATCACCATAAGTACACTCTAGCCCAGCTAGATCAACACACCATCATCTATACGACCGTGCGATAGCAGAATACATTGTATGGCGATCCCATAAGGCAGCTGAATCGAATGGTATGGCTGATGTCGAACGATATATCGATCATCTAGTAGAGAGACGTATCGTCCATACCATACATCAGCGGCTGACATATTGTGTGTGCCGACACAAATATCACGTTTGGTGTGATAAAAAACGAGTATAATAGAGGATTATGTACGGGGTACAATGATGGCGCACTCACTACTTGCATGGATAGCGTACTGATCGATGAGTCAGTTGGCAACATAAGCAAGATGAAAATTGACTTGAAAAGCTAATTCAACACACATAATGCACACATGTTCATGGCATTGGGTAATAGGATATATTAGATCTTTCCGAGACACTGCAAATAACATAACATTGAATAACAACTAATTATTGACGGAACGTGTGTACGACTTATCATAGAAAAGCATTTTGCCATATGATAGGATGTCAGGGATAAGCGCAACGCACATCACCCTCTTAGACGACAACATCATTGACGACCACTCGTCTGAGCACACTCAGAGATAGCCACGATAACATTTCAAACAACATCTCACGTCCACTCAATTGTTGAAAACTGCCGCTGCTGTTGTCGTAGATGTGATCTTCCCTCCGGTTTGGATTGATTTGCTGTGAGAAACTTACATAATGCTGCAAGCACACGCGTGCCTCTTTTTCAATGATGCTCTCAGTGATTCTATAACGCTAATGACGACGATCGACGGCTCTGACGGAAGCTCACAATATGCAATACCATTTCATGGCCAATGGCGGTGGCTGAACGACGACCCAAGGGCAAATGAAGCGCATGTCATGGTAGGCATGTCTTGTGTCAATGTCTTTGTCATAAAGAAAAATCACATCTTTCACGTGATCTGACATGTGTGACGACTATGTGACCATGTATGTGATTACACGGTTGCAAAAATAGTTGCAAATACTCCGAGTACAAGCGTAAGATAGAGATAAGTATGGGGAATTGTACTGTCACCACGACACAATGTCGAGGGAAGACGTTCTTCGCACCCTCCATTCCGATGCCGAACACCTCCAAATGATGTGGGCAAATATGCCCGTATGGCGGCTTAGGTCCAATGTTCCGCAGATTCCTATTCGGCGACGACCCCATCCAACCAATCTCCTTTCCAGCCAGCAAGCATCACGCAACGAAGATGTACCGCGACTCACTTCAAAGCTCAGCTCCTCATGGCATCCTTCCCCTTGGAAATTCCTCATGGTCTACTTCCAAACCAGCCCACCAGCGATTCTATGGCCACTCCTACACAACACCCACCCCTCAGATCCATTACCTTCAACAGTTTGGCCTTGCCTGCACCAAGGCGTTCGCTTTCCACATCCGTCGACCAGTTAGTTCCCAGCAGGCTGCACAGGCGTCTTCGGGACCAGCCCGAGCCCCTCCAGGTTTAAATTCTTCTTTCTCTACTGACACTGGTGTCTAGAGAGTAGTGACTAAAATAATCTATCTATCTAATGTAGGAGTTGAGATAGACCCTCTACTTATGTACGGTCTGGCGACGGAGGCGACATACAGGAAGGATGAGACTCTGGAGCGTTTTCGTGGTTGATGTGGATCCAATTATGAGCAGGCCAAATGACGTCAAACATTCAAGTCCTTACTTAGTACACATACTTCTACTTTACTCTTGGTTGAGAAGGCTTTTTACGCGGTCAATGAGTCACCTCTACTTGCATAAGATGAAATTCAATACCGAGCGTCCCTAATCAGTTCAATGAGTATCAATAAATCAAGAAGATGGTCAGTATTATAGTATGTAGGACTGCGTTAGTTCACATTTCCTGTGCCACTGCGGAACGATGTCTATCTTCAATTCGCAACTAAAAGCGTCTTCCTGGCAACCGATGACAAGGAATAACATCTCTGACAAATCGCAACTAAAAGAGTCGTCCTGGCTACCCAGATTCTGTCTTTTAGCGGGGGAATGTTCTCAAATTCAAGGTAAAAGTACCTACCAAGTGATCGAACAGATGGTCATTACGAAAAGACTTCATTGACACGATGCGGACACAGAAAAATCTAACCTCAAAACTTCCGCAAGGTTGCTCAGTTACGACATAAAAGTAATATTGAAAGATACAATCCTTACCGCAAACCGCAACCTACTAGTCTTCCTCTCCCTACAACATGAAGCTCATCTCTGCAATCGCTTTCCTCTTTCTACCTTCCACCTTTGGAGAGGGCACTTGCGATGACAATCAATCGAAGGCAATCCAGGTCCCTGTAGACTGTACCAAAGAAACCCAAAAAATGTTTCGCAACAAAAACATCGATGGAGACAAGCGCTGCGTCACTACCCTTTTCCCACCTGGTGATCAGGGCAGAGATTTGCCTCCCGTCACGTACACGTGGTGGAAGTGCGGGCTTGGAGATAAGGGAGGGTGTACATGCGGCATATCAGACATTGTAACGGCCATGCCCGGCGAAATCATCGAGTGGAAAGAAGGTGCGTTTCTCTCCGAGCATGCTTGCAACGCACAATGCAGCAGGGGGGGGCAACAACAAGTGCTGGGTATGTGTTCAGAGCTACACAGGACCTCCCGGTCCCATGTACACTACTTACTCGTGTGAGCACAAGGCGGACGCACCGTCCAGTTATCTTGGACAGCCTGGAATGACATTGATTCAGTGTAACACGTTTGGAGTGTGCCCTGTCATCGAGGAGCTTCCATATGAAAAGTTCTAAAGAATGTGGCTTCTGATATTATCGTTGTTTCAGCAACCGATTTCACGTGAATTGCCCAATGAGATGGATAGTTTCCACCAACCAAGTGGCTTGGATTCACAATTATTGCTGTGTAAGCATATCACGCATGATATACTTATATTCAACTCCTATTGATTATCTCCTCTCTTAAACCTAATCAATCTAATACGGGCATCTCGCATTTGTATCGCAAGACTGCTTAACTCTTCTACTTCTGTATAATCAAGATAAGAGTGCATGAAAAGCACATTAGCACTGCGCAGACGGCTGGCATGCATAGAAGCGATACGATGCTGCAGTCTCGTAGATGATCTGAGAGGTCCAGTGCGGGCTTACCGACAGTGCTTCATTCTACCAAATCGTATCTATCGTCATGAATACGCGCATGAGCCGCTTCTAGCGACCCAATATACTCGGTGTTGATAAGTTACAAGCACATTATCATTGCGCAGACGGTTGGCATGCGTAAAAGAGACGCTACAGTCTTGTTGCTGATCTGAGAGGTCCAGTGTGGGCTGGCCAGCGGCACCCCATTAAAACCAATTCATAAATATCGTCATCAATACGAGCATAAGCCGCTTCTAGCAACCCAAAATACTCGGCATTGATACGATAAAAGCACAATGTCACTGTTCAGACAACTTGCGTGCGCAGGAGCGATGCTACAGTCTCATAGCTGATCTGAGAGGTCGTATGTGGGCTGGCCAGCGGCAAGCCATTCCAATCAATTCGTATTTATCGTCGTCAATACGTGCATGAGCTTCATTATACTCGGCGTTGATACTATGCAAGCATATTAGCACTGCTCAGACGGATTGTTTTTGTAGAATCGATGCTAAAGATTCAGAGCTGATCTGAGAGGTCCAGTGTGGGCTGGCCAGGGGCACCCCATTCCAACCAATTCGTACATATCGTCGTCAATACGTGCATGAGCCGCTTCTAGCGACCCCTAGTACCCGTCGTTGATACTATACAAGCATATTAGCACTGCTCAGACGGATAGATTTTGTAGAATCGATGCTACAGTCTCATAGCTGATCTGAGAGGTCCAGTGTGGGCTGGCCAGCGGCACCCCACTCCAACAAATTTGTACATATCGTCGTCAATACGAGCATGAGCCGCTTCTGGCAACCCATTACACTCGGCGTTGATACTATACAAGCATTTTCTATTAGCACTGCTCAGACGGTTGGCATGCGTAGAAGAGACGCTACAGTCTCATATCTGTCAGATCAAGAGACGCTACAGTCTCATATCTGATCTGAGAGGTCCAGTGTAGGCTGGCCAGCGGCACCCCGTTCGAACAAATTCGTACATATCGTCGTCAATACGAGCATGAGCCGCTTCTAGCAACCCATTATGCACGGCGTTGATACTGTACAAGCATACCTGATTAGCACTGCTCAGACGGATTGCGTTTGTAGAATCGATGCTACAGTCTCATAACTAATCTGGGAGGTCCTATGTGGGCTGGCCAGCGGCACCCCATTCCAACCAATTCGTACATATCGTCGTCAATACGAGCATGAGCCGCTTCTAGCAACCCAATATACTCGGCATTGATACTATACAAGCACATTATCATTGCGCAGACGGTTGGCATGCGTAGAAGAGACGCTAAAGTCTCATATATGTGTGGGCTGGCCAGCGGCACCCAATTCCAACCAATTCGTACATATCGTCGTCAATACGAGCATGAGCCGCTTCTAGCGGTTCATTATACTAGGCGTTGATACTATACAAACATATTAGCTCTTCTAAGACGGGTTGATCTTGTAGAATCGATGCTACAGTCTCATAGCTGATCTGAGAGGTCCAGTGTGGGCTGGCCAGCGGAACCCCATTCCAGCCAATTCGTACATATCGTCGTCAATACGAGCATGAGCCGCTTCTAGCAACCCATTACACTCAGCGTTGATACTATACAAACATATTAGCACTGCTCAGACGGATAGCTTTTGTAGAATCGATGCTACAGTCTCATAGCTGATCTGAGAGGTCCAGTGTGGGCTGGCCAGCGGCACCCCGTTCGAACAAATTTGAACATATCGTCGTCAATACGAGCATGAGCCGCTTCTAGCGACCCCTTGTACTCGGCGTTGACACTGTCCAAGCATATTAGCACTGCTCAGACGGATTGCGTTTAAAAAATCGATGCTACAGTCTCATAGCTGATCTGGGAGGTCCAGTGTGGGCTGGCCAGCGGCACCCCACTCCAACTAATTCGTACATATCGTCGTCAATACGAGCATGAGCCGCTTCTAGCAACCCAATATACTCGGCGTTGATACTATACAAGCACATTTTTATTGCGCAGACGGTTGGCATGCGTAGAAGAGACGCGACAGTCTCATATCTGATCTGAGAGGTCCAGTGTGGGCTGGCCAGCGGCACCCCGTTCGAACAAATTTGTACATATCGTCATCAATACGAGCATGAGCCGCTTCTAGCAACCCATTATGCTCGGCGTTGATACTATACAAGCATACCTTATTAGCACTGCTCAGACGGATTGCGTTTGTAGAATCGATGCTACAGTCTCATATCTAATCTGGGAGGTCCTATGTGGGCTGGCCAGCGGCACCCCATTCCAACCAATTCGTACATATCGTCGTCAATACGAGCATGAGCCGCTTCTAGCAACCCAATATACTCGGCATTGATACTAAGACGGGTTGATCTTATAGAATCGATGCTACAGTCTCATAGCTGATCTGAGAGGTCCTATGTGGGCTTGCCAGCGGCACCCCATTCCAACCAATTCGTACATATCGTCGTCAATACGTGCATGAGCCTCTTCTAGCGACCCCTTGTACTCGGGGTTGATACTATACAAGCATATTAGTTCTGCTCAGACGGATTGCTTTTGTAGAATCGATGCTACTGTCTCATAGATGATTTGAGAGGTCCAGTGTGGGCTGGCCAGCGGCACCCCATTTCAACCAATTCGTAAATATCGTCGTCAATACGAGCATGAGCCGCTTCTAGCAACCCAATATACTCGGCGTTGATACTATACAAGCACATTAGCTGATCTGAGAGGTCCAGTGTGGGCTGGCCAGCGGCACCCCATTCCAACCAATTCGTACATATCGTTGTCAATACGTGCATGAGCCGCTTCTAGCAACCCATTACACTCGGCGTTGATACTATACATGCATATTAGCACTGCTCAGACAACTTGCGTTTGTAGAATCGATGCTACAGTCTCATAGCTGATCTGAGAGGTCCAGTGTGGGCTGGCCAGCGGCACCCCATTCCAACCAATTCGTACATATCGTCGTCAATACGTGCATGAGCCTCTTCTAGCGACCCCTTGTACTCGGCGTTGATACTATACAAGCATATTAGCACTGCTCAGACGGATTGCTTTTGTAGAATCGATGCTACTGTCTCATAGATGATTTGAGAGGTCCAGTTTTGGCTGGCCAGCGGCACCCCATTCCAACCAATTCGTACATATCGTCGTCAATACGAGCATGAGCCGCTTCTAGCAACCCAATATACTCGGCGTTGATACTATACAAGCACATTAGCTGATCTGAGAGGTCCAGTGTGGGCTGGCCAGCGGCACCCCATTCCAACCAATTCGTACATATCGTCGTCAATACGTGCATGAGCCGCTTCTAGCAACCCATTACACTCGGCGTTGATACTATACAAACATATTAGCACTGCTCAGACAACTTGCGTTTGTAGAATCGATGCTACAGTCTCATAGCTGATCTGAGAGGTCCAGTGTGGGCTGGCCAGGGGCACCCCATTCCAACCAATTCGTACATATCGTCGTCAATACGAGCATGAGCCTCTTCTAGCGACCCCTTGTACTCGGCGTTGATACTATACAAACATATTAGCACTGCTCAGACGGATTGCTTTTGTAGAATCGATGCTAAAGTTTCATAGCTGATCTGAGAGGTCCAGTGTGGGCTGGCCAGCGGCACCCCATTCCAACCAATTCGTACATATCGTCGTCAATACGAGCATGAACCGCTTCTAGCGACCCCTTGTACTCGGCGTTGATACGATAAAAGCACATTAGCACTGCTCAGACGATTGCGTTTGTAGAATCGATGCTACAGTCTCATATCTGATCTGGGAGAGCCAGTGTGGGCTGGCCAGTGGCCAGCGGCACCCCATTGAACCTAATTCAATTGGCGACTTTATGCTCGCTGAAAGGCTTCAACGAAAAGCTACATACGTAGGAATCTAGTATTCTCCAGTTTTGCACTTTGCACCGCCTATTTTTGTTGAAGAAAGTGCAGCGATCGAGGCCGATGCGGCCGGCCCCTTCATATTTCCCCTCCTCTTGACTGTGCGTGACAATGAACTTAACATTTCACTTCGTTCGATTTCAAACTTGATTACCTCTCAGAATTTGTCATGGGTGGGCGTGTGCTACTCGTATTGCTATCTCTTTCAGTGGCCTCAGTACTGGGCACTAACAGCAACTTTCTGATTCAGATCGAAATGCACCCTTCCACAGCATACATCCAGTTGCTAAATCAACAACTCGATTGCATAGGGAATAAAGAGGAAATATTGCGCAATAAAGGCTTGCAATATGTTCATCGACGATTACTAGACGAACAGTTGCATCAAGCAATGGAGCATATAAAAGGAAATCGCGTCACTTATGCACCGTTTTTCGAGTTCCCCATTGACATAGTAATGCCTCCAGAAGGTGATACCGATAACGATGAACACAGAATGCAATTAAAGCAATCAATACAACAACATCATGATGCAGTCCAAGAGGATGACGAAAAATTTAAACAGCGTGGTAGATATGAACAAGATTTGAAAATACAGAAAGCAATTCTATCATCAGACATCAAAATTGCCACAACAACAATCCAATATGCAAGATCAGTATCATCTCTGAATGGAACCACATGGCAGGCTGGTATCTATGAGCTACCAGTACCTAGAAAGAGTCAATTTAAAGGTACAAAATTGGATGATGTGTGTACAACTTTCTCAGAGTGTTTAAAGGGGGATGAGGTCTATACTGCCCAACTTATTGAAGCTTGTAAAGCTCACTTGATATTCATGAAGAGCGCAGGTACCTCGTTACGATTGGTAGCAAAAGACTTGGAAAACAACCTTCAGAAGGCCGAAAAGCCTTTCAAAAAATCACCCAAACAGGGCAAGACTCTCTCATCACTCCTGGAGAGTGAACGTGAAAGTGGAATACACCATGGCAATATCCTTAAAGAACAGTCGGCTGCAATGGGACTGCTATGGATACGTCGCTCACTTGCATTCCAATTAGAGTTGTACGCATCATTGATTGATCGAGATGGACCACACCCTCGTGATGCTGCCTATGAAGCCTATGCAAAGCATCTATCTCCCTTCCACGGCTGGACACTCAGAAAGCTCTTTCCAGCGACTCTGTCTCAAATGCCCGATCGTAAGGCTTTCATTGCAATGTTTGGAGGGGTGACTTTGGATGAATTGAACGAAGAAGTCCATAGGGAAGTTGTGAAAAAGTTGCAGTCTCTTGTGACAGCTTGGGTTCCTCTCATTAGAACCTGGGAACAAGATTTTGCAAGGTTGAATCTTGAAGATGTTAGGAGGGTTTAGATCTGTTAATGTGGAGTGCTGTGGTGATACTTGCACGTCACAATAATAGGTTACCTGTTTCATTAAGTAGTATTGGAGGTCTTCGGCGGGTGTCAGTTCGTCAGCTCTCTCTCTCTCTCTCTCTCTCTCTCTCCAAGTAGGAGGTGGTTCATGCCATGGACGTATGGATGATGACAAACTCCCGGCACACCTGTGGCACAAAAGACCCGACGGGTTTCAGTCAGGACAATTCCAATTCCACCGCACGACCTACGACGACCTCTCAAGCTGAAAGACCTGAATCTAAATATAATGAGAGGAGCTAAGTCGTTCGGTCGGTCGGTCGGTCGGTCGGTCGGTCGGTCGTTCTGTCCGGGCCCTTTGGCGTGTCCTTTGGCCTTCACGGGCATTTTCGATCGACTCTTTCTTTGATTGGCTTGATTTGACCCCTTGCCCCCCCCGTTTTTAGAATTTTCGATTGACTCTTTCTTTGAATTGGCTTAGATTTGATTGTTCAGGGGGGTTATTTAGGAAACCCGCGCAGCGGCTAGACGAGCGTCAGCGAGGCTAGTAGAAATAGAAGAGAATGAAGATGACCAACACCAATGCATTGTGTGTGTTGTGGGTATGCTACATGCTCGCTCTGTCGTTTAATCGCTTGTAATGGTGACATACATGGTGTTATGAAAGCATTCATTAACTCAAAATAATTGACGTGGACGCAACGGTTCAAGACCTTATAATTCAAAATAGATTTTCGCTACAGAAGTTCACGATGACCCTCGCAAGGTTTCTCCTGCTGCTGGTTCTTACTTTACCGGCCTCAGTGCTGGGCGCTACAGATGACTTCATTCAAATAGACATGCACCCCTCAATCCCATATATCCAGTGGCTAGATGAGCAACTCGATCACATTGACAATAACAACAACAATAGAGGCTTGCGGCAAGTTCATCGACAATTAATAGAAGATCATTTGCAACAAGCAATAGAGCATATTGAAGGAACCAGTGCTAGTTATGCACCATTTTTCAACTTTCCAATGGACATAATAATCTCAGACGACGATGCTGATAACGATGAGTATAGAAGGCGGCTGAAACAATCATTACAGCAACATAATGTCGCGGTCCAAGAGTACAATGAAAGATATAGGCAATTTAGTAGATACGAACGAGCTTTACAGCAGGAGCAGCATGCAGTGTTGTCGGACACGAATATATCAGCTTCCACAACAATATCTTCGAGCTCAGTGTCATCTCTAAATGGAACAAAATGGCAGGTTTCTGAATTTGTAGCTCTTGACAAATATACAAATACATCACAACTACAACCTCCACTCATCAACAATCCTATTACTCTTGAATTTGACAACAATAAAATTACCGGGAGTACAGGTTGCAATCGATACTTTGGGCCATACACAATTGAATCGGACCACTCATTCAGTACCAGCGTGTTTGCAACTACCCGAAGATTATGCCCATTAGAGGGCGTGATGGAGCAGGAACAATCATATACTAGCTTGTTTAGTAACAAACACTTTCTCGTCGAATTCTTGAATGCCACTGATAGCAATAGTGGACTTGAGGAACTGGTGCTGAGGGATTATATCGAACAGTCATCGCATGAACGAATACGTGGAGAGATACTGGCTCGTTTCACGCCACTTTCGGATTCAATCGGTACATCAACAAATTTGCAAAGAAGTAGATCACTTCAAAAAACTGTTACTACAAAGAGAAAAGGTGGGCTATTCAATTCGTATCAAACGTCACCACTTCATCAAGGGTATGGGACACATTACGCAACAATTTGGGTAGGGACACCGCCCCAACGAAAGTCAGTCATTATTGATACCGGCTCTCATTTCACCGCATTTCCTTGCAAGGGGTGTAAGGGCTGTGGGGAAGAGCACCATACCGACAAGTACTTTGATCAAGATGCTAGTTCGACGTTCCGACCATTGACTTGCAAGAAGGCACGCAAAGAACCGGAGGACAAATGCCCGGCTGGTACAGAATGTATTGTCGGAAAATGTATCTTGACGCAAACATATACGGAAGGTAGCTCGTGGGAAGCGTTCCAAGCAGTAGATAAGTTGTTTGTTGGAGGGAAGCAGCTTACTGGTGCAATTGATTCAAGTGGTAGTTATGGTGAGAATCTCAATTGGAGACGTGGTTGTGCAGATATATCTCGACTTTTGCACTCACTCTATTGCATCTTTTCTTCTATTTCAAAGTCGCTGACTTTCTATTCGGTTGTCAGACGAAAGAAACTGGTCTTTTTGTCACTCAACTGGCAGACGGAATTATGGGTATGTCAGCTCATCCTGCCACACTCCCACAAGTCTTGTATGAACAAGGTAAAATTGAGCATAACATGTTCTCATTATGTGTTAGGAGGGAATTACACGTGAGTAAACAGGGAGTCGAGGCTGGAAGATTAACGTTTGGTGGAATAGATATGAGATCTGATACGAGTCCTATGGTCTATGCAAGGAATGTAGCCAAGAGCGGCTGGTTCACTTGCTTTGTAAAGAATATTTACATTCGTGAAAAGGGAGGACAGAGTGCTAAAGCAGACGGGAGACACCAAGTCACACAAAAAGTACTTGTGGACCTCTATCAAATGAACAGTGGGAAGGGGGTCATTATCGACTCGGGCACAACTGATACGTACCTCCACAAGTCTGTTGCTGAGCCATTTGATGAAGTTTGGCGGAAAGTGACTGGTGTAGCCTACTCTAATGCGCCTTTGAGAATGTCAAAGAAGGATCTACTCCTTTTGCCTACAGTCCTTGTACAGCTAACTGCTTACGAGGATAGTCCAGATCCCTCATCTGGGCATTTCGACTCGGTCATTGGTTTGGCAGCTAATCTTGATCCGACTTCTCCGCAGGACGTCATTTTAGCTATCCCGGCGACGCACTACATGGAATACAGTCCCTCTAAGGGAACCTACACTCCTCGGATATATTTTACTGAAAGCCAAGGAGGGGTCATTGGTTCCAATGCGATGCAGGGTCACAATGTTTTGTTTGATTGGGAAAATAAGCGTATTGGTTTCGCTGAGAGCTCGTGTGAATATCAAAAGGATACAGCTCAATCTGCAGATAACGGTGCAGACTGTCAACTTGGGGCACCGAGTTTGACCATCTCGTGCAGCGACTCGGCTGACCTGTCGAGTTGTAACAATAACAGGAATGCTAATAAGGCGAATAAGGGTGTTGAAGTCTGGACTCGTATTGTACAATCGCCTGGACTTTATCAAGGTTTGACGTGCGAGCAAGTGTCTGCATCAGAGAACAAAGCCAACGGTGGAGGAAAGATGGATGTGCAGTGTGATGGTCGTGGAATATGCAGGGAAGTCCGAGACTGTGTCATCACTTGTGCCAACGCTGTAGCTCTTGGATCAGCGGGTAATGAACCTGCTCCAGGAAATAATGCTGGTAGTTGTGGTGGTGGCACATGGTCTGCTTGTGATTATACTTGCTCGCAGACAAGGATAAATTCTGTTCTAATGAATGATGGAAAGTGTCACGAAGAGAAGGCACTTGAATTCACAAGACCCTGCCACGTGCAGGCATGCGGTAGATCTGACCCTTGTCGCGTTCCTTTTGTTGTCCATGCGATTCTCAAAATGAGAGGAGTCGTTGCTTCGAAATGGAACAAGCAAGCAGAAGAGCTTTTTGCCGATGCTTTTGCTGCAGCTGTAAATTGGAAGAGAAAATCGCATGAGCAACTTTTCGGGCCTGGCGATGTAAACGTGCTGAGTGCTAGACCTTGGCGAGCCAGTGATGATACAATGCTCGGCGAACCTGCAGTCGAAGGAGGGGATGAGGAACTAGGAATGCAATTTGTTGTGGAAGCATCGATCTTTAATTTTAATGCAGCGGTACCGCAATATGAAGAGCGCAAAGGCGCACCACGCGTTGCAACATGCAAGGACAGTGATTTGCGACCATTGGCTGATACCGCGCTTCAAGTCCACAAGGAACTAAGCAGAGCAAATTTCGTCGTGGCCCTCGTAAATGCGATGAGGAAAGATTTAAACCAACAGATTGGCCAAGGCAATCATGTCTCAGCTTTTGCCTCTATATTTGAAGCAGGTTCAAATTTAGCTGAACAGAGTCATGTCGTCACTTCTTGGACAATAAAAACTGACATCAAAGGGACACCTTTTACGGGTAGGGAGAGAAGTTTTGATGGAATATTTCCTTTTGTATTGCTAGTAATGCTAGCAGGAGCTATCTATATTTATGATCTGGTCAGAAAGAGACGCGTTTCGGTGAAAGAGAAGACGCCATACTCTAGGGATTCGAGGAAAAGTAGCACAAGAAGGCATGTCACGAGACGTAATCGAGTGAACCCTGATCTTAATATCAGTGACGATGATCTCGAAGATCTTATCCCACGGAATGGAAACAAAAACAAAGACAGGAAACAATATCCAGAAGACGAATCAATCGGTTCTCTTAGTACCTATCTTGCTAGAACAAGCTCTAGATAGTGTGTGTCATATTGCAAACATCCCTTCCTTTGGAGTAAGCCTACGCCTATCTCTTTTTGTGCACATTGTCGAATATAGAGTTGCTGCATCAAAGACATACTTAAGAATATAGAAATCTTTTACTTCATTACTTATCTACACACAAATATCACATTTAGCACCTTCCTATCTCCACGCACCGCTGTCATCTTATCAAATTGTTTTTTCGAGGTGACGTGATTTGAGCAGGGACTCGAATGTTGACATTTGTCAATCCGCATTTAGTCCGAGCAACGATGCTCAAATTGTGCTTGATCTCGTAATTAACGCCAGTGGACGTGTGCAGAGTGTAGTCAGGGACCCGAAGAATTGCTTCAAAGCTGATGATGGAGTTAATGGACTTACAATCACTGCTACTAGAACAGATTGCGTTGACCTTCGCTTGTTTCGTCATTGTATTGCATTTCATTCCTGTCAAGCCAGAAATCTTTTGAGAAGCGACAATCTTAATATCCGAAGTGTAGTGCTCACAACTATGCCAATCGATTTGTTCAAGGAGCTGGCAAGAAATCCACTTGATCTCAACTGAAGAATTATTAACAAGTTCAACAAAGATACGTATTGTTTCTCCAGTGCTCAATCTAGTATTGTCGACTTTGACAGATGTTTCAATGCTGCCCTTTGGAATGCAATACCCGAGCATAATTCTCCTTCGTACACGATCCTCCACGTACGACAAAGGTGTGAGATTGCAAGAAGGTTTGGATAAGATTTGAATTGGAATCACTTCAACGACTTCTCTTCCAAGCTGCAGCTGCAAATCATAACTAACACAGCAATAGCTACCATTCCCATCTTTGTGAAAGAAGCTCGATGGAAGTTGATCAGGTATATGAAATTCAAATGACGCAACTGAAGAGAGTCTCGAGTTGTCGAGTCTTATAAATGATCTCACAATGTTCGCTGTTGAGTATGACTCCCTTGGATAGCCAATACTGCCACTACTCGAGCTAGTATAAACGACTTTGGTACATTCTGTTCCAATGAAATACAAACTCGCCCCAGCATCTAATGGGCCCGTACAAAATCCTGAGAGTGTGGTGCCAGCGACAGCTATGTTTGATTTGACTTTTAAGGTAAAGTTTTGAGGATAATGCTCTCGCATGCTTCGATTGTTGTTATTATGTTGCTAAGTATGCTGCAGCTGATTTCATGGAGACAATGACACCACTACATGCTGCCTTTGAAGGTGCTGTCAGGATGAGAACTCCCCTACTTAGTCCCGAGTCCCAGTCATGGGTAGGTCAAGCTTAGTTCGCATGCGCGCGCGCATCATGACAAATAATCTCTACTCTAGAAATTTCGATCCCCACGCTCACTCATCTTATTCCCACTCCCCCTCGGATTCTCCTCCTTCCAATCATCCCACTCCCTATCCAACTTGGCACTAGCCTCCACCAACTTATCATCATCTTCCATCCCATCCCGTACCAATTGATCATATCGTCGTGGTCGGAACTTGGCCTCCGCCTCGGCTACCTGTTGCTGCTCGGCACGTTGGATGGCATCGGCACGTTCCCTCTCGGCTAATTCGGCCAAGGACATGGTGGGTTGATTCCATCCGGGTCGGAAGACTTGATTGGTGAGTTCTTGTCGTTGCATAATTGGTTTTAATTGTCCATTCATGACTTGTTGTGTTTGCATCTGTAGTTGACCGGTGAGTGGATGTTGTGTAATTTGGGTCATTTGGAGTGGTGGTGGTTGATTTGAGGATACTCTGCCATCCGCAGCAGCAGCAGAAGTAGCAGTGCCTCTAGAATGGTGTGGATCCGAATAATTCATCATTCGTGGATCTTGACTCATCATCCGTCCACGTTCCATTTGAATTGCCATCTCCAACATTTCCAACTCACTGTGACAAGATTGTATCTCCTCCAAACATTCCTCTGCATACAGTTTCAATGTTTCCATATGCAATGTTCGTGAGAGAGATTCCAAGTCATGACCCTCCATTTCCTCTTCGTCTGTCAATCCAAGACGTGATCTGCGTTGTAGTAATGACTGTAATTTGGCTTGTGTTTGAGATGCCGCCTTTTTCCGTTGGAAGCGTTGTATTTTCATTTCACGAATTTGGGATTGATTCATTCGAGTGGTGGTGATTGGTCGTCTGGACTTGGTAGTAGTAATGGCATCATCATCACCGTCATGGAGGATGTCTTCCATGTCTAATAATGTATGGTATTCTTTGGTGGTAGCTTCATTCAGTAGGTCTAATTGATCGACCTTTTTTAGATATGCGTGGAAATACTCCGTTGCTCGAGTAATATTGGATTTTCGAAGGATAGATGGGCTTGTTGTGCCGTTGTTAGTATTGTTGCCGCTGCCTAATTGATAGGTGGGCAACATTAAAAATGCCCGTCCCAAGTGATACTCTACAGGAATCAATTCGAGTGAGGATGTCGCCACATCATCGAGAACATCATTGTTGGAAAGTGTGCCTGCTCGCGATATTCGTGTTTGTAATTTGGTCAGAATATCGATTGATTTTTCTATGGGTGTTTGGGTATTATTATTGTTGTTGTTATCGTCTGTTTCCTTGTCGGTAGTATTCGATTGTGGTGGCGGTGGTGTGACATCGTCACCACCATTATCTAGCAAGTGAATTGCCACTGCCAAAGTTTTGGATAACGTCATTGAATCTGTAGTATTGGACATCCTACTTATATTTCAATCCTACTGCTTGCTACTACTACCGTTTTCCACACTATTAGTATTCGTACCGTCGTGGTGGTTCTTGCGATGCTCAATCACACGTTCGTCACCAGTGGCTTGATAAAATGCGTCAATCAAACACGGTACCCGCTGATCCCACTTGCGTCTTGTTTCTGGACCACCCGTGTTGATTTCGTGAAATATGTAGTAGAGACCTGCAGCGGCGGAGAGTTCAATTGCTATTGCTGCCTTGCCAAATCGTTTGAGGAATGGTAGTAGCATATCCACTGTCTATCTTCTGCTTTGGTGTATGGCTGCTGTTTCGCTTCGGCGGCCCGGCGGAATTTGGATTTTATTGGATTTTGAGTTTCCCATTTTCATTTCCCGCCACCTTTTTGGCGCGCTTCGTCACTTTTTTGCAAAAAAAAACAACTCGTGTGCAACGTGGCATGTGACTCACTGCTTGCAGTAGCATACTCACGCCGATCTACTGCAACCTACCGCCTCAACACAGCCACAACACATCTCAACTAAAAGTCACACCAATACACCCATGAAGCTCTCAATAACAGCACTGGCACTGGCGCTGTCCCTATCCAACAGCCATGCCTTCACATCACCATCATCTTCAACCAGCAACAGCAAGTTCTCAACCAACCTCTCCATGAACATACCCACCCCCACAGCCTCGGGCGGAGCAACACCCGAAGAAATCAAATCTGCCGCGAATAACGAACCACCCCCCGCATCCTTCTTCGAACTTCAACGTGCGTCCGTCCGTGCCGCCACGGCTGCAATCAACGATGGGAAAACTCTTCTGGAGGTGGAATTCCCACCACTCCCGGCCCAAGTACTTGAAATGGACGACGTTAGTGCCTATGATGTTGCCAAGGCCAATGTCAATTTGGCACTCGACTTTGCACGTAGCTTTGTAAGCACCGATGAAATTGAAGGCGATGTGGCGGTAATGCTCCCAGATGAAAGTGAGTGTAACATCATGCTCGAGGATTTAAAGTTGGACTCCACGCCATATCCGGGAGTACGGCTGACAAGTTTACGAAGGGGTGAGGAGGGAGATAATCGTATTTTCAAACCGGAGAATTTGTTGATTGGGTTGATGGGACGTGGGTCTGGTGGGACAGTCAAGCCTATTGATGGTGTGGGTATGTACATTATTGTTGTTGCGTCTGCACAAGAATTGCCCGATGTGGAAGAATTGTACGAACAACTTAAAACCCCTGAAGAAGAAGAAGAAGGAACGAAGAAGGAACCAGTGATTGTATTTTACAATTTGAAATTGGACGTATTGCGTGGTGATTTAGGTGCACCTGCCTTTCCCGGGAAAGATTTTCAAGATCGATTCCTTTCTCGTGTCAAGCCCGTGTATTACCTCCGTACGAGGCAATACAGTCGATCAGTGAGTCAACCTCCATTCATAATCAATTTTCAGGGATGTATCTTCCGATCGTATCCTGGTCACTTCCAAACGTTGTTGGATACGGGCACAGGACGGTATAGAAAGGTGGTGGGGAATGATTTGCGACCAGCTCTCGGTGAATTCAAGGAACAATTGACCGATGCGTTGAGAGAAGAAGGTGCAATTGCCAAGAAGGAAGAAGAGGGTGCATTGTTTGGTTTCTTGAGGACTGGGTATAAGACGACAACTTGGTGGGAGGAAGAGAGAGAAGATGCTAGTTTGGAATGGCGGACGTAAATAAAATGCGCCGCTGTGTTTTGGAGAGTGAAAGATGTAATTCTTTTAATAATGAAACATGATGTTTCTATTACATTATGGAGATACTTGACACTGCCACAAATCATCCAACCTAATTGGTGATGCATCATCTCCAGCCAATCCACCAAATATGTAAAATGTATCCTCGTGAACAGTTGCATCCGCCCAACCTCGATTTCCAGGCCAGTGGTCCTTCTCTTCTTCATCATCACTGCCTGCTGGTTTGATATTTTCCAAAACAGATCCACTCGTTCCATCCAAAATAACCACATCACGTTCAAAGCCTCCCGCACCCTCATGTCCCTTTTGACTTGGATCTACCTCACCTCCAAAAATAACACACCTATTCACCTTGGGCAACGATGCAAAGCAACATACCGATCTTGGTCTCATTACCTCCAACCCTTTCATACCCTCCTCTTCCCACTTCGTATCACCAATACTGTACACATGTCCATCATTTGTTTCTTCACCCGCAAACCCCGCCACAATTGCAATCTTTTGATTGTCATCCAACGTCAATACGTTCGGACCACCTCGTCCACGCAATACGTTGGAAACACCCAATTCGGTCCATTGAGAAGTGAGTGTATCAAACTTCCACAAGTCATTGAGTCGACCACTCGCTCCGCATCCACCAAAGACGTAGAGGTTGGTACCAATGGCAATCATCTTATGAAACGATCGTGCCTCTGGCACCACTGTTGTTGTTGTTGTATCATAATTGACTTGAGTCCAATTCGCAGTATAACCGGTATCCGAATCATCAATCTCCAACATCCACAAGTCATTCATGGGATTCTCTCCCATTGTAATCCCATTCCTCCCACCAAAGATGTAAATGGTATTCCCCACTGACGCTTGGGCATGTGCCACTCTTGCGGGTGGTTGGAAGTAGATACCACGATTATTATTATTAGTGGTGGTGGGTATGATCCATTGCCAACACTCGTCTTCTTGTGCATCATCTCCAGTAGTAGTCGTGTTCTTTTTTTTTGCCAACCATAATACCTGTGAGGGATTGGTATCCCCAATAGGTGTCCGGGCAACATGTTCACCACCGTAGAGTACGAGGAGTGATCCATTTTGAATTATGGAGAGACCGTGTGAGGATCGGGCGAGTGGTTTGGATGATGCAGTGTTCGCATTATTGGTCGGATTGATTTGCTTGAATTTGATTGTGGTCATGTTTCTGTACTGTTGAAGAAGAGAGATGGTAGTGATTGACGTGGTTAAGGAGGATAAGGGTATCGTTGCAGCAGTAGTGTACCGACTGAGGGATGGGATGGTAGCAGCGTATGGGCACGAAGATACAGATGATATTGTGGCGGATCGACTACCTGGTTCAAAGAACAATTTCTGCACCGAGCCAAATGCAAAGCGTCGTGAAAGCATTTTATGTGGCGGTTCGATTGAAAGGGACAGCAAGCTACCAACGCACTTGATCCGTCCAGCAGATGCAGAATTCGGCAATGGATGACGCGGCAAGATAGTGATGGATTTGCAGGGACCATTGAATGCATCAAAAAGTGCAATAGATTCATAAGTTTGGATGCATGCGAAGAAGGGATTTCAGCGGGCAAGATCACATTCTCCCCCCTTTCTATTTAGTCGAGTCGAGACATCAATCAATCCAAATATTTTTTGGCTCGCGAAATCGACCGTTGCTAAAAAACGGGTGCACCATGAAGCAGCGATCGGAATAACACCTCGCTACACCACCAACAACAACGCAGCAATATTATTCAACTAATACAACCATGTCCGACGAACTCCGTAAATCACTGGAGTCCATCCAATCCCTCCTCTCTCAAACTGCCAACAATAATAACAGTAGTCCAATGACTGGTTCGAGATTGTATGCTTCTCAGCAGCCATCGCACACTACTTTTGAAACGAACTCTTCCAATCCCAACAATCATTCTTCCAACTACCACAATGGTAATACCGACTACCACAATGATAATAGTAACGACTATATGAATCTGCACTCACCATCCCTCTCATCAGTCAACAACACAACATTATCACCGCAAACTCCAGCGACTCAGGTGACCTTACCCAGTAACTTGCCGGGGGGTAGTCGCTATGTTGGCGGCCAGCAGCAACAGCAAGAGGAGGAGGAGGAGGAGCGATTTATTGGAAGCAGCCAACAAGGAGATCGATTTGGTGGTGGTGCTGATGGACGTGCAAGTCTTGGCAGTAGTAGCCACCACCATCATCATTCAAGCCGTAGCAGCAATCAAGGCATCACCACCAGCAATCTCAACAGCGAAGAAAGAGGAGGCCCCTCCTCGGAACGATCCTCGTCCATTTGCAACTTTTCCAACTCTACCCCCTATCAGATTAGTAGTGCTGCTGCCTCGACTGCCTTTAGTAGTGGCGGTGGAGTTGGTAGTGGTATGATGAAACATCATGGTGGTGGAGCTGTGATTGGTAGCCCACTATCGGCATTTTCAGCAGTCAGTGGTGGTGGTAAGAAACAGAGTTTGTCTAGTTTTACGCACATGCCGCCAGCAATGAGTTTGGCAGGTGGTAGTAGCGGTGGTCTAGATGATCGTTCTAGTCTACACGGAGGGAGTAGTAGAAGTGGCAAACAACAACAACAACAACGTGAGACCATGTCGTTATTGGTCTCTCCTCCCACTACTAGATTGGTGGAAGAGGATGATGCTACTGCTACTTCTACAGCAACAGCTGGTGGTGCAACCACCACCACCTCGGCGACGAATACTGTTGGTGGTGGTACCAATTCGATGGATGCTTTGAAAACACCCAAGGAGAATACTGAGCATCATAGTCATCGTCGTCGTAGTACGAATGAAGATGATAGTGAAGGTGCTGGCTATTATGGGCCTCCTGTCAATCCGAATCCCAATGCCAAGGATCCAACGCCATACCACTATCGTGGTAATCCACCTGCCAAGGATTATTCGGTTCGAAGTAGTCAGCAGCAATATCAGCACCATCAGTCTCATCAGGGTGGTCGATCTCAGCAACAGTACCAACGAGATGACTATCACCACCAACATAGCAGTAGTAACAACTCGACATCTACTTCGACTTCATCGTCGTTACGTAGTATCGATCCACCTGCCAAGTCTCCATTTGGTAGTGCCATTCCTGCCACTGGTGGAAGTGGATACTATCGATCACAACAACACTACCACCATAACCAGCAGCAATCGCAGCAGCAGCAGCAGCAGCACAATTACTACCACACCAGTCAAACAAGCACACCCAACCCCCACCATCACACTCATCCAATCACGGAACTTTCCATTATTGAAGAAGATGAAAATCATCATCATCATCACTTTGGTGGTGGTAGTGGTGATCATTTGAATCAGAGTCATACCTCGACTGTGACGGGATTTACGACTTTGCCACGTACACCTGTGTTGCGTGAGGTGAATGGAAAGTCTTCATTGAATCTTTCTGGTAGTGGTGGTGGTAGAGCTTCCAAAGCTGGTGGTGGTGGTAGAATTAGTGGAAGTGTCGCATTTGCCACAAATACCCTCCTTTCCACTCCCGGGACCAAATATTCACAATTGGGAGCACCCTCCCCCTCGACAGAAAAATTACTCCGTCGTCCCTCCGCCGCCATGCGTGACTCCTTCCAACAATTGGCGTCTCAAACGGCACATCAACTCGAAGATATTTGGGACATTGTCGGCATAGTCCCCGAAGAACGTGCGTCGCAGCTCGCCGATTTGGTCGATAGGATTGCCGCATTGTGTCAGGAGAAGATTGGGCAGGAGGAACAGTTGGCAGATCAATTTCGGAAGGAGATTTGTGCGGCGAGGGAGGAGTGGGAGGAGAGTTGTCGAGTGTTACGGATTGATAATGATGAGGAAGAGGAAGAGGATCCGTTGGTCAAGTTGAAGAGGGATCCAAGTGTGGGCGAAAGTGCTGCGAATGTGGGGATTTCGTTGCAAAGTGAGTATGAGGTGATGATGGGACGGTTGGAGAGTATCCGTGAGAGGGTGGAGGTGGCAACGGAGGATATTGTCAAGTCTCAATCGCGTATTTATGAAGCGTATGCCGCATTAAATGGGTGTAGTGTCGAAGAGGCGCGGGACTGTGGAGAGATGGAGGCTTGGGCTGATACCAAGACGAATTTGACAGAGGAGCAGCGGGAGTTGTTCCGGTCCAAGGCTGTGGAGTATGAAGAATCGGTGTCGTCGAGGACTCAGGCGGTGGTGTCGTTGGTGGTCGATTGTCAGAATTTGATTCGTGAGTTGGAGATTGTCCCTCCAGGATGTGAGGGTGAAGAAGAGAGTGAGGGATATATTGAGGTTGGACGATACGAGGATGATGTCAAGATTATGAATAGTTTGAAATCGATTGAACGATCCAATGACAATGATGGGCGTCCACGCAGTCGAGGCAAGTCTACTGATTCCTACACTGTCACGTCACTTTTTGAATCACCCTCTTGTATTGGCATTGGCAAGGATGCTCTTGATAATCTCACCAGCCGCATCGCCGAACTGAACGGCGAGAAGCGTCGTCGCAGAAACAAATTGGGTGAAATGGGTGCCGCAATCGCATCACTTTGGAGCATGCTACGCGTCCCCCCTGCGGAACAGCATGCATTTACGAAGAGCATTCGTGGATTGGGTATGGATACTCTCGACAAGGGTGAACGAGAGCTGAGCCGTCTGCATGAGTTGAAGACGGTGATGATTGGGAAGCTCATTCGTGAGCAACGACTAACAATTGAAAAACTTTGGGAGAAGACTAATTCAAGTGAGAAGGAAAAGGCATCATTTGATAGATACTTTTACATCAATGACGAGGACAAGCTTACAGATGTACTGCTTGCCAAGCACGAAGAGTACGCTGGCGCACTGAATGCCAAGCTTGAAAAGATGCAACCTATCCTTGAACTCATTGAGAGGCGCGAATCCATCATCGAAGAGCGCGTAGAACTAGAAATGCTGCAGAAGGATCCTGATCGACTGAAGGGACGGAATGCTTCGAAGCAACTAATGAAGGAGGAGAAGATGATGCGTCGTGTTCAAAAAGAGTTGCCTAAGATTACGCAACACCTTGAGAAGAAGCTGAAGGAATGGTATGTGATGAACAAGCCTTCTCAAACTGATGACGATGAGGTTAGAGATGAGGATTTGGGTCATTTCATGTACAAGGGCCATCCGTACTTGAAAACAATGAAGTCTCAAGAGAACGAATGGGTGACACGTAAGGAAAGAGGCGAGAAAGAACGACAACGCAAGCGTCAAGAGGAAAGATCCACGTCGTCTGGTTCCAGATTTGGATCTAACTACTCTAAATTACCGGGTAAGAAGTGGAATCCACCAGCCGGTGATAGACCACGCTCGGCATCAAATATGCGACCAGGATCTCGAGGCTTGAGGCCTGCGGATGTGAATAGAGTCAATAGACCAGGCGACAAGTCGACTAAGCCTGGCATGACAGCCAAGAGTTCAGGTTATGGAGCACGTTCTGTTTCAGCACCTCGTGCGAGGTTCTAGTGCCGGATACGCAGCATTCATACACGTTCATAACTTTGCTCGTCTCTACTCTGTTGAGATAGGTTACTAATGAATGGGAAAGATTAGATTATTTCCTTGTAAAATTCATTAATTTGTGCTACTACAGTTTTTATCCATTCATCATCACAACAATACTTCATTACAGCAATACTTATGCAATCAAAACAAAAGCTGCATTTGATCATATACGGCCATGAGCCTGCCTGGCACAAGATTGTCATCATTATCAATGTCTACTTCAAAGAGCTGCAATTTTTGTTGATCCGTGCAACTATCTACACATGTGTGGTAAATGTATGGACTTTTTGTAAGCATCGCAGCGTATGCTTCTTCTTGAGGAGTGCTCGCCATTCTGGTTCGAGCCAGATCATGAATCCAATAAATCTTCTTGTTGTTCTTGCTGTTGTTGTTGGCGGAGGAGGAGGAGTTCTCGTTTGCAATTTCCTCGCTCACACCCCAACAGCGATTGTTACCGCAAGTTCCACTTGATCCATACCTTTCAATTAGGAGCGTCATTCCACGGCGTTCTCGTGTGAGATCAACTGAGTGGAGTGTTTCTTCTTCATCATCTTGAAAGCCACGCCAAGTAAAGTGGGTCAAGTTCCAATTTGTACCAACCAGAGGATCGACATCATTATCTATGCATTGACATGTTGAGTCTTCTTCTGTAGTACCTGAATTTTTATTTTGAGGCTCATGGTGCTTGCTAGATTTAGCTCTTCTACCACGAAGATGTATCCTACTGGATGCAGCAGCAGCTATGTTTGCATCCATGATCAAGAGAAAGAGGATTAGAAGCAATGTGTTCATCATTATCATTTGTAGTTTTATCGTGCTGTATAGTACGCTTCTCGATTTCAATGAAACTATCATTAGCAGAGCAGCAGCGAATGCTCACCGGTAATCCCAAGACCAAGAGAAATAATGTGAAGCAAGATTGTGCACGACAAAATACGATGAGAAGGCAGGAATGAATACCGTTCGGTGTCATAAGAAAGGTAAGAAGTGGAATCACCTCATCACGTGATCGGTGCGGTGATACTTAGACAGCTCACCAAATAAGTAGAAGTACGCGTCCAGGATCTCGTGGCTTGATGCGCGAGGGTGTAGATAGGGTCAATAGACCTGGCGACAAGTCGACTAAGCCTGGCATGACAGCCAAGAGTTCAGGTTAGATGGAACTCGCGCTTTTTCAGCACCTTGTGCGAGGTTCTAATTCCTGTGATACCCAGCATTCATTCATCAACGTTCATAACTTTGCATCTCTACTCTGTTGAGATAGGTTACTAATGAATGGGAAAGATTAAATCATTTCCTTACAAAATTATTTAGTTTGTGCTACTTTACAGTATTGTATCCATTCATCATCACAGCAATACTTATGTCAAAACAAAAGCTGCATTTGATCATATACGGCCATGAGCCTGCCTGGCACAAGATTATCATCATTATCAATGTCTACTTCAAAGAGCTGCAGTTTTTGTTGATCCGTGCAACTATCAACACATGTGTGGTAAATGTATGGACTTTTTGTCAGCATCGCAGCGTATGCTTCTTCTTGAGGAGTGCTCGCCATTCTGGTTCGAGCCAGATCATGAATCCAATAAATCTTGTTGTTGTTGTTACTGTTGCTACTCTTGTTGTTACTGTTGCTGGCGGAGGAGGAGTTATCGTTTGAAATTTCCTCGCTCACACCCCAACATCGATTGCTGCCGCAAGTCCCACTTGATCCATACCTTTCAATTAGGAGCGTCATTCCACGGTGTTCTTGTGTGAGATCAACTGAGTGGAGTGTTTCTTCTTCATCATCTTGAAAGCCACGCCAAGCAAAGTGGGTCAAGTTCCACTTTGTACCAATCAACTCCTCGATATCATTATCTATACATTGGCATGTTGATTCTTCTTCTGTAGTACCTGCATTTTTATTTTGAGGCTCATGGTGCTTGCTAGATTTGACTCTTCTACCACGAAGATGTATCCTACTGGATGCAGCAGCAGCTATATTTGCATCCATGCAGAGTAGAAGGATGAAAAGCAATGAGTTCATCATCATACTTCTATGTACTTAGTTTTTGCTGTACGCTTCTCGATTTCAATGAAACTATTATTAGCAGAGCAGCAGCGAGTCGCTGGCTCCAGTCGAACGTCTAACGGAGGGGTGGACAGATTAGATGAGAACCGCTGTCGAAAATTTGAAGTTTGCAAACATGCTCAGCTGCAATTAGCAGAGAAGGAATGTAAAATGTGAAGCAAGATTGTGCACGACAAAAAACGATGAGAAGGCGAGCAAGAAAAGATGAATACCGTTCGCTGTCATAGTGACAAGTAAGAAGTGGAATCCACCGACCACTCAGCATTAGCTGAATTCAGTAAAAGAGATGACTGTATTGCTATTCTAAAATAAGATAAATAATTGAATTGATTGTTATTGATTAGATACGAATTGAATTGTGAGAACTACTGCTTGTCTATATTCACCCGTTGAGCGCACCTCTCAAGAGAGAGGCAATATTTGATTGGGATCTGACCACGAACGACTTCTATCTAAGTACCGAAAGAGGTCGATACATAAATACTCTACTATGCCAGTACCTACTGTACCTAGGCAATATATTGTCCAGGATCTCGTGGCTTGGCGCTGGGGATGTGAATGGAGTCAATTGATCAGTGACAAGTCGACGAAACCAGGGACATCAGCCAAGAGTTCAGGTTATATGAAGCCCACGCTGTTTCAGCACCTTGAGTTTCTAATAATTTAATTTTACCCGATATACACATCATTCAAAACGTTCATCACGAAAGAACACATTTGCTACTTTACACTTCCTAGGTTACATCATTTCCTTATTAAATTCATGAATATGTGCATTGTACATTAATCATTCATATTCAAATGCTTCAAATCAAGAGCGGTATTTGATCATATTGGGCCATGAGCCTACCTGGCGCAAGATTCTCATAATTATCATCATCATCATCATCTTTTTCTCCTTCAAAGAGCTGCAACTTGGTTCTATTCGTGCAAGAATCTACGCACGTGTTGTAAATGTATGGACTCCTTGTCAGCATTGCAATATATGCTGCTTCTTGATGAGTTCTCCTCATTTTGGTTGTAGCCAGACCAGGAATCCTATACACCTTGTAGGCAATTTTTTCGCAAGTACCCCAGCACAAATTGGTGCCGCAAGTTCCTCTTATCGATCCATTGTCTCGAAACACGTGTGTCATTCCACGGCGTTCTCGTGTGAGATTGACTAGACGGAGTGTTTCTTCTTCGTCATATTGAAAACCACGCCAAGTAAAGTGGGTCAAGTTCCACTTAGTATCGCCGAGATCCATATCCATATTTTGACAATAACATTTTGAGTCTTTTGCAGCTTTTACATTTCTAAGCCAGAGCCTGAGCTTAAGCATAAGCTTTGACACAAAATTACTTTCTTCATTTCTATCATGAGGCTCATGGAGCTTGTTGGATTTAGCTCTTCTACCACGAAGATGTATCCTACCCGATGTAGCAGCAGCAGCTACATTTGCATCCATGAGCAATAGAAGGAGGATTAGAAGCAATGCGTTCATCTTATATCATATGTAGTTATCTTCTTTACGTCTTCTCGAATTTTATGAAACTGTTCTTTGCAGAGCAGCAGCATCAGCAGCTGCTGCTAGCTCAAGTCCACTGTACTACATACACAGTGTTTCGATAGATGAGAACTGTGCTGTCAAACGCGTAAGTATGGAAACATCTCAAAACCGGCAATCCCAGAGGAGGAAATGTGAAGCAAGATTGTGCACGACAAAACGAAGAGTAGGCAGGAAGATAAGATGACTACCGCTCACTGTCATAGTGACCTCAAACGTCACCCTAGCGAATTTCCATCCGTTCAACGGGGCTCCAGAATTCCGACGCGTGCGTGATTTTCGTTTTCGAATGCTGTCATCTCACATTCTTTCAATGAAAGAAGAACAAAACATCACATAATAACACATCATTGCCATGCTTTCCAAAGCCCTGCTACCCCTCCTATCCGCCACCTACGCCTCCGCATACTTCGCCGAGGCCAACAATGCCCATCTCGAGTTTGTTGCCACCGGAACTTCCTCCGAGGACGCTCCGTCAAGTTCTGACACCACAGTCTTCACTGTCGATTCCAACAGTTTGAAACATCACCCCAGTCAACTCGAGGCGTTGGAGGATGCGTTGGCGGTGCAGCCTCCCAGTCTTGGGTTTAGTGCTCCGCAGATCTTGGATTTGTTTGAGGGGTGGATGAAGAGGTTTAAGAAGGAGTATGAAACGGTGGAGGAGGGGATGGAGCGTTTGTTAATTTTTCTCGAGAATCATGGTGAGTACACATCATCATCAATTATGTTCATGTGATGTGTTCTGATTTGCATTCGTGTCTGCAACGTGATGTACTCTCCCCTTTATCATCATTTTTGCATTGACTAACTCAACCACGACGTACTATTACCATTGCAGTTATGATTGAATCACACAACGCCCAAAAATCATCCTTCACACTCAGTCACAATGAATATTCCGATTTGACCACCGATGAATTCCACAAATTGATGAAGATTGGAGACTACAACCCCGAGATTGTGATTGAAGAAAATAAACAGTTTAACTTTATGGAGTCGTTGTCTTCAACAACTGCTGTTGCGGATAGTAGCATGCTTCGCGGTGCAGCAGCAGCAGCAGATGTTGATGAAACTGTTGCTTCGGAACGTCGTAGATTAGACTTGGCAGCGTCCAAATCTCTCTTTCCCGATCCAGACATGGAAGTGGATTGGGGTATGAAGGGTCTACTTGGTCCTGTCCGAAATCAGGGCCCATGTGGAGCATGCTGGGCATTTTCAACAATTGGAGCCATTGAAGCTGCGATTGCCATTGAAAAATGGAATGTCTTTCCGAGCCCTCTAGACCCAACCGATATGGGTTTGGTTACTCCTCTATCGGAGCAGGAGTTGATTGATTGTGATACCAATTATGAGCATGGGTGCAATGGGGGCTTAATGATTTCAACATTTAATGAGGAGGAGCATCGAAATGGTCTCTGCACGGAAGCGGATTACCCTTACATTGAGGACCAAGGAACGTGTGCATCTTCGGCTTGTACTCCCATCTCAGGATCCATTGTGAAGAATCACGTAGATGTTCTCCCACGTCAGACCAAGCTTCTCAAGGAAGCGTTGCAGGTCAAGCCTGTCACTGCAGCAATGGTAGCATCTGATCCTATGTTCCAATTCTACAGTTCGGGTATCTTTCAATCACCAACCTGTGGCGTTGTAACGAAAGAGATGGGCACGCCAAATTGTCAAATTATGTATGAAGACCAAGATACATGCCTTCCAGATATTAACCATGGCGTTCTTGTCGTTGGGTATGGTACAGATAAGAATGCAGACGGTGTTCAAGACTTTTTCAAAGTCAAAAACAGTTGGGGTGACAGCTGGGGAGAAGGCGGATTCTTTCGCTTGGCTCGTTCCGATACTGACAATCCTGACCCCAAGAAGAGTTGGGGAGAGTGCGCCATCTTGTCAATGCTCTCTTATCCTGTGATGAAGTAAATTGTACATATTGTTTACTTGTTTGTGCAGAGAGAGAGAGAGATTGAAGATTGCATCACATCAAAAGGTCTTCGTTAGATGGGGTTGGGGTAGTGCTTGAGTTGCTTCTATAAAGTATTTTAGTATTTGATTTGATAGTATATATTGCGTTCATACTTCTTCTAAATGAAAGAAGTTTCCGCTTTCAGCCTATTCAGGCTAAGGAGGGAAATACTTATGAGTCGTCAACGCATCCAATGCCAAGTTGTAGGTGAACAATCATGCACCCAACATAAACATCGTCCGGATGTGTACCTGGCCTGACTAACTGCTCGCCAAGCTGTACTTATGTATATACATTTTGTTGAAGAGAGACAGCGATACAGAGCGATAGAGAGATGCCGAGTGGCTGCTGAAGATTCATTCTCAGAAATTCGCGCGACTCCCTCATTTTTTGAACAGCCCAGCCACATCCGCCCCCAAAATTGGTGTCTGACTGCGATCAACTTACCATTACCTTTGATTTGAACTGGGAATGGAAAATGGACGTTATGCAGGTAATACCATTTTCATCAGCACAGTCATTAGCCCTGGCTGGCTCAGCTCAATCAACAACCCCTGATAGCTGGATAACGCTACTGATCATTCGGGGCAGTCAGTGAGTCATGTCTCGCCATATATCTAGATAGTAAGCATCGCATAATCAGCAACTGAACGAAAGGGCGCACCGTAAACCATGTTTATGCAATCATTTGAAAACACTTCAAAGCAGCAGCGACGACGAGAGCAGCGCCAGCTTGCTCTGCAGCGAATGGAAGAAGCTGCAAATGCAAACAATCTAAATGATAGTGGAGGCGACGACAACGACGATGATGCTGATAATCTGCTTAATGGTGATACTGCGGATAAAATCTCTAATCGGGATGTCAATGAGCAACGCGATCGCAAATTAACCGAACAAAAGACAAGTAGTATTGCTCTCACCTCCGCGGCAAACTTCTTGCGTGAATCCCAGAATAATTATTCCTTTTTACCAGAGACAACTACAGCAGCGAAACAATTCTTATGGGATGATCAATCTGTCTATAGCAATGGTGCTAATCGTAGTCTCCAGGCGAATAATAATTTGCAAAATGGAAAGAATTTGAATCAGAAACCCAATACTGCCGGTAAGGGTGCTCGTTGGAATGCCATCAATAGTGGAGGAGCCGGAGGATTGTGGAGTGCGCTACCCGTCTGGGGAGGGGGGCAGCAGGTAGACACTGCTGCGAGTGTTACCAGTGGAGGTAGCAGGTTTCGTGATGCGGAGGGAGAACGTCTATTATCAATTGCTAATGAACGTGTGAAGATCGATAACATGTCGGTGCTTGATGCAGAATTTGGAAATATAGATAATGATGATGATGATGCCGCAGAAGAGGATTATGATTCATTACTTCGTCGTCGTGTGTTTCTCAGCAAGGATGGTACCATGACTTTCAACAATAATGGCTCCTCCGACGAATCGGCTAGTTCTCGTCGTCGTGTGATGCGCAAAACCTGCTTGAGTACAATGAAACGGCCTACCTTGTTGATTTGTGCTGTTGGAATTGCAATTGCGGTAGTTTCGGGGACTATGACAATGTATAGTAAGTTCATGACAAATGCTTCGAGTGCGGCTGTCCCAACGATAGACGAAGAGAGAAGTGAAACTGATTCAACGTACAAAGTTGTTGACATACCTCCACCAACCCCAATAGACGAGATGTCGAAGATTGACGTACCTCCACCACCATCGGCCGACGAGATGGGACTCACTGAGCTTGAAGTAGATGATGTTATGATTGACATTGACAAAGAAAGGTTTGATCAAATAAAGACAGTCATTTTGGAATCACAAGTAAGCACACCTGCCGCCATTCAAGATACCACATCTGCACAATTTGCAGCATTATTATGGCTAGTTAGAGAGGATCCAAGTCATTTAGATCCTGACAACTATTTGCTGCAGCGTTATGCATTGGCCGTGTTGTGGTTTAGTACTACCAAGAATAAGTATTATCACGTATCCGGAGAGTACACAACAACTGTTGAAAATGAGAATGGACGAAAGTTGAATGGACAAGATTTAGACAAGTGGTTCCAGCATGACTCATGGTTGAGCGGGCTTGGCATTTGTGAATGGTCGGGGATTAAATGCCACCCTCACGAGGATGGGTCGGATCATGTAGGAAACAATTATGATGGCGATGTAAAGGCGATTTATCTCCGGAGAAATAACTTGCGAGGAACGTTCCCTTCCGACATTTTTCGTGCGATGCCGTTACTCAAGACGTTGGATCTTTCTGACAACGCTCTTGCTGGTACCCTCAGTGAAGACATTGGGCAGCTGAGTGGTTTGGAGTACTTTAACTTCACTGCCAATAATATTGCAGGAAGTCTCCCCGAATCGATTGGAGATTTGCCACTTCTCACAGAGTTCCACATTTCATTCAACCAGCTGGACGGTACCATCCCTTACTCGATTTACAAACTTGAACAGTTGCGTGAGTTGGACTTGAGTCGCAATTCTCTCGCCGCTACCATTCCGCATGAGATCGGAGCAATGAAGGAGTTAACCTCTCTGAATTTGGCATATAACTCACTCGAAGGTTCACTGCCGCACGAGTTGAATAATATGCAGAGTCTAAGAAAGCTTGATGTGAGTCACAACAGACTTCAAAGCTTGCCAAAAGAGATTGGGTCTGTCACCTATTTACGGGTTTTGGATCTAAGTCATAACGCGTTTGAAGGTGATTTACCGAAATCCATTGGAAATCTTGAACATTTGGATGAGTTGTACTTGAATGATAACGAGTTTGAGGGCACCATCCCCATAGAGTTGTCACAGTTGGAAGGGTTGGATGTATTGAATCTCTCCAAAAATATCTTTACGGGAACATTCCCAATCTGGCTGACACATCTTGATGGCTTAAAAGAGCTTGATATCTCTAATAACTTTATCAAAGGTGAAATTCCGCAAAGTATTGCTGATATGAAGAACCTTCGCGTCCTTAACCTCGCCAGAAATGATATTGTGGGCATGATTCCACCAGAGTTGGGAAGTTTATTCAAGCTTGAACAGATCTTTCTGGAGACAAACGAGCTAATTGGCGTCGTGCCGGATCAACTAGGAGAGCTGACTAGTTTGCGCAAACTTTCGCTCCACAACAACTTCCTTACTGGGCGTGTTAGTGATCATCTCTGCAAGCTGAGTAACGAAATGTTTCTAACTCAGTTCACTGTTGACTGTGCTGGAGAAACAGCAATCATTCTTTGTGAGTGCTGCCAGTGTCACCTTCATGAGAACATTATCCACTTGGACGAAAGCAATAGATAGGTACGAAGATTAACTTGACATCAGTATTGTATCATTAAGCAGCAAGAGACGAAGCCCACTGTTACAAAAGATTACGAAACGGGCTGTACATGTAATTCATACCAAGAAGAGACAACTACAATCTTAAACTCTATTCCCGTTCCCTTATTTTAGTTCTACTTATACCTATTGATCATTTTATATAGCCTTGATGTTCTTTTGCTCTCCTGTAGTGTCTTCTGTTGTGCCTCCAAGCAGCTTGCGGCATCAATCATTAACAATGAAGTCTCATTCTCCTCCCTTTCAGACCTATATGAATGTGCATTGACCGGAACAGTACGTTTGACGGGCTTATACCCGATGGATCTTCTTGTTGAGGGACTTTTCTCCCCGAAATGCGTGCTGTTGGCTTGACCAAACTGTTCTGCCTCTCCTGCACTGCCAGCTACTGCCAAGGTAGAGCCGCTAGAGCAAAAATAGTTATTTGTGCCTTCAGATTCAGAGGGTACACCCCGAAAGGGTTCACATTCTAATCCAAGTGAGTCTTCCTCGTCGTCGTTGATGATAGACGTTGCTTCCGTGCTCAAGGAATCCTTCAAACTCGGATCAAAGTCAACAATATTGCTGATTTGAGGAACCTGCCTCGAGTAAGAACTAACCCGGTTTATGATATCTTCCGCGTTTTCATCGTGAAGGGAAAAGGACACGCTGCGATTGAGCCCCGATCGACTTCTACTCGTGAAAGATGAACCCATCATTGGAGAATATAATGGGGAATATAATGCACTTGATCTTGTGATCGGAGGCTCACATGATGACGACCCCCTGCGATTCTGTCGAACCATACCTGGCGAGCTTGTCATCTGAGGCTCGCATGATAAAGATCTCCTGCGATTCTGTCGAACCTCATCTCGTGTCGATTGTGATGAGGATCTTCTACGACTCGTTTTACAAGAAGTAGGAAGATTGGCTTCAGCTTCACTGTAAGCACTCACTTCATTTAGCTTGAGAATATTCATGCTCTCGTCCACTTCTACAACAAACGTTCTGGTAGAGGATGCTGTTGCCTTGGTATTGCCAGACTTGTCTTGATGCGTAGAAAAGGCAGATGATTGGGCTGCAGCACGGCCTTTGTTCGGTGCTTCGATTCTGTTTCTTGACATTGATCTAGAACGACGCACGGTAAATGAAGACCTCATATCAGTAGCATCTTTTGTGCTTCTTATCTCAGACTTAGGTCTGCATGATTGAGATCTGACATCGCCTCTTGTACTCGATCGATAAGTTGCTGCGCTCGCCCAACGCTGTGAAGAAGGTCTTGATTCAGATCGGTCTAATGATGACGGACTAAGATGCTTGTGCTTGTATTCATCCTTGACAGATAAAACAGATGATTGCTTCTTCTTCCTAAATGTAGAGTGCGAGCGTCCGCGAGAGTCGGCTGTTTCTCCATGACTGTTCCTTACAGAACTAGATCTACTTCTTGTAGATGCCTTTGTCGACGAAAGTGATCGGCCTCTATTGTTAGCAGCAAACAATAAGGCTTCTTTCTTCCCAGTAACTCCTTGCCTCTGACGGAAGCCATAGAATTTACCATTTGGTCCAATTGGATGCCTCTTATTTCGTCCATCCTCCATATTATACTGATGGTCTTCTTTTCTGCTCATGTTCCATGTACTTCTGTTTTAACAACGACAGCTGAGAAATGAGTGCGCCAATAGCCATCACAGTGACTCTGTCCTGCCGAGCCTTACCATACATTTTTGGCAGTGCCTGTTCGTAAGGAAATACTTACGTATTGGGCAATGTCTGTTGGTTAGTGAATGAATATGGGCAGATGAAAAAATGCAGAGACATTCGATACGGCATCACTTTTCTCGGTATAGTGAAGCAAATCAATTCCGACGTATATTTTTGAAAATAACGGTTAACGGCTCAACTAGAGGGCTGATCCGCAGGAGGCCTGTTCAACACGAGTTCACCACTCACACTCTCTTTCCACTCCAAAACAACCCAGCATGCAGACTCTCATGACTGTCGAAAACAGCCCAGCTGTGTGTGGAGTGTGCTTGATTCAACCATGTTCCATGAAGAAGAAGTTAGCAGGAGAGTGATAACATTGCTACCGCTGCATTCTCGTAAACAGCTCCACAATCAAACACAAGATGGCTACCGCGGAAGCAGATGCCCACCTACGCAGACTGCATTCTTTACGTCGGCAACACATGTCGACAGATCGAGAATCATCGAAGGAGTTTTTGATAAAACAGCAACAGCGGCCATTTCCGCCGCCGCCGCCGCTTCGCTATCCTGAGAGGTCGCATGCATCGTCAGACAAAAGACAACGCGATCGGCGGAGGAGTCATGCTATGAAAAAGCACAGCCGACAACAGATACGATCAAAGAAGGAGCGGCGCCAATCGCCTCAGATGGAGCGTCCGAAATATGTTGAAATATCATGTGGTTCATTATCATCCTCCACATCATCGGTGTCGGTTGAACCTCCCAGAGAATCATCACCAAACCTACAAGCATACAGAGACTACATTAATGAACTATCGAGACGTCTGCAAGAAGAAAATTATGTCTATGCCGAGGAATTGGACTTAGAGGACATCACGCCGCAGAAATCACAATCCGATCAGAACACCCAAAGGCGATCTATTTGTGGAAGCGATCACTACATCAGCAAAGTCAAAGATAGAATAATGGAGGAACACAGCCCTCGAAGCACGAGAGAAAAGTCGGATGCAGAATATGAAGAATCATCTTTTGCAGACGAAGAAGGTTATCTACCAATGAATCCACCATTTTCAAGACATCACACTCCTTCCAACAACAACTTCTTCATCCCATCGCATGTCAAAATCAATCCACGAGCCAATCTATACCTCGTCATCCTACTCACTAGCATAATCTCCATCTCTAGTCTGGTTGTAGGTGATGGCAAGTCCACACCTAGAAGCTCCAGTGAGCTTGCTGCACTTTTCTTCTCTTCCACATCACTTCTGATCGCAATAACTATCGGATTTGGTTTCCGATATGCGCCGATGAGGATTCACATCACAAGACCTTACTCATTCTACGAGAGGTTTCTCGGTCAAATAATTGACTCGAGGGAAAAGGCAATTGCTATCGTTTTACTGATAAGCAACTTCATCGCGTGCGGTATTGCCATGCAACCCCAAGCCAACTTAGCAGTAGCTTCAAACTATAGAGTATTGAACTCGCCACTGTTTTATTCCACTTGGGGGAGCGTGTACACATGCGTGGTCGTAATTGCTGATTTGTTCACACAAAATGAATCTCATTGGATCGTCGCGAGGGATTGTGATGGAGACAGCGGTGTCTTGCGGAGTAGTTACCAACCATCATTTCAAAGTAGTGCCTTGAAAACATGGTTTGTGGCTTTGTTCTCGAACTTTGTAGTGAGTGGGATATTGTTTAGTGTGTCTTCTTCCGGCTTATATGAGACCTATCGTACAAAGGCAATGGTTGCAGGATTCCTCAGTCTTTGCGGTGGATTGATTGCTGCTCTTATGCTAGCATTGCATAACATGATAAGAACGGAACAGGACCGTGCTTACTCCTATGGAACTCGGAACTCAAACTGGGAGAGACCCAATTCACAAAAACATTTGAATACTGTAGGGTTAGGGTTGGGACTAGTTGTATTGGTATTGTGTTGTACAGTCGTGGGCTTGATTTGTTCTCCGCCAACGGGCCCTGGAAGCATCGTGTTGCCCTGTTGGATTGCCTTTATCGTGTCTGTACTCCTGTGCAAACTCAACGTCGAATCATCCTTGGTGACAACATCCCAGCTCAATAAGTGTAGCAAAGAGATGTGTAGCGAAAGCGACCGTTCGAAGGGAACACATACCACTGCACTCGAAAGCAATTATATCGATTCTTGCGACGAAGACGATAGTGATACCAGCACCCACGACACAAACGAACGAAGGATTCACGATGAGCTGATGAGCCGGCTGACGACGCTATCAGCCAGTATCGCTGGGAAGCAGGAGCCAGAAGAAGAGATTTCTACCCCGAAACGTCCGAATGCTCCAACTGAACGCCCAAAACAAGAACCAGACGAAGAGGTTACAATTTCCACCAAAACTCCTACCCAAACACGTAAACGCATTTTGGAACCTATCCAAGTGGGTAGCGAAAAGTTTGAGGGTAACACCAAGAATAAGACCGATCCTCCTCCTTCACCATATCAAATCAGAAGAGGTTCTAGAAAAGCTCCTCCGTCACCACGGCATCCGCCGCCACCACCGCCGCCTCCTCCCCCCGTCGAAAGTTCTCGAGATGAGCTGAGTAGTAAAGGAGAAACAAGTGATGAGTCCATTGCCCCAGTCGACCAAAACAGGAAGTCACGACGAAATTCGAAGAGAGCTAGCTCAAAAAGTTCTCGAGATGAGCGGAGTAGTAAAGGAGAAACAAGTGATGAGTCCATTGCCCCAGTCGACCGAAACAGGAAGCCGCGACGAAAGTCGAAGAGAGCGAGCTCAAAAAACGATGGCTTTGTTCGTTTGAGTGGCAAATCCCCTTCGGTAGTGGATGCAGTGGTTGCTGATGCTCTTCGGCACGCGCGAGTTGGGAGGAAAATAACCGAAGATGACGTATCTCAAACAGAAGAATCATACTTTGAAGAAGTATTTCGTAAGCACCGACAGTTTTGCAGAAGGCGCAGTAGCGGAGTGATGAGTGATTGTGACGAGAGCAATGAACTGAGAAGGGCCCAAAAGATCGAGTTAGCAGGCCTCCTCCAGAAAGAAGTTGACTATGACATCCAAACCCCTCCAAAATACCCATTTCGTGTCTCCTTTACTGATATCTCAAAGGAGTATTCTTCATTGTCGGATAGATCAAAAGGGTATTCTCAATCGGCAGTCCAAGTGCAGCAACCACCAACAAGGGCGCAACGTAACAAGTCAAAGAGACGAAGCCCATCGACCAAATCCACAGGCGAACATTCTGACCAATTTATGCATCGGCCTCGAGCCTGTTGACCCTCCTGCCTAACTAATCTGTTATAGCTATTTCCAAGCTTCGAAACGCCAAAAATCTCGTCTTTTTCTCTTGAGGACTACTCTCCTCATCTTCCTCCTCCAAAAAACATTCTCCCAAATCAAACTCAAGCCATCTCTGTCGTTCTACTTCATCGTGTATTTGCAACGATAAAATATCTCCAGTTGGAGCCTCTCTTTTGGCATTTGTGGACGGACTTGGGTCGTTTTCTGTGAATTTGACCTTTCCTGATGCCCCCCCAAAACCATAATAATCAGCATTTCTCTCACCCAATACAGGAGCCCGGCGACCAAGTCGTTCTTTCTCTGCCCTCCTCATTGCTTTCTTCTTCAAACGGTCAAGTTGCTGTGATTTGAACGAGGCTCTTGTCTCGGACGCACCGAGGAAAGATTCAAATCCATTTGAGTTCTTCTGCTTCGTTTCTTCGACGTCATCAGCTTGTCGTTCTTTTGGAAGATATCGTGTTTGCTCAAACAAGTGAGTCAATCCAACCTCCTTTAATGCCCCCACTATATTTGCACCGCACTCTTCTCCAGTGTTAGATGTAGGTGAACTAACAGTCGATCCATCTTCGGCTGCTCTCTCCTCAAACGGGTAAGGTGGATGAAATGCCGTCTTGATTAAATCTCTCCGTTCTTGAGAGCTCATGCTTTGTGAAATATCCTCCCAGCTGTAAAAAGTGTCACCAATTGATGAGGCAGGTCTGCCTTGGGGGCGAATCACCTCATTAGGTCCGTCCGCTGTGGCAACTTCGATAGTGCTGTGTGCCGCATCAGATGCATCACATCTCCTCTTACTTGATATCTTACCCACACCACCATTCTGTTCTTCTTCATAATCGCCTTCAAAATGCACCCGCTTATTTCCGCCTTTACTCTTAGTCCCCTCCTTCATCTCTTCTTCTTCTTCTTGATTAGCGCGTGAATAATCTATCCTCTCCCTGTTCCTCCTGACGGCCTCCTCAACAGCATCCCACCCATGATGCCAATATGTCTTATTGTTGTATGCCATTTCATCAATCTGCTGTATGATCTTCCTAGCAGTCGCATCGTTCTCATCTTGCCGTATTGGGTGTAGATATTCCGAAGGTTGACCAGATCCATCACAATCTGGTTTATACCTCCTTAGTGAGTGAAGAGCTGCGTATGGAGTTGCATATGAATGTGTTTTGTTACCTCCATTTGGATTATTCCCATTGACTTCACCATCAGTCTCACTCGCATTTTGTTCCTCTTCGGTGGAAGTTTTGATGCTATTGTCGCAGCAACTTGGTTCCAAATAATGTCCTCTTTTCACCACTTGCAAAACTATGTCACTAAATTCTGCACATCCTTGTCGTTTCAATTCATCCGCCCACTTGCTTCCGACTCTATTTGCAAAAGAGTAACATTTGTCTACATCTTCTTGAGTCACCTGGAGTAATTCGGGATTCTCTTTGAATAGGATTGATGTATCAAGTTCTTTCGCAGTATCATCAATGCCAGCAGTGCTGTTGAAATCGTTTTCACGTAAGAAGTGAGCACGTATCCGAGATTTCATTAAACGACGAAGGCCCACCGATGCTGAGTGCTGTAGGACGCTTTGGGCATGAGTTTGAAATATAGAATTTGCAGCGGCATGTGCTTGTTCAACTAGAGGATTCGTGCTAGCATAGGTTGTTGTGATGGGCGGCTCGTCGACGGCAGCGGTTTGTGGGGGAGCTGGATGTGGCATTTCCTTTTCGTCTATACGCAACGACCTTTGGCACAGTGAGATTGCTGCAATTGATAACTGCTCCTTTTGCCCAGAATGTAGACAATAATATTTTATTCACAATTGGCTCTAGGTCGATATCTGCATTGCCTTCGTCCATCACTATCGATTCTGTCGATACTCAGGTCTCTATTTTGTATTTTGAGTTTTGAGATGAACCTTGCATGTGGGATTATCAGAAGGGTGTACGGTGAGAGAGTTGATAGGCGAGGCGTTTATTAGCTACAGTCCAATATCAATCCGACTGCATACAACTCCTGTCCGTGATACAACAACATACACATAGCAAGTGGAGAGACCGACTGCCTTACTCATGAGAAATTTGCGCTCGCCAGTTGAAGAGGAAATAATAGGTATGTTTGCTTATTGTTCAAAGAGAAAATAATACTAGACGGAATGAATTCAATGATTCACATCGATTCGATCTAACACGCCTCTTCGCAGCGTTCTTTGCCAGCACCCGCTGTTCTTCGGTTATCAAAAGTTCAGTGCTGCTGACACAGCGTATGCCAATAGCATGTGTTGGGTAATTGGAAGGGCTCAGGGAGCCATCGTCATTAATGATCCAATGCAAACCAAATTCTTCTTCGCGCTTGAATATTGCCTTCTTACTTTCGTCACGAACTAGGTATACATTTGCCGAGACTCCACCCATTCCAAGCCCATTTGTTAAGAAGTACTTGCATTTTCCATCAACCACAGCTCCCAACTTGTTTCCATCGTACACAAACTGAGCAGAATCACTTACATCACAAAGCTTCATTTGATCGCCAGAAAGTTTGGCCGTTGCCTTAATCTCAACGTCATGGCATATTGCATATCCAGGATGAGACAAGAGCTCCCCAGAGAAAAAATTGTCTCGACTGACTGTGCAATCTTGAAATGTAGATGGGACCTGGCTAGTTTTCAGATCATCGCCATGTTTGAATATCAAGCGACAGGGAGAGTCTCTCTTCACAAGAAACAAATGAGGTGATCTCACGGCAAAAACAAGATCGGTACAAGACCTTGGAGACATGCTCCCGTCTTCATTCACTATAAGATCAGATGTAGACGTTTTTCCATATATCTTGTCAATCATCCTACCAAAAGTTTTATTACTGTATCGATACATCGACATGTGAAGCATATCTCCTTCCCCTCCTCGGCTAGCACCAGTAGACTGATAAACGCAAGGTAAAAATGGATTGAGTAATTCACCGATTGGCTCAGAAAAATCATGACAATCTTTCAAGTTTACTTACCAAGAATGACCTGCCGCTATGAAAACCCACAAAACGATCTCCATCATATTTCACTGATATTGCACTCTCAGCTGGTCCGATGCATAGGTTACGAAAGTCCTGTCCAGGGTAGTGTTGACACTTATCACTTAAACAAAGCGCCATACCAGGATGACTGCTTAATGTGAGCTTGACGCCTGAGTCTGCACTAGCAGTTGAGCTAATGTCCATGTCGGTATATTCCTCTTCTGTAGTGGCATTCTCTTGCTGAGCAAGTAGACGTGCAACATCCTCAAATCGAATAATGTGCTCTGACGGCGCCGACTTTGGCACGAGACAGATTGGCTTGAACGCTATCTTTTCAGCACGCTTTTTCACCCACTCTACATCCTCTTCCAGCCCCTCTCGCTGAAATGTTGCGTAAGCTCTAGAATACATGTCCATCGCATTACTAAACCTGCAAAAGCAATTAAAGAGTGAAGATAAGTTCATGAATTATGTGTGAAGGTGTAATTGGCATCATACTTGCTTCTGATTTTCTCACCTAAATTGCTGTTGAAAATGCAACGCTAGCAACATATACACTCTTCCAGAATCGTGAGGGGCTACTACCTCTGTGGCGATATAATCTAATACCACATCAAATGACGTGTCAATTGTGCCTTGGAATCTCTTCTGCTCTTTCTTTGTATGTGATTTCCCGCGAAGCACTTCAATGTCATGTATGTGAGCTTTGATACAAGGCAATATGTCCATGGCAGCTACTCTCCGCTTGAGAAATGAGGGCGAGCATAAAAGATTTGTTGCCAGAAGATGCGACTGATGATGACTTGATGACATTACATGCCATAGCAGCCTTTGAAAAAGATATTCATCATCGGCAACAGTCTGCCAGTAATTCTCAATGCTGAGTTTACTTGTGTATTCTCTTGCATAGAGAAGATGCAAGGCCGACACAAGTGATTCAGCGCATTTCGTACTCTTTGTTCCTAGCTTTTTCCCTAAAGAACGTCTCAGTCGATTCGCGAAGAGGATTTCCCGCTCCCATTTATCGTTCATTACCTGCTTCGCGTACTCTTGTCCCGAATCATGTCGGACCTTAAACATATCACCCTGTCGTTCGAGTAAGCCCATGTCATGTAGCTGTTGCAGCACCAAAATTGTCCCGTTCATGCAAGCCAGATCTCTCTTGTCGTCTGTCAACAATAGAGCATCGAGAACGTTGGTTGCCGCCGCAGCAGACACAAACGCACGCTTCCCTTCATCTGTCGTGAATGTTACTGAAAATGCAACAAATGACGCCTTCAGAGGCTCGCCGCCGACTCCTGCAAAGCATCGATCTGTCAAGTCAAATGTTGTACCATAAGGATCGATATGAAAGGCAAGGGCATCTGACATTTCATTAGCCAACTTTCGGAAAGCTTCACACCTATTGTTTGAGGATACCAGCATTCGACCTGCGATGCAAATAGCAACGGGTAAGGAACACCTTTTAACAATATCGACTGCTAACGATTCCTCCTCAGTAGTTAGAACAGCGTGCTGACAGCCACTCTCACGTTTCAGTAATGTTGTTGCCTCCTGTAGTGAAAGTTCCCCGACATCGACCACATTTGCTTTCCGAAATCCTCCTTGCAACCTCGTGGAAACGAGTACCCTCAAATGGCTTTCCAACCGATTACTGAGATTTAGCCACGAGATTGCCGATCGACTCCAAACATCGTCAAGCACGATGAGGATATGTCTATCACTCAATAGGCGGCACATTGTAGCTTTCGCAGCTTCCATTGCAGCTTGCTCCTTCTGTCGTAGCACCGAAGAATCATCTGTAGATAGGGCGATCGGTTCATCGAATGATGGCACCTCCAAATCAAGTTGCTTGCAGATTGTTTCAAGCAAATCGACATATAGATCAAAGGTCATGCCTCCACGTATACCCTCTCCACGAACTTGCGATAATGATAGCCATGCAATCCCGTCAACAAAGTGCAGAAGGGTAGTACGATTTGACACCACCATTGAGCATAATACAGACTTTCCAATGCTACAGTAAGAGCGAGCCACAATGATGTGTCAGCGGTGGATATAGAAAACGTTCAGCAGCGCTGCATTGAATGAATTAAAGTAAACAAATCTTACCCTCCATAACCTCGAAGCAAGACAACGTTTTTGCAATCATCGCAGTCATATGATTCATTTGCGAAGGAGGAATCTTGGAGTTTGGATATTATATCATCAACGAGAACCTCCCGCCGTAAGAGTGTATCCTTATTCTTCAATTCGGACGTGATTGACATGGCACTTGGCGGCTGTAAGAGATGAGCGTTTGAAGTGAAAGCAAATAGAATGGCAAGTGACTGTGAGCAAAAGCGTTGATCATAAAGAAATGCGCAAGCATGTGGCTGATGTGAACAGCTTACCACAGCAGCAGAATTGACTTCTGCATGATAGTTATTGCTGCTATCATCTACAAGGGCGGCTTCGGGTCTAACCACTGCTGGGTAGGGAGACGAAGTTCTACGAAATGAATCACACACAGTATTAGAACTTTCCAACTCCTGACTTCCATTTTGACCATCCTCCCGACAATCTTCGTCTAATGGTGGCTGAGGTGGATTGATTGGGTGGATGCACTGTGCACAAGATGAGTTGGCGTTATTATCATCAACTTCTTCATTATCCAAAGATGACCCTCCTGTTCCAGTGTCCAAAATAACATCACTCTCGTTTGTTATCTCTTCTGTGTCGTGGTTTAATTCAGATGGGATTGTCCCAGCGTTAATGATCTCTGGCTCTTCAACGGTTCGATTCTCAACATCATCGATGTCATCGCCAACTTCTCCCGACAATATTGATGTAGACGTCGATCTTTCATGACATAGACTGGCGTTGTTGTTGCCATTGTTTTGCGAATTTTCAAACACCGAAACATCATCTTTATCAGTTCCCTCCCATTCTAGGCTAATCGCCTGCCGGAGAGCCTGTTCGAGCTCTACCCACGCATCTCTCGATTCTCCAAACGAAAAATCGATGTTATAATTACCACCGCCGCCCTCTCTTCTACCATTTTCAACGCCAGCCGCAACTGAAGCCTCGATGTTATCTTCATCCCCAATCATATGTCCTCTGATGCCAATCATAATGCAGTCAAATCCGCCAGTGTACTTTAGTGATATGTCAATGTTGTATTGCCAACTTTTATGAGCCATCTACTTACTCATCTGGAGTCTGGAACAGTCAAGATCCTTTTTATTCGTAGATTGGCCGCTTCGCATCCACAAACACTCAAACATATCAAAATAAATATTTACTTCACGAGTGTGCGTGAGTACTTAGTTTACAGAGTGTTGTGGTTGTGGTAAGGGTAAATAAAGTAAGTAAGCAGGGTTGGCGACAGTTTGTTAAATTTCAAATCAATTTATATACCATCTCGTCCGCTAACCGGTACTCATATTTAGCGATCCTGGACATGTTCCGACGTATCGCTCCTATGATAAGCAGTGATCCAAAAGCGGCATCAAATTCTCCTAAGTATGTAAATGTGTCGTTAAACAGCTTTGATTTCCCTATTTGAGTCTTGCTCCCCTTCTTGAGTCTCGGTTGCCCTGCCCGTTTCCGCTAACCCGTCATGAAAGCTCAAATTGAACAGTTCGCGTTGGAGGGACAGGGACATCGATCTTGCTCAAAAAATGAGAATTCAGCAAAATCCACCTGTAAATAGATTATCTACAAAATCCACCTGTAAATAGCAACCTAGTCGACCACCTACTCCTATGATGGCGATGGCTGTTGCTCTCATAATAGGTATTCTCCGCCGCACCGCATCAGCTAAGAAGTCGGTGTTTAGGAGCTAAGGTATTATTCTCGAGTAATCATGTCATATCAGCAACCGAGTTGGCAGGTGAAAAATGAAGGATCCTTCGCCTCGGTCCGCGTCGCCCTCCCTCCCAACACGGGCTTCCACTGCGAAAGCGACGCCGTTATCACCATGTCTCAAAACATCGACGTCCGCGGGGCAATGTCGGGTGGGGTATTTGCAGGATTGGCACGAGCATTCTTGACGCGTGAAAGCTTCTTCACGACCCAGGTTCAGAATACTTCGCCGAACCAATCTGGCGATGCGCTCATTGCACCATGCGATCCAGGAGGGGTAACTCTCCATCGACTGGTCCGTGGAGAGGAAATGGTATTGACCAGTGGTGCATATCTAGCGGCTGACGATTCGGTTAATGTTTCGAGTTCGATGCAATCTCCATTTTCGATGTTTGGTAACTACTCTGGTACAGGGATCTTTCTGCTGCGGGCATCAGGACAGGGAACCCTGGCCATTAGTGCCTTTGGTTCTATGCACAAATATATCCTTGCACCAGGCGAAAAACGAAGCGTTGATAATGGCCATCTCGTAGCGTGGACGGTATCCATGAAAACATCCATGAAACTTGCGAGTAGGAGGGCTGGAATTGTCGGATCAATGACAAGTGGAGAGGGATTGCATTGCTCGTTCGAAGGGCCTGGAGTCATTTACATTCAAAGCCACAAACCCAGCATCGGTCCCGATGATGCACCCAGAACAAAAAATGGCGGTGGCAGCAGCGGTGGTGGGAATCCCATTGGAGCCTGTATCGCTATGCTCATTTTCCTTCTCATATTTGCCGGGTTCTTCTTTGCATTCTATTTCTCGATGCCCAACTCGCCAAAGTATGGAGGGTACACCAATGATGATTATGCCTATAGACAACAACGAGAACAATATGGCAGTGGACAGTATAGGCAAAATGAACTGTAGCAGATCGAAAGTTCATCAACTTGACAGTCATCTACATATTGATGTAGAAATAGGTGCAGACATGAAAGATGCACCATTTCCTGAGGGATGATGTTGTACTCTCTTGTCATATTTCTCGGATTCCCTTTCGCGTTGTATTTCTCAATGCCCAACTCTCCAAAATATGGAGGTTAATTAAACAACATGATCATCGTTATTACAGGTAAAATAATAAGTGAAAGTAGAAATGAAATGTTCACCCTTTCCTGAGAGATAAGAAGTAACCTCAGGAGTCCATCCAGCAAAGCAGGTTCGATACCAATAGGTATGCAAGCCGCTGTAGCTGGAATCTGGAACCAGTCAAGATCGCTTTAATCGTAGATCGGCCGCTTCTCAGCATCCACAAACACTCAAACATATCAATATTATTTAGTTCATGAGAGTGAGTTTACAGTAGTTGTGGTCAAGGGTATAAATAAAAGGGTTGGCGACGGCAAGCTACTGGCGGGAAACAAATGGCACCTCCGCCGAGGTGCGATTTTCCAAATTTTACACTCAAAACACTAACAAAATGGTGAGAGTCATAAATATGGCCATGATACTTGACAAAAATACATAGAGAAGTCTAATCATATCATACCAATCAATCATTACACATTATTTTCTGCATAAGAAACTGTAATTCATCGATATGGAGCACTTATCAACAAAATTGGCACCAAGGACTGAAATTTCGAGCTAGAATGACGCATGCCTACGGCATATCTGCATGCCTATTCTTGCTGTTTTGCGAGAGTAATGCTAATGATGTTGTCCAGTGGTTGAAAAGCAACATGAACAACACACCGCCTAACCCAGTTTTTTATGTAGATTTCGATTCCGCCATTGGCGGCGGCCGAATCGAGCTCGTTGTGATCGTATGTGGCTCTAACCGACGCAGACATAAAATCTGCACATTCCTGGCAACATCAGAACATACTCATATTTATAGCTTTCGGTAATTTAATAGCCATGTTGCGTCACAAAGTCCTTCTATATATTACGATAATTGATAATTAATATCAGTGTTATTAATTTCATGCCAATTACATGTATTGATTGAGTAGTTGGCCGAATCATCCGCAATTGTTTTGATACCATCCGGTAGGAAAGGTGTAGTTAGCAGTCACAAGATAATCTGAAACCAATGTAAAACGCTCAAAACAGACGGCTGTTGGTGTTGTAAGATGAAAGGGCCCCTATCTTGCGGAGTAAATATACTCAAAATCTCTTCAGATACTCTTTATGTGATAGGGTAGGGCTCCTCATTTTCCACCAAAATATGTTATATTTCAACCAGTCCAATAATGTCGAAGCCGCAATGAAATAGAGAAACCTGGTCAGGCAGTGTTGATTGTTATATAATAGTCATCACTTCACTGAGTTTTGGCACCTTTTCATTCCATTTTCTATCAGATAAACGCATTATTCTTTACGATGTACATGAAGGAAATTATCCATTTTTACCACATGAATTCACTATGCCACCACATGCGTCATAGAGCACTCAGACACACTTTCAAAATAATAGGCAGCCGCCGAATAGTATATAGTTGGCACCTGCAACGTTGTTAAGTGGCAGAGCAACTCCAACTATTCATCTGAAGACCATAATGGAAGCGCATCATCAACCTGCCATTTTCCGGCACCCTTACTTTGGTGTCATAGCATGTAGCGATGGCGTTGGTCTGTGATCAAATGAGGGCATCGCTTCACAGAAATAGTGTTGGAGAGAGAGTTGCTGCAGTACGGTCGTCTAAATTTATGTGTAGGTAGTGTTTACGGTGTCGACGCGATAGGGGTCGAGGTGCGCCATGGTGGTGTGGAGTTGTGTGGACGGTGCCAATTTCTCCGAGGTGCGATTTTGTTCCCGCCAGTAGCAAGGGTGTAAATAAATAGGGTATGTCACATAGAGTGTGACGCTTACCGTCTCGTGGTGAAAACCAAACTGTGACACAAGGGCCATTTTTACGTATTCCTACGTTGTACCTAGCACTGTCCACCGTTGTCCAGAAAGCACACTCAAATCACCTAAGTAATAGTGCCGATACGACTTTTGGTTCCCGATGATTGAGTCGCGCTTGCCACATCGTCTCCCGTCATTGAAAGCTCGAACTGATCATTCAACGCTCAAGGCAACGGCAACCATGGGCAACATGGTCCACGTTGCCGCCACTGAAATAGACCAAGTTATTAGCCGTAATATGGTACGATTGATGGCTGATCGTTACCATGGATTATTATGTTGATGTTGCGGTGCTTGGATCCAGCAGAAACGCTCCTTGGAACGTTCAATAAGCACTGTTCAGTGGGCGGCGCTCGCCGGACTTGACCGTCTAATATTGCCCTCATGATGCCTTCCCTCGAGGGATTTGGCAGCGGCGAGGGCTTCAGCACATACATAATAATCCATAGTAACGATCAGCCACCAATCGTACCATAATATGGCTATTAACTTGGTCTATTTCAGCGGCGGCAACGTGGACCATGGTTGCCGTTGTCTTGAGCGGCGGTTTGGTGCTGATCTTCCTGTTCGCACCGGCACTGACTTTCGCATTTGGTTTGGACCACGAGACGGTAAATCCTCTTTATTTTTTTATATACGTGTTATCGTCGCGGTGGAGATTTCCCGCCAAAATTTGAGTCATACCCTATTTATTTACCCTTGGGCGACGGTTTGTTAAATTTAATCAAAATCAAATATTTACTATCTCGTCCGCTAACCGGTACTCGTATTTAGCGATCTTGGACATGTTCCGACGTATCGCTCCTATGATAAGCAGTGAACCAAAAGCGGCATCAAATCCTCCCAAGTAAAAGTTGATTTCCCTATATAATTGAGTCTTGCTCCCCTTCATTGAGTCTCGGTTGCCCTGCCCGTTTCCCGTCATTGAAAGCTCGAATTTCGAATTGAACAGTTTGTTGCGTTACGTAGTTTGCAGGACATGATTGCACTTTTTTTATCGTTAGCCACTCTCCACCGTACCTCATGCTGCCGCCGTCATCGATTCCATCCGTAGTGACCGTCGGCGCCCTGCTGACAATCGAAGGGGAGAGGAGATACAATTGCCCTGATAGCGAAGGGGGATCAGGCTATGTCTTGTGTGTCCATACTGATGGAACATTTGATATCAAACTCACCGTCGGCGGCCGCCTTGAAAAAAACGTTCATCCACGGCGTATCCAAAGTAGTAATCCTCTTGTCACTTCTGCACGTCGTCGGAGAGGTGATGACGATGATACTCCACCAGGACCGTCTCTACTGTCACACAACTATATTCAGCCTCGGCGTGAACGCCTATCTCAAACTACAGTTGCTGCTGATGTAACAGCCGTTGCCGAAAATGATAACAACTTTTCATTACTGACCACTTATCAAGTCCTCCAACAATGTTCTGGTTGGCACCCAAAATATAGCAACAAACCACACCCACTTATTTCTATGTTGGAGTGGGGCAAGAAAAAGCAACCGTGTGGTTGGGCGAGATGGCATGACGCTCGTTTGCGGGATAACTGCACCAAACGTGATGTGTCAGGACAACTCACCGCAGAACAGAATATTCTCCTTGTCAACATGAAGAAGGAGACAGATAAATATGGAATCCTAATAGAGCTGGCTAAGAGTAGGGGGGTCAAAGGCATGGGTCCCAATGCCTTGTTGCAACATGCATTTGGTGTTGGGAAGTCGAAGGTAAAAGAGTGCATCTTAAAGTTTAATGAAAGGAACGGCACGGTGGAGCGTAAAAAGCGGAGCGATGCGGGTTCGAAGAAGAAGAGGGATCATGTTGTCACACCACACAATCACATTAAGAAGTTGAAGCAAACGCACGACTCAGGCAGGGGAGGTGTCGACGGATGCTGAAGTCAAACAAGCATACGCAAACCTGAGTGTGAGGCGGATCGGCTGAAATTCGTTCAAGGTGCAGCTGGTTGCAAGGTGCAGCTGGTTGGAAGGTTCAGTTGGAGAATGTTGAAGGAGAGGTACAAAGGTGATGCGGCAAACAAATGGATCTATCAGCTGGAGAAGATTGGCACGACTAATTGCTGGAGGTGACAAGAATGTCCAGCCGATCGGGCCCGATGCATTGTCAACATGGGTGACTATGGGTACGGATAGTTTTCGCTACAAACACTGATTGACGGTGAGTTCAAGTATCCAGCCGAGCACTTCCGCCGATACTACCACGACGGACGGAATGTATGAGATGTGATCCGCTCCCGAGGTGGTTCTTGCCTAGCGGGTCATTATTACAAGCCCAGACTGTTGTAAAACCAGTTAAGAAACACTTGAATTTTTGGCCAACCATGTATACTTCGATCAAAAAAATTTTAGTATTTTCAACAATTTTCGTCAGTTAGTCAGAGTTGTTGTCCCCATCTGGAGTCCCCATCTGCTGTGTCCGGCTCCAAATGCAAAGGTGCCTTTTCTTCATTGGAATGCAGAGGTATGTTGTAAGTGATATCGTTGATTGCCACCGCCTCGGCTAGAGAGCCCAATCTTCCTCTGCCACCATAAAGCTTCTGAAATGACAAAAAAACACTTTCGTGGTTCTGTGAGCTTCAATCTAATGGTTATGATTAGCATCTTTGGATAAGTCGTAAATAGAACGATCGTGAGAACAAAAAGCACCTTTTGCGACTCATCCTCTTGACCGAGCCAATATCTGCGCCGAATTGCCTCGGCTAGATCCGTAAACAAACTCGTAGATCAACTCTGACTTGAGCCAGCCTTAATTATCTGCTTGATTGAAAGACTTTGTACTACAAACGCCGCATACAGCACTCAAATCCTAATACCACGGTAGATTCTCCGAGAATCTTTCTCATGCTTTTGGAGTATGCATGTAGTGTACTTGTGTAACTAGAGTACCATACTTACACGAGCAAAAGTCAACGACAAAGCGAAACAAATCTTCTTGACACAACATAAACACAGTGATCGTGTCCATTACTCTTTCATCTCGGCGAAATGAATTATCCTCACTGTACACCTCCTCGCAGCTCCACTCCCCGTCGAGCTATTGACGAAAGCGCACGGTGGCTATCAACGTTGACGCCTGTGAGAAGAAGGCGCTCGACCACAGCCGCGACGAGTTCGGCGGACGCAGTCGCAGTCGCAGCCGACTTTCGCTACGAAGATAACGTTCACGTAAGCTCCACCGAACCATCTGCCGGTACAGAGGAGAATGAGTGCCGTATCTGCTTTGAAGTGCCTGGCACTGATGGCATTGCTTCCATCAGCGTCTGCGGGCACACGTTCTGCGACAGGTGTATCATTCGTTGGTCAAATGCCAATAATGTGTGTCCTCTTTGTCGCGTTCCATTTACATCCATTGTATTGGCAGATGGAACGCTTCATCGTGTTCTCGTCAGGCCTCGTATTACTGCTGAAATGTTAAGTATTGTCACTGATGCTGACATCAATAATGCAGAACATTCATCCTCGGAGAAGGCGAATCTCGTGGTGGCGACATTACCGCACCTCTGAGCCTCAGCGAAGAAGCTAGGGGGTCCTTCCATGTTGCTTATTGGGGAGTCATTGCAGCCGCTTTTAGTAATGCTGAGGACGATCTAAGGGAAAGGAATAATCAGGTTTGTCTATACCTTGAGAGAATCATAGAGGTCGAAGAGAGGAATAATCAGGTGGATCAGATGAACAACGACCTCGTAGAGAGAGCTGATAACCTACAACGTCTAATTTCCCTACGTCGACTTGGACTTAACGAAGCCCATAGCGATAGCGATGATGTACGGCTGTTGAACGAAGAGCAGGAAATCAACAATGGGCGTCACCAACAAGTCAGAATTCTAAGAGGCCGGATCTCCGATGAAGTAAATCAACTCAAGGATGTGGAGAATCAAATGAGTGAAGAAAGTAATCAAATTCATGATGAAGCGAGGCAGCTACGCGATGCGAAGAATCAGATGATTAGTAAATATTTGGAGAGAAGATGGTAGATTCGTAGGGAGTGCAAATCTTCCGCCATTCTTGAGAAGTGCTGTGCAACGTATTGATGACGAAAATCTATTTGAGCTCACTCGGCAAACGATGTCGAATCTATGGGGATGAGACTTTCACTTTCACTAGACGAAACTGAATATCCGGAGACAAGATAAATGTTACTTTACCGAAATGAAAAATCAATCGGGGTGATGTTATTTTCCTTGCTAGCTCGGAACTTTGTTGTGTAAGAAAAGCATTTGCTATAACTAACTTCTTTAGACAAAATGCTTCAGAGGCATCTTCTTTACGAAATCATTCGACGAAACTGTGAGCTTATCCAAGCTTCGGTCGAGCTTGAGCTTGTATAGTTGGTTAGTCGAGCGAAGCAGAGCTTACCCGTCAGTTCTCGCAGGTAGCGGATGAAGCAAGTCCGTCCGTCCGTCTGCCCGCGTGTCGGAACCCACTCAGCAACCATGGACGCACGGACTGGAATGGAAGGCTTCCCATCGCCGCTACGCGATGTGCAATACTGGTGAAAAAGCAAGAGGAAGCAAATCTGTAGAAAGAGTCGGAAAAGTCGGAACAGACTGATGAACAGCACCGAAAAGAGCTGTTACAAATTACAAGCACTCGTAGATAAAGAAGAGAAGAATAGAGTAAGCGATGCACAGACAGAGAAAGAGCGCATAGAATCAAGCATGTATGCACAATCGATGGGTCACAGTTGAGGTTGAGGAGAAACAATGTACGTGCAGTAGGTACAAGTGGAACAGAGAGATTGGAGAGACAAATAGTCTGATGAGACTGAGATGCCAAGAAGAAGAAAGAAAGTTATCCACGAAGCGTGAGCTGCTGCGCGTATAATTGCACACGAAAAAGATCCGACCGAACCACTTGTATCAACTGGCTTCGTACAGCAACTTCGCAGTCGCAGACACAATTGTCCGTGAGATTATTACGTAACAGAGATCTACGGGGTCTGGTATGATGAACGCCGCCGCCAGAGATGTAACTGTTACGCGGGTAACAATCTCACGGACGGGGTCGGATCCCTACATAAGTACCTTGCCTCGTGCCCTCCACTGCATAGTTCTGCACATGGTACCATTACCATGACATTTTTCTTTCCCACTATCCCGCAATGTTTTCTACTAATTCCTACTTATGAACGTGGAGCCACAAACCACAAACCAGAAAAAGAAAAAAGAAGAGGCAAAAGCTTGACTTATGGTGGACTTTTTCCTAGTGTTCCAAGTCATGGTCAGTTACAAAATATTGGTTACACTAGGTTTATAGATAATATTCTGGACCTATTCCTCTGGGAAGTAATTAGTCAAGCAATCCACTTTGTCATGAATGGTAATGCCAAGTCGGTTCATCATCTTTGCCACACTTGTGTATTTGGAAGGTTTGTCACATTTACCCTTTGGATGACATGTGACAATGTAATTCAAGAGAGGTTTCATATCATTTCTTGTCAGATGGTGCAATTTTCCTTCATGCAGGAGCTGTACATATCTTTTCAGGGCAATCTTTGCAGGTCTAAGGGTGGCTTCCTCTTTATTTCGACGTTTCTTTTCTTGCTCAGACTCATATCTCGCCTTAGCTAGAGTTGCATATTCAGCAATATACTCATTTTTCCTTTCGCATCTGGACAACTGAATTTGCTCTGTTGACATCAGTGTTGTTTCCCACGCTTGAGCAACAATCGGACCAAATTCATTATCAATCGCCACAAAAGCCACGTGGTGCTCCTTGCACTTGCCATTGGCACGTTGCTTTTTGATGAAAGCTGCCGCAACCGGTGCCATCTGCGTTGATTCCCACGCTCGAGCATAACTTTCACCATATCTTTCCTTGATCGCATCAATAGCATCGTCATGCTCCTCACACTTGCCCTCCTTTCGTTGCTTTTCAATGAAAGCTGCTGCAATCGGTACCATACGATATTTTCCCCACGCTCGAGCAAAGTTAGGTCCAAATTCTTCCTCAATCGCCGCAAAAGCTTCGTCATCTTCCTTGCACTTGCCATTGGCACGTTGCTTTTTGATGAAAGCTGCCGCAACCGGTGCCATCTGCGTTGATTCCCACGCTCGAGCATAACTTTCACCATATCTTTCCTTGATCGCATCAATAGCATCGTCATGCTCCTCACACTTGCCATTGGCACGTTGCTTTTTGATGAAATCTGCTGCAATTGATTTCATCTGCGTACATTCCCACGCTTGAGCATAACTCAGACCAAATTCCTTCTCAATCGCCGCAAAAGCTTCTGGAAACGTCTCAAACATGCCATTGGCACGTTGCTTTTTGATGAAATCTGCTGCAATTGATTTCATCTGCGTATATTCCCACGCTTGAGCATAACTCATCCCAAACTCTTCCTGAATCGCCGCAAAAGCTTCTTGAAACGTCTCAAACATGCCATTGGCACGTTGCTTTTTGATGAAATCTGCTGCAATTGATTTCATCTGCGTACATTCCCACGCTTGAGCATAACTCATCCCAAATTCTTCCTGAATCGCCGCAAAAGCTTCTTGAAACGTCTCACACTTGCCATTGGCACGTTGCTTTTTGATGAAATCTGCTGCAATTGATTTCATCTGCGTACATTCCCACGCTTGAGCATAACTCATCCCAAATTCTTCCTGAATCGCCGCAAAAGCTTCTTGAAACGTCTCAAACATGCCATTGGCACGTTGCTTTTTGATGAAATCTGTCGCAATCGGTATCATCTGCGTACATTCCCACGCTTGAGCATAACTCATCCCCAACTCTTCCTGAATCGCCGCAAAAGCTTCTTGAAACGTCTCACACTTGCCATTGGCACGTTGCTTTTTGATGAAATCTGCTGCAATTGATTTCATCTGCGTACATTCCCACGCTTGAGCATAACTCATCCCAAATTCTTCCTGAATCGCCGCAAAAGCTTCTTGAAACGTCTCACACTTGCCATTGGCACGTTGCTTTTTGATGAAATCTGCTGCAATTGATTTCATCTGCGTACATTCCCACGCTTGAGCATAACTCATCCCAAATTCTTCCTGAATCGCCGCAAAAGCTTCTTGAAACGTCTCACACTTGCCATTGGCACGTTGCTTTTTGATGAAATCTGCTGCAATTGATTTCATCTGCGTACATTCCCACGCTTGAGCATAACTCATCCCAAATTCTTCCTGAATCGCCGCAAAAGCTTCTTGAAACGTCTCACACATGCCATTGGCACGTTGCTTTTTGATGAAATCTGTCGCAATCGGTATCATCTGCGTACATTCCCACGCTCGAGCATAACTCATCCCAAATTCTTCCTGAATCGCCGCAAAAGCTTCTTGAAACGTCTCACACATACCATTGGCACGTTGCTTTTTGATGAAATCTGCTGCAATTGATTTCATCTGCGTACATTCCCACGCTTGAGCATAACTCATCCCAAATTCTTCCTGAATCGCCGCAAAAGCTTCTTGAAACGTCTCACACTTGCCATTGGCACGTTGCTTTTTGATGAAATCTGCTGCAATTGATTTCATCTGCGTACATTCCCACGCTTGAGCATAACTCATCCCAAATTCTTCCTGAATCGCCGCAAAAGCTTCTTGAAACGTCTCACACTTGCCATTGGCACGTTGCTTTTTGATGAAATCTGCTGCAATTGATTTCATCTGCGTACATTCCCACGCTTGAGCATAACTCATCCCAAATTCTTCCTGAATCGCCGCAAAAGCTTCTTGAAACGTCTCACACTTGCCATTGGCACGTTGCTTTTTGATGAAATCTGCTGCAATTGATTTCATCTGCGTACATTCCCACGCTTGAGCATAACTCATCCCAAATTCTTCCTGAATCGCCGCAAAAGCTTCTTGAAACGTCTCACACTTGCCATTGGCACGTTGCTTTTTGATGAAATCTGCTGCAATTGATTTCATCTGCGTACATTCCCACGCTTGAGCATAACTCATCCCAAATTCTTCCTGAATCGCCGCAAAAGCCAAGTCAAACGTCTCGCATTTGCCCTCCTTTCGTCGATCTTTGATGAAATCTGTTGCAATCGGTATCATAAATTTCAATTCCCACGCTCGGGCATGATTCTCGGAAAACTCCTCCTTGATCGCTGCAATTGCCTCTTTGTTCTTCATACACTTGCCCTGCTTTCGTTGCTCTATCACAAATGCAGTCGCATCCTTTGCAAGCTTCACCCACACTCGAACATAATTTTTACCAAATTCATGCTCAATCGCCGCAAGAGTTTCTTCATCCGACTTGCACTTGCCGAGGAACTCGCGTTGTTCTTTCACAAAAGCTATTACAGCAGGTGCCATCTGTGTCGCTTCCCAACGTTTTCGATAATTCTTACCAAGGATAAAGTCCAGCAAAGCCAAAGCTTCTATATATGAGTCACAAAAACCTTCTTCTCTTAGTTGCAATACCAGATCTGCTGCTTCTTCTAGCATGTCAGCAGACTTTCGACCACCCTTTCGACATGATTCCCTGATGGTGTTCAACAATGCTTCTTTTTCGTCATCAGTCATATCGATTCTGCCAGCGAAGCGCTGGGCAATTTTAGATCCATCCTCAAGTGCAGGGACGTTGAAGTCAGCAAACTCCTCAGCAACAGCTGTGTATGCCCGAAGGAGTTGCTCACTGATCTCTTCGAGAGCTTCGTCAGGGTATTGTAATATATTCGCCAATCTTCTCGCTGCAATTTGCTCACCATGCGGGAGTCGCCCTAAATTATCCACCACCTCATTTTTGAATTCACTGCAACGATCAAACCAACATTTATGAGTCTCTGCTGAAGCACATACAACAGTTAGAGTTGCATTTGAATTACCATTCACGAGCTGATAAAACTTGATATGCATGGCATAAAAGATGAAGGTAACCAATTTCAAATCACTCGTAGTCACTCCGTGCTTGGTGGCAAAGCTCCGAAATTCCTGGGCGAATGTCTTTTTGTTCTTTGGTGCGAGAAGGAGCATATCAACAAACTTTATAAGAGCGCCAATTCCGTCAATAATATCCTTTGTCCAGTCACCTCCTCCTGCTTCTTTATGGAGTGAACGCGGCAGCACTAACAGAAATTGAAGAATGCACACATTCCCTCTCCAAATTAGATTGCGTACTCCTTCACATACTGTTCCAACACAGCTGTCTGGTGCGTAGTGTTTTAGAATCAATAAAGCTGTATCCAGCGATAAACAGTCTCCAAAGTTGATCCGGCCTTCGTACTCAGCACCAGATATATCCATGAATGCAGTGTACAATTGTTCTTTCAATGAAATAAACTGCTGTTTCAATTCATCTGCTCCAATGATGTCATTGCCGAGGAGATTCAAAAGATTGACTATCACTTTCTGAATAGCGTTGTTGTCATCACTCTTCAACAAATTACTCGCAGCTTCTAACAAAGATTTGCTTGCACCACACTTTTCAAGAAAGACTATTGCTGGATGATTACTTTCATTTTTGGTGCGTCTCCTCTTTGTGCGTCGTGGAGTAGAATCATTGTTCGTGCCCGCTCTCTTTCGAATCGTGTTTGCTAGAGAGCCTGCCGCAGCTGCTGCTACTACTGCAATACCGGATGTTGATGCAGCTGCTGCTGCATTGCCACCGGATGATGATGCTTGAACACATTGGATGCAATTGCTGAAAATGAATAATAAACAGAGCTGCTGGATGATGAACTTTATCCAATCAAGTGTTGAAGAAGATGAGGACTTCTTGGCTGTAATATGAATATCGTTTTGTTTACTCGTGCGTTGACGGAAATGTTTGGCTTTTTTCTTCGTGCTTTTGTATTTTCTGTTGGATACAGCCCATCTAGACGTTGACGAGGATGATTTATCATCACACGATGCCTTGGACTGATCCGCGCCGTCATTTTTTTCCGGGCTCCTCAGTGACGGAGGATGTTCATTGCTTGCGGAATGATGACAGGCAGCAGGGCAGGGCCCGTCATCGCCACGGGCCCCACCATAAGCGGTGGGCCCCGTAACAACACCAAGGGCGCTGCTCAAATAATGAAGGAGTGGTGTGATGAAGTTCATGGTGATCAACGTCAAAACTTCGACAATGTTGGTGATGAGCCGAGCAAATTTGGCTAGGAATGGAATTTTTTATCGGAAGATATTACCAATTCCTACGTAGATTTCTCATCGGAAATAGCGCGGAACTGATTGAAAAGCAAGCAAGTGAATCCATCGGGGATGCCTCAAGCTGATGCTGCGCCTTGTATGGTGCTCAGAGCTCGATAGTACAGCAGATAGTCGAGCCATAGCTTCTTCGTCTACCTCATCTTCAATGGACAGAGTTGTCTAATTGTCTAATTGATCGTTCGTTTCAGGCGCAACACGAAGTAGCTGTGGAGGGTTGGATACATGACAGTTGTGGTGGTTGGAAAAATAGGAAGTGATGTGAGTGAGGATGGAGGAAGACTACTCCAGTATTGATTCACCGAGAAAATGTGATATAGGTACTACACTGACAGCAACAACAAAGTCATTGCATAACAGAGAGGTATACAGTTTGGGGCATGCAAGTGCAAAGGAAAGTAGCGCATCCTTGTAAAACTTATCCAGTCAAGTCGATGTTGGTCCAGTCACTGATTCTTGAAGTTGTGGGACAGTTGCTTTGTGAGACTATGTATCTGGAGAGAGAAGACTCCTCTCGGTTGGAAGTCTCTTTTTGTTTTAGTTTTGTACTAGTTCCTTCTTTAGTCTGACATATTGGTAAAACGTACATCTAAATACATAATGAGAGAGAGCAGAGGTAGTTAGTTAGTAGTGCAAGTATTACCTAGGCTTTTGATTCTAGTGCGCCAGTGCGGCCGCGCACTAAATTCTTGTCTTCCCCAGCAGACCTATTTCCTCCCATTTCGCTCTTCCTTCCTTCTCTTACCCTCCTTTTTCATCATGAATATAATGAAAATTGACAACGCCATCACAGGAGCATCACAGGCCATCTATCACCCCAGCCGAGGGAAGCTGTGACGTAGCTTTCAGCAGTTGAAACCACAACCGAAAAAAAGAAAAAAGAAGAGGCAAATCCCCTACCATGAGTCCTCCACGGATAATGTTCGACGACGGCAGTCGTATCATGGAAGAAGCAGCTGCTTCCAATGATATCACTGATGCTGCTCATAAATCCTCGTCTTCATCTGAACGCGGCAACATCTCAGTAGAAGAATATTATGAAATCGACCGTGTAGCAAAGGAAGTCGTCGAAAAGCTGGATTGGTCAACAAATACATCACGCGGTCGACTACTTTTGGCGTCAAACACTGCTGCTACTTCTTCTTCCATCGAATCTAATGATAATGAGGAAGATGGATTTCTATGTCGTGTGGCGCTCCAATTTCCAGACGAGCTACTCGCCGATGCATCCGAGGTTTCGTGGCTGATGGAACATGCCATCATGTCAGCGTACAAATCAAAGCTCCTCTCTCAACAAGACGCAACAGCAACTGCTATTTCTACTCCCATTAATAACCACTTGCAACAATTTCCATTGGTATTCATTCTTGGGGATACCACCTATGGATCCTGCTGTCCAGATGAGGTCTCTGCAAATCATCTCAATGCACATGTGATAGTTCATTATGGATATGCCTGCTTGGCTCCAACCGAGAGCATTCCTGTAGTGTATTCGTTTGGTGCATCGAATAACAAATGGGATCAGTGTGTCAATTTGATTTGCTGCGAAATTGATAATCAGATGAAACGAGATGAGGAAAGTGTAGACAAAGCACTTGATGAGAAACTGAGATTGACAGAAGATGATGATGCAGATCCCAAGAAAGTGACAAAACTACTACTGTTGTACGAAGTGAAGTATCATCATTGCATTGAAGACTTGAAGGCTGCGTTAGAACAATCTGGAAAGATTGATGTGGTTCTTGGTAAGGTACCTAAACAACAATTGAGCGTCGGTAGAAATGAATTATCAAAAGGGAGAGGTTCGGTTAGCAGCTGCTGTGGCGGTGGCAAAAGTGGAGAGACGGAATGTTGTAATGATGGCAAACCTGAAACTGATTGTGGGCAGACGACCTGTTGTAATGATAATGCCACCAAGAATGATTGTGACCGAGGAGCATGTCGCATGCCACCACAAAAAGATCTCGTAAAACTGGAAAGTGAACAAAAAGGAGAGCGGTTTTACATCCCACGAACAATTGGTGGTCTCGAAATACCCAATGACTTGAAGCTCTCTGAATATACCATGTTATATATTGGAGATGATATCGACATTGACTCGATCAATAGCAACTCACGCACAAGACTTCTTCACATTCTTCTTCGATGCCAAGCTCCAGATGGTACACAGTCTCTCTGGTCGTATTCTCCACAGAGCAATCAGCTCAGTACAGACATTCTTAATTCTCCACTCTCTCCTACAAATGATACAGCGGTATCAACCGCACTTTCACGAACACTTCGACGAAGGTATTTTTTGATACAAAAAGCCAAACTTGCCACGACTATTGCCATCCTCATTGGCAGCACCTCAACATCTTACTCATTCCGGCGTATGATGGCACGAACGAGACGCCGTATCCAAGCTACTGGGCGCACTGCATATACCTTTGCGGTTGGTAAATTGGCGTCTGCTTCTTCCAAATTGGCCAACTTTGCAGAAATTGATTGCTTTGTGCTCATCGCATGTGGAGAGAGTATTGCCAAGTTTTGGAAAATGGAGAGAGATGAGATGCTGGTACCAGTATTGACACCTATGGAGCTAGATGTGGCTCTTGGGTATAGAGAATGGGATGGGAGATACTCTTGCGATTTTGGAGATTTGATACGTTGGGATGAAGATGATGGGATAGCAGAAGATGATCTCGAAGATTGTGAGATCGATGGGTTGGATCAAAGCAATGAATTAGCTGGAGGCGACGACGAAAGCAGCAAAAGCAGCGATGAAGATCAGCCGTTCTTCTCCATGATTTCTGGAAAGTACGAGCAGTCACGAGCAGCGGTAGCAAATGACATCAATCTTCAGTCTTTGCCAGGAAAAGGTCAGATGGTAGAGTATAGTAGTGAGGCCGCAGAGTTCCTCAAGAAGAGAGAGTACCAAGGATTGGAAGCCAATGTGGGTCAGACAGAAGCAAAAGCGGCTGTGTTGGGACAGGTTGGCATCGCTTCTGACTATGGAGAGAAAACTAAGTAAATAGAAGTACGTATTCTGCGACTTATCCAAAGATGCCACTTTCAATAGCTTCTCGTGCCAAATCTGGAAAGACCAAAGATAGCGACCATCTTTCATTTTGCCTAACCATTGAATAGGCTGTCCGTTCAACACTTGACTGCATCCTATTTTTGTGAAGCCCAAGTCACAAGTGAATAAGTGCTTGCATCGAACAGATTTTGGTAAAACTCAAACGTGTAGACAGCCTCGCAATCGAAGGAGTATTCTTTACATCTGATAGGATTGGACAGTATTCGTTTCCTTTTCGCAAATGTTGCTTGTGGCACTCATCACGCAGCAATGCTACTGGAGCTGGAGGACGGATCGATTTGGGCAGTCGGGGTGGCAACAGACTCGCCTGTTCCAGTCGCCTTGAATTGTTGACACTTCTGAAATCATAAGTTCTCAAGCTGGCTTGATCGGACTGTGATAGTATCTGGCCAAGAGGCAAGTGATTGAGATCAACTCTGGAGTAATGAAGAGCTGAGGCAATTGGCGCAGTTCGTCTATCATATAACTAGAGATTTGCTCCGTCAAGAAGATGAGTCACAAAAGGTCATTTCTGTCCATCGCGTGGTTGCATACACTGTTGTCATGACGGAGTCGTAACACAATGTGTGCGCTCTTACGATGACGACGTCGGTCTACTACTGTATCTGAGTCATCATATTCCGATCTCATCATTAGATTTACAAGAAGCTCACGGTTTCGTCGAATGATTTCTTAAACAATGGGAAAGAAGATGCCTCTGAAGCATTTTGTCTAAAGAAGTTAGTTATAGCAAATGCTTTTCATACACATAAAAGTTCCGAGCTATGAAGGAAAACAACATCACTCCGATTGATTTTTCATTTCGGTGAAGTAACAATTGTCTTCGGTATTTATTCAGTTTCGTCTAATGAAAGTGAAAGTCTCATCCCCATAGATTCGCCATCACTTCTTGCCTAGTGAGCTCAAATAGATTTTCGTCATCGATACGTTGCACAGCACTTCTCAAGGATGGCGAAAGATTTGCAGGCGTAGGAATATTCTCAACACTTGCAAGATTTTGACCCAAATCATTGTTTAGCTGACTCCATTCATCGTCAATTTGATCCCATTCATTATCAATTTGATTACTTTCTTCTCTGAGTTGATTCTCCACATCCTTGAGTTGATTTACTTCATCGGAGATCCGGTCTCTTAGAATTCTGACTTGTTGACACCCATTTTTGATTTCCTGCCGCTCTTCGTTCAACATCAACGACCATGTATCATCGCTATCGCTATGGGCTTCGTTAAGTCCAAGTCGACGTAGGGAAATTAGACGTTGTAGGTTATCAGCTCTCTCTACGAGGTCGTTGTACATCAGATCCTTCTGAACAATCCTCTCTTCGACCTCTCTGATTCTCTCAACGAGTTCTCTTTTCCTCTGTCTCACCTGATTATTCCTTTCCCTTATATCGTCCAAAGCATTAGTATGAGCGGCTGCAATGACTCCCCAATACGCAACAAGGAAGGAACCCCTAGCTCCTTCGCTGAGGCTCAGAGGTACGGTAATGTCGCCACCACGAGATTCGCCTTCTCCGAGGATGAATGTTCTTGCATTATTGATGTCAGCATCAGTAACAATACTTAATAATTCAGCAGTAATACGAGGCCTGACGAGAACACGATGAAGCGTTCCATCTGCCAATACAATGGATGTAAATGGAACGCGACAAAGAGGACACACATTATTGGCATTTGACCAACGAATGATACACCTATCGCAGAACGTGTGCCCGCAGACGCTGGTGGAAGCAATGTTATCAGCGCCAGGTACTTCAAAGCAGATGCAACACTCATTCTCCTCTGTACCAGCAGATGGTTCGGTGGAGCTTACGTGAACGTTATCTTCGTAGCGAAAGTCGGCTGCGACTGCGTCCGCCGAACTCGTCGCGGCTGTGATCGAGCGCCTTCCTCTCACAGGCGTCAACGTTGATAGCCACCGTGCGCTTTCGTCAATAGCTCGACGGGTAGCGGAACGGCGAGGAGGAGTATAGTGAAGGTGTTCCATTTCGCCGAGATGAAAGAGTAATGGACACGATCACTGTGTTTATGTTGTGTCGAGAAGATTTGTTTCGCTTGTCGTTGGGTTTTGCTCATGTAAGTATGGTACTCTTTAACAAGTACACGTACATTCATACTATGATACTTTCATCATAACGTTCTCGGAGAATCTATAGTGGTAGTAGGATTTCCGTGCTGCAAGCGACGTCATTGTAGTACAAAGAGTCAAGCTGATAATTATGGCTGGCTCAAGTCAGAGTTGATCTACGAGTTTGTTTACGGATCTAGCCGAGGCAATTCGGCGCAGATATTGGCTCGGTCAAGAGGATGAGTCGCAAAAGGTGCTTTTTGTTCTCACGATCGTTCTATTTACGACTTATCCAAAGATGCCACTTTCAATAGCTTCTCGTGCCATATCTGGAAAGACCAAAGATAGCGACCGTCTCTCATTTTGCCCAACCATTGAATCGGCTGTCCGTTTAACACTTGACTGCATCCTATTTTCGTGAAGCCCAAGTCAAGTGAATAAGTGCTTGCATCGAACAGATTTTGATAGAACTCAAACGTGTAGACAGTCTCGCAATCGAAGGAGTATTCTTTACATCTGATAGGATTGGACAGTATTCGTTTCCTTCTCGCCACTGGCACATTCCCATCTTGAAACACTCTACCAAGTACTGAGCAGTCCTCTGAAAGGTTTTTGCAAGTTATATCAGGTTCGTTGCCAGGCATATCACCTCGTATCACTTGTGAGCTCCCTGATAGTAATGCTTCCACGTGGGGTTGATCCGTATGAACAACAATGTTAGCTCCTGGCGTTACTTTGCCAATAAAATTGGTAGCCGTTTTCAAAACCCACGGATGAGGTAGGTTCTTTAGAGGTCTAGAAAACTCATGACCTGTTATAACATCTGCAACATTGACCTTTTCTTTGAATTGCCCCTGTATGACTGATTGAAAGATTCGTTTCCTGCCATTGAAATATTCTTCATCTCCTTCTGGATCACCGCTGTTTGCACCCTTCAGTCTAATCAAGCACTGCCCGATGAATAAATCGGACTCGAATTTGAATGGTACCCCGATAGGACATGAACCTAGGCCATAGATTGGCACTTTGTTATTAGGGCAAACTGGTGTATTCAGACAAACAAGCAATGGTCTATGAGGCCATTCTTTCACGTCAGGGAGGGAGTACGCTCCGCGTGCAAGTACAATTGACTTGTCAATGTCACTACTCAATCTTTTCATCGATTTAGGGCTGACTAATGATCTCATTGATTTTGATAGCATCGACGTAATTGTTCTTTTCCTCACGAAGTTTTTTTCGGTGTGTAGGAGGTGACCCTTTTCTGTACTTCTTATACTGTCGTCAATATCTTCAGCAGTTGCAAAAGTCCCTGTTTCTATCAAACCCATGTCAACATCGCTCCACATGGTTAGAAATCTCATGCCACAACGGGTTGAGATAATCAAGATAGCAATTGGGAGCAAACAAAACCAGATCCACCAAAGAAGAGCACTGATGTCTGGTACAAACTGATGAACTGCCAACACAAACAGAGTGTATAGATACAGCAACGCAATAATCCCCATCATCGCTATTTGGTTTGATATGAGTGACGACATTTCTTGTTGTAACATCTCCAACTTTCCTTGAGCAGCATTTAATTCTGTAACTGTCTCTTGCAGCACATTATTAACGCCGTCCAATCTTAATTGCAGCGACATCGTGTTGGCACCACCCATAGTCCTTGTGCTCTTTCCTACTTTTCCATTGTTGAGTTTATTTTGTTCCGAGTTGATTGCACCAATATCATCATCTATTAAGGCATCTACCATTCTGAAATACAGCGTGCGAGTTTCTCCCAAGCGAATTGTCTTACTCGAGTCTACAACATGACACAAGAATCCATACGAGATCAACTCATTCAATCTTTGAACAGCTACTACTTCAGACACTTCATTTTTGATTGCCCACGCGATGGCGTGAGATGCCTTGAAGCAGTGCTTGTACTGTTTGAAGCGCCATGTTCGATCTTTCGTGTGATTTCTCATTCCATCGCGTAGACGGATGGCGAGTTTGTGTGCATCTTCATAGTTGAGAGAATGATGAGTGGCTGCAGCTTGTGCAGAGGTTGCGTGCGAGCGTAGAGGTTTTGTGTTCCTGGAGTTGGTTCCGTCACTGCAAGGAGAAGAAGAAGAAGAAGCAGTGGCCTCTGATGAGATCTGTGTCATCGCTATGTGTATTGTAGCTCGATTCGATTCTCTAGGAAGCGGACGTAGATGTACTCTCTGGTGCTCGCAGTCAATCCTTAGAGCACCAGTACTTCACTTCCTATACAAACCAATCAAAGGGTAAAGACACCTCCAGCCGTGGACAGCTTGAAGAAGTTCATTGTACCTACGACGCTCTCTATCTTGCTGTTGCTGCTGAGTTGCTGCTGAGTTGCTGAAAGAATGTTCAGCGCATTTTTATGTATGTATTCCTCTGTATGAATCGCCTAAATTCGCTCAAAAATGCTAAAGATTCATTCAGTGCACCACCACCATGAAAAATCTCACGCTCCTACCGATGCAAGATAGACCCAAGACCCTATCGTATCCAAGATTCAATTTTTTAGATCGAACAGCGGCAGCTATAGCACTCATATCCAAGAAGTACAAGCCGCCCATAGACGCAACTGCGGCGTAACACAAGTGAGCATAACGCTTTCCTCCTCTGAAACATCACATTCAGCCTATCCTTTTTTGACCTACACCAACATGGAATGCAGCGATGTAACAACCGCAACTGCATTCGAGGACTTGGGCGAAAATGTCAGTCATAATGTATTGTCGCACTTTCATCTAGCCGAGTTAGATACTATCCGACAAGCATCAAAATTTATGGAAAGTGCTTGCAATACACGGAAGGAATTCATTCACGGGAAACTAAATGAACGTAAATCAGTGGAAATTATGGGGCTTACATCCGAGCGTGGAAAGCAAATCAATGGCCGACTAGCAGTCGTCACTGGTTCACTCAATAATGGGAGGTATCCTCTCAAAATTCAGCACCTGACTGGTGAAATTGAACGAGTTAGTTTGAAGGCACAAAACATCAACCCTTTTCTCAAGCCAGAGCAGGAGGCAAAAGAAAAGTCACGTCTTGATTTTATTAACTACTCAAGTGATGCCAAAGTCAGAGAGGGACATGGGAGGCTTCTGGATCAAGTGTTAATGACATTGCGTTACGCTGTGAACGTTATGAATGGATGTACATTTTACGAAGGTGATTGGAATGATTTCATGAGATTGCCTCGATCTCATCAGGGTGTCATGATGTCCAACACACAAGTCTTCAGCTTGTATCGAGTCAAACCATCTTCGGCAGGTTACAAATTATCTGGCGATCAGCCAATTCTCGACAGTACTGTCCAAACTCTACTCGATTTTGAAGACAATGCAATCAAATATTTTGGAAAGATGGCAGCCTATGAAAAGGACGGAAAGGGAGGCAAACTCATCATACGCAACTTCGTGCGGGCAATGGAATCATGGGATATGGAACGAATCTTTGGTGAATTTTGGATTGCGCGGATTTGCAAATCTGGGACTGTAGTTGTTCAAAAGAAGGGTGGTTCAGAATTTGGCGAGGAGCCAGAGTTGGGGAATGTCTTTTTGGTGAAGGGGATTGGATCTCAAGTTGGTGAGCAGGTGCCGAAATCACAAATGCCGATTCTTACTCGGACTACATTCTTGCCACTTTATGATATGTTGGTGTATGATGGCTTGATGATTATGGACAATAGGTTTCAAATGACACCTGCCCTCAAGGAGAGGATCAATAAGCATGTTGAGAAGGCTATCCGAGAAGAAACATTGATTTATTGTGGTGAAAGCGCCAGGAAGGGACTTTGGAATGAAGAACCTCCAGAGCATGACATGTCAGATTCAAGGAAAGCGAAAGAAGAGGAGGAGGAAGCCATTCCTTATGAGCCAACAGCATCACAACTAAGTCTTGCAGAGAAAATTATGAAATTTGCGAAGGATAAAAAGTACCAAGGGCGCAAAGAGGGACAGGCCGTGCTAGTGGTGCGAAAAATTGACTTTTCGAAGGAAGAAAATCCTAATAACATTGTCGGATTGAACTGGATGTACCCGAACAGAAATTACAATGGATATGACATGGACTATTTCTTCTTTAAAAAGTGGCCCGGTTACACGTTAGACGAGTTGCTGCCTGAACTGCTCAAGAAACTTAAGAAGATGAACGAGATTCCAGGATTGTTTTGGATTTGTGAGAAATCTCTTGTGAAGCCATTGAAGGATACTTTGAAAGCTGCTGGAGATCAACTTGCATATAATGAGACACTACATGTGGAGTGGTACCCGCCTCCAAGTGCTGAAGAAGAAGCTTACCATAGCATGTAATGCTCGCATCGAGTATGATAATACATTGTAGATAAATGAATGACTTGATCAGGGCATTCCTATCCATTCACTGCGCTCTTCGCTGTTCGCTGGTGTGCTCGCTTCGTCTCTCCGCTCCAGTTCCTGTCAGGTGACTCTCAAGACATGTCACATATCTAACACGATAGATAAGTAGGGTCATCATGCATGTTGCTCGCTACACTCTCTGCTCCAGTTCCTGTCACTTGACTCTCAATATGTCACATATCCTTCAACTCTAGATAACACGTTGACATGATCACACCAAGGTATTTCCATCCCAGCCCAACTTCTTCGAAAATCTACTGCAAACAAACTCTCCGTCATCGGCAAAACAAGTTTTCTCTTTCGAAAACTTGGGAATCATTTCGGGTAAATCGGGTGTATCAATCTGCCAATCAGCACTCCTCCAGTCACCTTTTTTAACCTCAGTACAGTTATTCAAGTTCCCATAGACATTGAACGCAGCTAGCTCCTCGATGAAGGAATGAACTTGCCCGACGCCATTCTTTCGCTTGATAAGGCCCCGTATTTATTGTCAGTTTTCAACCAATCAGTTCGAACCATTGCTACTTCGTAAGGAACCTGTTGAAACCATTGGAACGGCGTGGCTCCGGATCTCTGCTGCTCCTTCTAAGAGTCCCCGCATTCAAACTGGTTCTTTTGCGACTCGTGACTACACCTGCAGGTGTAGTCACGAGACTCAACATGAAACAGCTATAGGATTGTTCTACACGATATTGGTGCTTGATGAACAATGTCCATGGCTGTTCTCTCTCTCTCAACATCCACTCTGTCTGTCCCTAACGACCAGAGCGATGCGAGAAGCCGGAAGAAAGAGGAGGAGAAAAGACAGGTGTGACAAGGCTCAATCTCGTGCGGGCCAAGTCTACCTGTGAGCAACTCCATACATAATATCCCAGATAAATTTAACCGGCAATTTCGTTGCCGGTAGGAAATTGGCGCCAACGCGGTCTGGCCTTTACCGGCAATATCGTTGCCGGTAAGGAAAGTACTGTTCCTACGTACATCGTACGGAGGGGGAAATGGGAAAAAAGAGGATGCGAACCCGTGTGTAGAACGGGGGCGAAGGTACATAGGAATTCATACTTCTTACCGGCAATATCGTTGCCGGTAAGGCATTTCTACGTAGCCTGGTATGTTTTCTACGGTAACCGGCAACGATATATTGCCGGTAAGAAATTTATCTGGGCATGGGATATGATGATAATATTATGGACCCGATGCCGTAATCATAATAATACATGCATAGACGAAGAATCGGGCGCTTAGAGAGATCATTACTCGTATCGAAGAATTGGGGATTGAGCACAGTGATCGTGAAAGATTTGTCACAAAGAGTAGAGTGCAAAACTATATTGGGCGATATGATAGTAGATCAGCCGCGGCCGCTTTATTACGTCTCCGATGGTCGGAATAGTAGTGTGTCATAGCCATTCGAGGTGGGTGCAATCTTTGAAACTGAGATTGAAAACGGATTGTAGACGATTATGGAGACGAAGAGAAGGATGGCAGCAATCGCTGAAGAGGAAGTGTTGAAATACGTAAACGTTATCTCATGGCTCTTCCTGGCTGGCCTTACACCATCACAAGCCAAGAACAAACATGGGAATGAGAAGGTACGGAAAACCGTCCGTGTGAAATCTGGGGGCGGGCAGGCACTTGTAGTTGATTGCAATCATCAGTCGATCGGTACAGATGCTCTTAGATGCTGCTTCTTTGAATGCACATGGTTATGGTGCCTTCCGATGAAAAAAATACTGACTCAACTGGGCATGAATACTTCCGCTCATGGTTACCGGTGATGCTGACAGTGGAGAGCCCGGGTGAAGTGGTCGTGCAAACTTTCTTTTTGAATTGGTGGGACTTGGTGTAGCCGACGACGATGCTACTGAAATCAACCGTGTAATGTGTGTCTTTGCATAAATACCGTGGGACAGCGTATTTGGATGATTTCTACGTGCGAATTGAGAGTGGCAGCAAGAGGCGCTGAGGCGAATGAGCTTACATGCGAACACCACAACATTTATTTTACATGAACTGTAGGGGCTCCTTTGCTTGGAAGGCGATATCTTGAGCACAATTTCACATGACAATGATTAGTGAAATAGTGTTACATCACATCTACGAGCAATGCTGACAATCATTTGTTCGCCTGATCATTTACCCTTGAACAGTGCGGTATTACTAGCAATCATTGTGGAAAAATCCAAAAAGTGCTTAGACTTTTCGGTGACACTCTTTTTAATACGCATCGTCACATGCTCTATATACGGAGGCTTTCCGTCAACTTGGGATTGGTGGATCATTCACACAATGGGGATGATTGCAATGGTTGTGCTTGGCGAATACTTGTGTTCAAAGAAAGAGCTTAGTGATATACCGTTACTTCAGCTGTGAGAGATGAGGAGTTGGAGTGGTACATATGTTATATATCCGAAGACTAGAGAGGGTGAATCATTATGTAGCGTGCTCACGAGTTCATAAAAACGAGTTCACATTCCTTAATTCTGAAATCGTTTATATCCGTGGGTGGTGGGTGAAGTCTCTACACACTTTGGATTGTTGCATCTACGGCAACTGTGACTTTGACTTCTTCTACATTGGGTCTGATCGGGATCGGGAGCGATCTTGCACCTTTAGGGTTTGAGCAGTCTTCGCACTTGCAGCTATCTCCGCATGGATTTCCCGAGGAGAAACACGCACAATACATTTTGAGACAACGCGATTTCTTGCATCGACATGTTTTATCTCCAAAGGCATTTGGCTTTTTTGTCAAAACTTCCTGCCGAGCAATTAAAACTCTGCCACCCCTCTCGGCTTCTGTGTTTGCACAAGATACACACTTACAACTATCCACGCAGATCTTACCATCTCGAAAGCATGCGCAATAGAGTTTCAAGCACTTTGATTGCTGGCATCTGCATCCTTCTATTTTTGACTTTGACTCCTTCACTGGGAAAGTTCCCATCGTAGGATAGTTGAATGTATTCGTGTTCGCAGCCTCAGAAGCTGTGGCCGCAGGGAGAGATCCCCATTGAGACGAAGAACTTGATACGTTAGAAAGTAATCCTAAACCTGTGAAGCCGCTAGTATGGGTGGTGGCAAATGCTGCAGCAACTGGAGCTGGAGGCGAGAGAGGATTGACAGCAAAAACAGCTTTCTCTTGGATAGGCGCCATTGCAATGACCTCTTCATCTCTCCTTCGCTTCTCTAATGTCCTCTTTTCTGACATAGACTCTGTTTTTATCGCCGGCTTGCCCTCTGCCTCAAATTGAACCATCGAGCCTGGATGAGAGGTCAAAGGATACTGAATACGGTATCCTTGATTCGGCTCTGCCACGTCAAGGCTGTACGTAGGCTGTGGGTAATAGAACCCGTGTGGAAGAGCAGTACTTTCCTTTACAGGAAGCATTGCAATCTCCTCCTCACTTTCACTTGAAGTCGAATCAAAGCTCATGGGCGTTTTGACTAGATCAGCGGTCAGCAGATTGTCAATACACAACCGGTGGGTAGTATTCATGTTTCAGGTCAATGTCGTCTTGAAGTAAGAAGGACTTGGGAGAGAGCTCGGATGCGGTGTTTTCAAAAGAACTCGCAAGATTGTCAACTGATCGTGCAATAGGAGAATGCTTCGCGGAAGTGCGAGAAGTTGAGGTGAGCATTATGTCTGTTTCAAGTAAGCAGTAACTAGAGGCAGAGAGTCGCGTCAAACTCTAACAGACTTGAAAGATTTTTCTTTTTAAAATATTTTGCTGTTCTATGCTTTGATAGAAAAAAAGCAGCATTGAGACAATTAGATACCGAGATGTACGACGTAGTCGACACTAAAGCCCGCGATAATTCAATCAAGAAACTCTCGATGTATCCGAGATACCATCCCAGCATCACCATCGTACCGGCGACGCTGATCAACAACCACATTATACTGAGACTACCGAACAATGCGATGTGAAACACACGCGTGCTTATCAACAGCTAAGTACATGCCCAGAGAAGAGGGACAACGTTTGTTAGACAAATGTGCGACCTCAAAGATAGAACGCATACAGGATGTAGAAGCAGTGGCACATATTCATTATTACTTGCCACCACAAACGCAATGCACACTCCCAGAATCGCACTTTGGATTGCTGTTTGCACATAGATGGATTGATTGTTCATGAAAGCGAATTTCTCATCTAAGTCCGTCACTACTAGACTTCCAGAGCAGTGAACCGAAACAAGCTCGTCAGCCTCTGCCGCAAGCGGTATGAGCTGATCATAATCCTTTCTGGTGAGAAACTCCGAGTCTTGACAAAAAGGGTCCAGCTTATCGCTCTCTGCCGAAAAGGCGGCATACTTCAAGGTATTTCCATCCCAGCCCAACGCTTCTAGTGGCCCATTCTAGTCGGCGGTGATACTCGACAAGCTCATTTGTACCGCTCAGACGACTAGCGTCCGTAGAAGCGATGCTACAACCTCGTAGCTGATGTGAGAGGTCCAGTGTGGGCTGGCCAGCAGCACCACTCTGAACCAAATCGTATCTATCGCCGTCTGTATGGGCATGAGCCGCTTCTACTGGCCCGTTCTAGTCGGCGGTGATACTAAACAAGCTCATTTGTACCGCTCAGACGACTAGCGTCCGTAGAAGCGATGCTACAACCTCGTAGCTGATGTGAGAGGTCCAGTGTGGGTGTGGGCTGGCCGGCAGCACCACTCTGAACCAAATCGTATCTATCGCCGTCTGTATGGGCATGAGCCGCTTCTAGTGGGCCATTCTAGTCGGCGGTGATACTAGACAAGCTCATTTGTACCGCTCAGACGACTAGCGTCCGTAGAGGCGATGCTACAACCTCGTAGCTGATCTGAGAGGTCCAGTGTGGGCTGGCCAGCACCAGCACATTCTACCAAATCGTATCTATCGCCGTCGGAATGGGCACGAGCCGGTGCTAATGGCCCATTATAGTCGTTGTTGATACTCGACAAGCTCATTGGTACCGCTCGGACGCTAGCAGTGTGGGCTCGCCAGCAGCACCACATCCTACCAAATCTTATCTATCGGCGTCAGTATGGGCATGAGCCGCTTCTAGTGGCCCATTCTAGTCGGCGGTGATACTAGGCAAGCTCATTGGTACCGCTCATACGACCAGCGTCCGTAGAAGCGATGCTACAACCTCGTAGCTGATGTGAGAGGTCCAGCGTGGGCTGGCCAGCAGCACCACATTCTACCAAATCGTATCTATCGCCGTCTGTATGGGCATGAGCCGCTTCTAGAGATGCCCATTACAGTCGGCGGTGATACTATACAAGCTCATTATTTGTACCGCTCAGACGACTAGCGTCCGTAGAAGCGATGCTACAACCTCGTAGCTGATGTATTCGGCTCGCTTCAACCTCGTAGCTGATGTGTGAGGTCCAGTGTGGGCTGGCCAGCAGCACCACATTCTACCAAATCGTATCTATCGCCGTCAGTATGGGCATGAGCCGCTTCTAGAGATGCCCATTACAGTCGGCGGTGATACTATACAAGCTCATTTGTACTGCCGAGACGATTTCATGCCATCACCTATCACAGGTGACAAGAGGAGCGCGGACTTGCTACTGAACTGCGAGATAAGCTGCGCTCCTCTCATTACCTAAAATAGGCAAGTTCAGATCCAGCTTGCCCAGTAATAGCTCCTGATTACCATCCTAAACTACTCACTTATTTTATAGCAAAAAAAAAAAGAGATTCCAGGATTGTTTTGGATTTGTGAGAAATCTCTTGTGAAGCCATTGAAGGATACTTTGAAAGTGGCTGATAAGAAACTTGGATACAAGGAGACACTACATGTGGAATGGTACCCGCCGCCAATCGCTGAAGAAGAAGCTTACCATAGCATGTAATGTTCGCATCGAGTTTGATTATACACATAGTAATGGATGAATGACTTGTGACAGGGCATAAGTATTCCTCCGATCCATCTTGGATATTGGCTTGGCTCTCTCTCGAGAGTAAGTGGTGAGCTGGCTTCGTTGTACGTTGCTCGCTATGCTACACTCGCTACGCTCTCTGCTCCAGTTCCTGTCACTTGACTCTCGACATATGGCACATATCCTTAAACTGTAACACGTTGACATGATGACACCACTCTTCAATTTTATAATTCAAAATGGTGGCGCGTGCTGGTACATAGCCACAATCGACCGCCCCATAACGGTAGAGAATAGTAGCATCGACTGAACAGCTCTTCGGAGATTGCCTTACTACCACGACGTTATACCTTCTATCATGTCTGCTAACACCAGAAACGTACTCCTAATAGCGGCTGTGCTATCAGGCACATCATCCAATGCCTTCAGCCCGCCGATGCCGACAACACAACAACATGTTCTTCCAACATGTCCGTCCTCATCATCATCCTCCACCTCACTGTACATGACAACACCCGAACCACTCGCCACCGAAGGCGATTGGTCCGCCTACCTCGACGCCGAAACAACCGGCTACATCTACTACTTCAACGGAGTCACAGGCGAATCCGTCTGGGAACCACCAACCGACACCTTCCCCGAGCTAAATGCCGATGAGGCCATGAGGGAACAAAAGAGGAAGGAACGGAGAGAACGACGAGCCGAACGGGGTGGTGGTGTATTGAGCGGTCTATTCAAAGAGAAGGAAAAGACTGCATCAAAAACGGTGGAGCAGCTTCAAGAGTTGGAGAGTATGGCGAGCAATACCGAATTTTTATCCGAGTTGGATAGTGTAATTGCCGAGGCGGAAGAGGCGATTGCCATTGCGGACAAGATTGAAAGTGCCCCTCCTCAGAATAAGGGTGGATTCTTTAATAGTATTCGAGGATTTGTGTCTGGAGAGGAGGCAGTGGAAGAGGTGGAAACGTTGGTGGAAGATGTGGAGGAACGGACTTCCAATCTATTTGATGGGATTGCTGGGTTTGGAAAGAAGAAGAAGAGTGAGGTCAAGGCGGAAGCAGTTGTTGAAGTAGTAGAGGAAACACCGGCACCAAAGGAAGAAGAGAATGTATTTGTGGAAGGGCTCAAGAACTTATTCTCAAGGACGTTTGGAAACGCTCCCAAAGCATCCACATCCACAGAAACAAAGAAGGTTGAAACCGTTATTGTGGAAGAAACACCTGAAAAAGCAGATGTTTCCGATTCAGACTTTTTGGATGTTGTTTGGGGAGCAGAAACATCTGCTCGACCGACATTGAACATTGCCGAAATGATGAAGGCATTCCAAGTTCAAACGACGACGGCTGATGACAAGGTTGAACAGGTGGATGATACAGACGAATTCAGAACAGTGGTATTGGAAGCGTCCTTGCAAGTGAAGCCCCACCCCGAGAAAGTGTCATGGGGAGGGGAGGATTATGGATTCTCGGTTGGGCGGACATTTGGTGTGTTTGATGGTGTGTCTGGAGCGGATAAGGAGAAGGGTAAAAAATTATATTCCAAATCGTTATCGGATAGCATGAAGAAGAAGATTGGGAAGGAGGGTTTAAGTATCAAGGAGATTACAGATTACATGACGGAAGCGAAGGAGATCGCGGATGAGACAGCAACTGGTGCAACAACTGCAGTGGTTGCATCTATCGGAGAAGATAATGTGCTACGAGCACTGAATTTGGGAGATTCAGTATGCCTTGTCTTGCGAGATGGTGCCGTGGCAGCTCGGACAAGAGAGATAATTCACTTCTTTGATTGCCCCTATCAGCTTGGGGATGATAGTCCTGATCGACCAAAAGATGGTACCACTCTACAAGCAGAGATATTCCCAGGTGACATCATCGTGGCTGGTTCCGATGGTGTATTTGACAATCTCAGTGATGCAGATGTTTGTGATATTGTGGAATCGTTCGGACCCAAAGCGAAGGCAACGCAAATTGCAAAGAAAATTGTGGACAGGTCGCGGGTTGTATCGTTAGATACAAGTGCTGTCACTCCCTATTCGACAGTAGCGAGGGGTAGATCGGGGTATGATCAGTATAAATCGGGAAGAGGTGGAAAGGTCGATGATGTTAGTTGCATTGTAGTGAAGGCATCTTAAGATTTAATAAATGATGTAGCAACTATTGCAAGAGAGAAGAAATAAAGAAGAGTACACTTTGTTATTCATATTACTTTATAGAGCTGTATCAATCATTTCTGGTATAAAATATCTATAATCTCGGTTTCGATCACAATGTCCACGAAAGTGACCGTTCCCGTTTTAGCAATGGGCGTTTGCCTTTTGAAGAAGGTGCGTTGTTTGTATGTGGGAGGAAAACATTGTTGCTGGAAGCACTGAGCTCGCTTCGTGCAAGTAAATCAGATGCACTTGGCCTCTTTGAGGGGTCGGGGTGCATCATCTGCTTGATAATGGCGTAAAACGTTGGGTTGATACCATCAGGATTGGAGAGCTTGCCATTGCGTAGGTCTTGCCATTCTTGGCCGCAGATGGGCAGAGGGCGACCAATGCAAGTTTCATACAAGGTGATACCCAATGAAAAAATGTCGCACTTGGTCAGATCTTCGGGTGTGCCTTCCAACAAATCTCTCGGCATATAACGCGAGTCTCCTTCTTCCACATCCATAGCCTCACCTGTTTTTGCATTGATCTCGTCCCGTAATGTTGCGGTTCCGAAATCTCCAAGCTTGTACATGTCATCTTTCACGAAGATGTTGTGAGGTTTAATGTCGAGATGGACACAACCCTGCTCATGCACCAATTGGAGCGCAAGGAGCACCTCACGAAGGATCTTGAATTGGCGGCTTACCTCCATTCCCCCTCCCGAATCCATTTCATCACGCAGAGTAGATTTGCACAACTCCGTTTGGATGTAAAGATTCCCATCGTCTTCCAGCCACGCTTGATGATATCTGACAATGTGAAAGGTGCGCAAGTCCGACTGATTGCACAATGCAGCCAAGGCAAATACTTCCCTGAGCATTCGATTCAGTGTATTCTCACTCCAGTGTCTGCTACCGCGAAGAGCCATCTGAGGCGACAATTCATCGTTGTTCGGGCTGGTCCTGCTCTTAGATTTGCGTCTCGCGGATGAAGGGATTCCATCTCGACGAGGCGTGGGGGGTACAAGACATGTGTTGCTGCTGTTTCTTCCACCATACAAAGAGTTTGTGGTCCTTGGAACTACCCCATCCGGTGAAATGGACTTGACTGCATACATGCACCCATCGAGACGTGACAAGCATGCGCATACTGCTCCGAAGGAGCCTGATCCAAGAAATTGGATTTCTTCGAAGTCTTCCAGATACCTACTCCGCTGGTTTGGTAGACAAAGACGTTTGTTGCTGCTAATGCTGACACCCTTTTGTTTTGTGCTTTCGTCATCATTTGTAGCTATGCTGACTCTTGTGTTGCGTTTCTTTACTGGACTAGTGACGCTAATTGTTTCCTTGCTCGTCTTGACATTGCTAACACGAGGATTCAACAACGACGGCCCACCTCTCGTAGGAGAAAAATAAGCTCGTTTTGCCTTTTTTTGCTCCGGAGGAGAATTGAGACTAGTACTTCCAGCAGGAAGCAACGCTGCTTGTTGACTCTCATCTCCAAGGATGGGCCGAGAAGGAGGCATTGTTGAAGATGGAGGGTTCAAGTACTGTTGTGGTACGGGTGAAAAGGGATTGATGTTGACCCTGCCACTCCAGTGAGGTGATCTGTGATAGCGTTTGATCGGTACGCTCTGCGGACGACGCAAGGGACTTTCTTCTTCGTCATCTTCACCATACAGACAAGTTGGTGTCAATGCAAAATCATCAAATTTTCTTTTCTCTTCTTCTGATGATGATTCTTGGCCTAATCTCTGATTAGAAAAGACATCAGTAGAGGATGATAGCAAAGATGTAGTAGACACATGAGGCCGCGGAGAGGCAACGGAGGGTTCCGATATTTTTGATGGAAACAAATCATTTTGATTATCAGAAACTTTTTCAGACAATGGTCCAATATTGTTGCATTGTGAACTATTTCTTCTGCGACGGTTCAACCTTGGCGTCAAGCCGACCTTACGCGGTGATTCAGTGCTCCCAAATGGAGTATGTTTCGGAATGAGATCCGCAAAGGCAATTGATTTATGTTTCTGATCCTTACTAGATCGCCCCAAGCTACTACTGCCATTGTTGCATAGAAGAGAACTCGTAATGCCTTTTACGTTTTCATGGTTTTGTCGCTTATTCGTCGGGAAGGAGTATTCATTATCAAAAATTGAAGAGCTCAGCTCAGGAGGCGACCGTATCATGCCGCCTTCCCTTTTCTTTTTGCCACTTTTTCCACCCTCCAGCATCAGTGGAGGAGAGTGTACCATGGTCGCTATTATTGATATGATCCATTTGTAAAGTTGTACAAATTGTAGAAAGAAGGGCATCATTAGTTATGTAACGTGAGGTTAGTATTCTGCTCGATACATTAAAGCTGTGTTGCAGGACTGAAGGTTAATGTTTTGTTATGTTGGTGCACTTACCTCGCTGCTATTCTATCGTCCCACGAATGAACAGTAGTTCTGACACCCTGTGGCTATAGCCGCCGCAAGATTTTACATATGCCAGTGAGTCAGTTGTTTAAATTGAAAAGGCAAGCTCTACATATATATATAATATCATCTAATTTTAAGGTGTCACGTGCACCAAAAAATAAAGCGCACATCAACTCACCTACCGTCGAATAATTATTGTTTATGCGAGAGCACAAAGAACAGCTCCACGTAAAAGTACCTCTCTAACTCCGACGGAGATTAGGTGTCATGACATCAGTATCTTAGAGAGAACCTCGGACACGCTGCAGAAGTAATGTATTCCCTCCTTCTTTCTGAATTAGATGCAACAATCTCATTGGAAACACCTGCAACTGGTGCAACGCTCCAAAAATCGAGTGACTTGTGTTTTCTGGAATTCTGGTATCACCTAGAACAATGCTGAATTAGTACTGATTCCAGAGTTGATGAGGTCAAAGAGGAAGGAGAATTTCCCCTCTTTGGAAGGTACCTACTTGTACACATTTTTGGCGCGATTGAGACATTGATTGAAGCGCATCTTACATACATATAGTCACTTTTGCCGAGCTCACAACTTCTTCGAATTATCTCCCTTGTGAATCAAATAATAGCATGGGACTCTTCCACTGCCAAAGAGCAACTGCAGCGACTGTGCTGACGGTCTTGCTTGTATCATGGGTCGCACCTACTTCGTCGGCTCTGGTATTCGATCAACCACATCCCCGCTCATCGTTCATCACGAAGAGTCTCTTGGTAATTGGCTCAGCAATTCAACCTGCTTCTTCGGCAGCGTTTGTTTCAGACGCCAGAGCTGGTACCAATTCTTATGGCCCTTCGTCGTCAGCAGCTTCCATGAGTAGAGATGGCAAAAGCAATATGGAGAAAACCACTATTGTATATCAGCCACTTTCCGTCACAGTAAGTGGAGTTGACGTCCCCGTAGCGGCATGGCATCCTGCTCCTCTTATGGATTCGACGACAACATCAACATTACAATCATTAAAATCTTACAAACACCGGATATCCGTCCAAAAGATTGGTAAAAAACTAGCTGGTTGGAATTTTATTCCATCATTTGCAAATCGTAACTTCGAACTTGTTCCAGGTGCACAAAATAGCAATCTTCGTGTTGTCACACCAATTCAGCAACAGCAACAACTGCCTTCATCACCAGTAGTGATCTTATCTCACGGCTATTTAGGATCAAGATTTGATTTGTATCCTCTTGCGGAAGCATTGGCATCAGAGGGTTTTCTGGTATTGTCTCCTGAATACCCGGAAAGTTTGGCAGACTCCTATGATGCAGAAATTATGGACAAACGCTCTGGTGAAATACAAAATATTATTGATCGAGAAATGATTACAAATCAATTGCTGTCGACATTGCAACAGACATGGAAGGTTACACCGCCGTCATTCGGTATAGTTGGTCACTCGTTAGGTACTGGTACAGCAGAAAGAAGTGGCGATGATAGTTGGATCCGCGTTTGTTTGGCAGGATTTCCATCGAGTAGAGGCAATGGATCGAAGTGTCTCTTTGTAGGCTCTACAAATGATGGTGCAGTGTCGGTAAATCGTGCATTGAGCGTGTTGAGTGATAATAATTATGTGAAATTGGAGGAGGATAGGATACGGTCAGTGCTGGTAGAGGGGCAGCAATTGCCGACAATACCACCAAAAGCTTCGCTCATTTTTACAGGGGCTGATGCACCTAATCACATTTCATTCCTATCAGAAGAGACAAATGATGCCATGGTTGATTTCTTATCACCATTGCTGCCCGTGGCTCGAGGGTTGAAAATACCAGTGCTGGACTTTGATAAGTATCAATTGTCAAGGGATTCGAGAGCATGTGGCGATTTGGTTGTTCCTTTGGTCGTCGGATACTTGAAGCAAACCATGAAAGCTTAGTCACTAAATCATTTTATACTACGTCATAAATATATTTCCTGGGTGATACATTATGATGTTCATGTTGCCATCATAAAATACGGAATTCAAGAAGGACTACGTCGAAATTGAATCTACGCAAAGTACTCATCACACTTCACGTCCGTTTCACTATCTTCATCACAAACTTCGGATTGAGCGTCTTCCTCTTGCAAACCGATTTGTGCGTCCGGGTCGCTTGTGGAAATTCCGTCCGGATAGAGCGCCTCGTTTCGAAGCCTCTCCTCGCTCTTCTCTCGACCCTCGAGAAGGCGTAGCTTCTCGAAGAAGATGCTGTGGAAGGATTGAGTTTGCGATTGAGAAGATGAGATTTATAAGTACAAGTACAAGAGCAAACAGAGGGACTATGGTCACTTACTACGCATTGCCATAGATCTTGTTGCGGCACTGCGATTGGTTGGTCCCTTCGAGAAATGTTTTTAGAGTCACGTACGCATCTTTCTTGTCCATGGCATGTTCCAAGAAGATCTTGCGATTTACACCATCCAACTGAAGGAAGTGGTTGATCTTCTCGGCGACTTCTGGACAACTATCGTAGATTTCGTCTTCGTCGTCATCAAGCTGGACCCAGTGGATCATTTCAATGAGATCTTTTGCTACGAGTTTGTTTCGCTGCGCAGTAGTCAATGGCTTGGGCTCTTGTTCGACTTCCTCCTCCACTTCATCCTCCTGGTACACTTGCTGCTGCTGCTGCTCAAACTGCTGTTCAAGCTGCTGCAGCAATGCTGCATTGTCAGGCAATGATGCATGCTTGGACGCGGTCGGCTGTAGAAGGGGCATTGGCAGCAGCTCTTCCTGCTGCTGAGGTTGTTGCAGCTGCTCGAGCGGCGACTCCGGCTGCTGCTGTTGCTGCTGTTGCTGCTGATTTGAAGTTAGTTGACCATGTTCAATTCCAGCCATGTACGCTTGAAACACATTTTCACCACCGTTCCGAGCGGCAGCAACTGCCCACTCTCGTTCAATGTAGCTCATCATGGCGTTGTGGTCTGAGCCTCGGATGGCGAGCATGGCCTCGGATGCCGCCTGCTCCGTCGAATTGGTGATAGTCTTTGCTTTCTTCGTGGAGGAGATATCAGCTGGTCCAGCTGCTGCGCCCATGGGAATTGGAGAGCCGCCCGACAACGGTCGATCGGTAGCGGTGGCAGCGGCAGCATGCGTGCCGGCGCCGGTGAAGGCGGCGGTCGGCACCTCCATTGATGGCTGCTTTCGCTTGATGCTGGCTGATGGGCTGCCGAGGGAGCTCAAAGAAGCTGGTGAGAGAGGTGTGATTTCGTTGAACATGATGTTGTTAGTGTCGATGTCGGTGGCTTTGGTAGCAATGCTGTGATGCTCTTGGCTTGGTGGTTGCTTTGGTCAAGCAAAAAAGAAAAAAATGAGAAATTGGACGAGTGTCACCGTTCGCGCCAAATTTTGGATCTCCTCGCCCTCCGCCTCCGCCACCGCCACCGCCACCCAACCACAAACATCACCACCATGATGTTGACGATGTTGGCACCCCTACTGTTTGTTGCTTCAAGAAGCTCTACAACAATTTGTTGGCGCAGTAATTGTATCGGAAGCTCAAGACAGCTCCTCAGCAGCGTAAAGATGTCTTCTTCAAACAGCTTTCAAAAGGCGACCAATCAACACAAACCATCTCAGATGGCTGGTATGCCGATATCTCCTGTGACAGTTCCAAGCAATGAACAACCAATAATAATTCGATATATGTATGAAGGTGGAGCTATTGGACAAGGGCGGCTATGTAACCTCGTAAATGAGGATGATCAAAAGACTGTCACTGCAAAACAAATTGTACAAACATTGAGCGAAGATGGCGTAGATTTTGACACATTTTACGCGTGTGCATATGAATCTGACGAAAGTTCTGGGGGATGGAGGCCGTTAGAGTCTGCTCCTCGACATACCAATCCATTCACAAAAAGCAGCGACGATGGTAATGATAATGAGCCTGTAGTATTTAATATTCCGTCTCCAGAGGAAGACAAAATTGCTCGAAGGATTGATATCAAATTGTATCGAAGACCCAAAGTGCCAGAGTTGAGAGAGACAGTAGAAACAATAGACTCTTTAGATATTGAAAAACTGTCATTAGATGAAGAAGAATCTACAAACGATGCAATAGAACACACATCTGATGCACTCATGGCAATTTCTGCAGCCATTCCAGGTGGCAAAGTCCCAATAAATGGATATTTTGGAATTGGTATTCTTTCGCCCAAAACCGAACAAAATGTAGGAACGTTGTGGCGAAGTGCCTATCAGCTTGGTGCATCTGTATTATACACAATCGGAGGACGTTATAGATCGAGTTCATCTGACACATTGAACGTTCCAGCTCGAATACCTTTAATAGAACTTGATGATTGGAATTCATTCTCTGAATGGGCTGCACCCAAAGCTGCTGTTTGGGTGGCAATAGAAATGGGAGGTACTCCGTTGTCAGAATTCAAGCATCCGCGGAATGCCATTTATATCTTGGGCTCGGAAGATCACGGTGTGCCGAAGAGTGTGCTGCGTGGTTGCCGTGAAGTAGTGTCATTGGAAAGTGAGCAGTACGGTTCTTACAATGTGGCTGTCGCTGGAAGTTTGGTCATGTACGACCGAATGATGAAGCAGAAGAATGCACGGAAGAAGGGCAAGAGTGGAAAGTAAATCATACGTACATAAAATCCAAGATATTAAGTCGTTATCTCCATTAGTCGTCATCTTCTTCGTCGTCGAATCGAGGCTGCAACTGCGCGTAATTCCACAAGGTAACCACAGTTGATCCGAAGACCAATCCAATGAGTGGACCAAATAGTGCGTCCACTAAATCATCAATGCCCTTGTGAGCTGCACCTGATAGCCAAAAGTCTCCAACAACCCTACCAATTGTTCCCGCCTCAGTGGCAAGCCAGCCTGCATTTAATATCCCAGCGCGCAGTGACTTCGGGATAACTTTTGATAGGAGGCCCATTGTTGGACCCTCTAACGCGTTACAGGAAATAAAAATGATCAGACTGAAACAAATGAAGCTTACTTCGCTAGCGTCAGAGCCATCATATGTCATAAAACCTGCTATTCCCACCGCCATCATGACAAGCATGGCAAGGATGATCTCTCGATCGTCAAATCTCCGACTGACAGTTGCAACGACATAGTTGGCAGGAATCATTAAACTCGCGAGTATAGCTAAATATGCTCCGCACAAGTTGACGTCCCAATCGAAGTAAAACCGGCTGATTGTGGGAGTGGAAGAAGTCAATCCCTCCAGAACTGACTTCAGTAAAACTAGCAATACGAGACAGACTAATACAGGAACACCTCCAAAGCTGAATGATCTTGTAGACGGCTTTGTGCATGGCTCTACTTCCATTTTCTCGCCAGTACGTGATTTCAGTGGAGCCCTTTCATCGGAGCTTGCAGCCTTCTCTTCCTTTGCAACATTATGTTGCACTCTATCTGGCTCTTCGAAGAATAAAATGTTGGCAACCAGATAAAGACACCAGAAACAAAACATGACATGGCCTGGTGCCGTTTCTACTGTCCACCATCTACCAGCATGACTCCTTCCTTCAGGAGCAAGATAAGATAAAAATGCAGCCAAGCCAGGCCCTACAGCCATGCCTAGAGCAGACGCACTGACAAATTGAGCCATTCCAGCAGTTCTCTCTTCAAGGTTGTAGTAGTCTGCTACGTATCGTCTATTGATAGTTCTTGCTGATCCAAACCCGGTCATCAGTCTTCCAGCGAGAACCATTGTCAAGCTATCGCATGGTAAAGCAAATGCGTAGATGAGATTGCCGATAGCACAACAAGAGGATGCAAAGATGAGAGCTTTTTTGTACGAATAACTTGACCACCACGAGTAGAGCAATGAAGAGACAATTACTGCGGCAGGCGTCATCCCAATAATTAAACCGGCATGAGCCTCATCGAAGCCCAACAGCTTGGCATACAATCCCGACGTTGGCGTGACGACATTGTAATTGCACATGTAAAGCGCTGTAGATGCCAGGTTCAAGAATTTTGAAAGGTTTGATACCATAGGCGACGGTGGACCTACATCAAGATCTCCTCCGACTGACTGCGATCGGAGCTTTGTCATATTTTCAATTGAGCCAAATCTGGTTTCTATTTGAGATTGATTAGTGTCATCAATATCACGAGTATCCCCAAGCATTTCGTGCGCATAAACCATGCGATTATAACGGTTCGTACTTTGACCCAACCGCTTCCTTGTGGATTGGATGCGATAAAGCATTGGCTCGAAAAACGGAGCTTCAGATGATTGCGTTTGCTTATTACTTGGACTTGATAAAGATGTCAAGTCAAAACCGAAAGATAATGATCTATGCCTCGATAGAGGTAAAAAGTCATCATCATCTTGCAAGGATGTCAAATTCACAAACGAGTCCTCTCCAGCTCGATTTTGTCCTGGTTGCAACTCCCGCTCCCAATCAAATAATTGCTTCAAAGATTTTTCCAAATTAAATTGAATTGCATTCCATCCCCCAAAAGTGCTGTGCTCTTTGCTGTTGTTATTCGTATCTCCTGCATCTGCAGCTATCAAGAATAGGCATCGGACATTGGCGTTTTTGGAGTGTACGGCAAACCTTGGCAAATAAAGTTTTCTCAACCTTTGATACCGAGAATGTTCATCACCATGATTATGATGCTCAGAGGAAGCTTCCCAACGAGCTACTGATTTATCGTGCTTTTTGACAATCTTGGTAATGGCTTCCACATTCAACTCTACAAACTCCAATAGCAGCAGTAATTTTGACCCAACACGATCGATGAATTGCATCCTCAGTGCGTGAATTTGCTCCAACAACAAGTCACTGGCATCTAATTGTAGCTGAACGCTTGCAGACAAGGTAATAAACTCCTCACTTAACTCAGAGAGGTCAGATGACATTTCACCCAGCGTCCCCAACAGGAAGAGCAATGCCTTTTGTACTTCATTGTTGAGTTCTTGTTGAAACTCTTTGGATGTTTGAATGTCGGGTAAGTGTCGACGTGAAGATAAATTATTGTTACGAGATTCTATGGCAGCGACATTGTTGTCATCTGCGGCATAACCCAAGTCGAAAAGTGGATAAATAAGATGCTTTAGACGGATGTAGTCGATGTAGCTTTTCGACCAAGGCGGATGTTGGTTGGAAATAAAATTTTCTCCAAACCTCATTGTAAACTATGTCGATATAATATCGATGACATGAGATGTGGTCTGATGTGGTGTAGAATAATTTTCGTGTAATAGGTGACTGTTTCGATCGGCTGCCACAAAGAAAGTGAGAGCAGCGTTGACGATAATAAGAATTATGTTCCGTTGTTGCAGATGCAGGTTGCAGGCTGATAGGTGATAAGTAGGAGAGAAACCAACAATTTAGCATTGAGCTACTTATCATGCAGGCAGAGAAGGTTACAAGTTATTGCTGATAATGATGATGATGTCGTTGATGATTTGATTCGAAGAAAACGGATGAAAAGTGATGTGAAAAGTGAAAGTTCCGGAGAACGCAAGAAAGTACCTCTGTCTTAGTGGTACTGCCGCTAGAAAGTCTACAAATTATTTTGTCTTCTGAATGAAGTGACGGGTTCAGATTCCAAACCCCAAGCTCGAGTTACTCTTTCGCCAGCTGCTTAGTTTAATACACTTATATTACTCGTTCAAGCACATTACGTACACCCTTCCCAGTCGTTCCAAATTCTCTAGACCTGATAGACCCTCCGGCCCATGTCGCTTCGCCCCTGCCTTTGATAGCAGCATTCGTCTTGTATCTGAAGCTAATGCCAAAGTCTCTTCACTAAGATACTTCTTCAGAGTGTTGATCAAAAATTGAAGGTGGCTCGCATATGCGTCTGCCTTAGTAGGGCGAATACGTGTGAGCTTCGCCTTGAGTTCGAGGCATATGTTTTCAACAATTCCATCAGATGCAGTTTGCAGAGCAAGGAATAGGTAGGTGGATCCATTTCCTTCTGCATTTCGAACGGTAGCCTCTCTCAAGGCACGTTCGACTTGCGCTCGGCAGCGCACAATAGACAAGAATGATGCTGCAAGGTAGGGAGGAAATGGTGTCACTTCATCGGCCTTTGCCCTTGCTGTTGACTCTCCCTCATCAATAAGGCCAAGCCTTGCACAGGATTCTACGCTCTTCTTGACACTCTCCAAATACACATCAAACATCTCACCTTCGAGTGTGGATACAACAGATGATAGGCTGGTCTCAAGAGTCTCAGACTGATCATTTGTGAGGTACGATACTTCTCGCACTACATCACCGATGATCGTGTTGAGAGCGTCTGCGCATTCAGCAACGACTCTCAAACGTGCTGCATCACTTCTATCTTTGACGTAGTTGGTGAGACCTTCACAGCATTTTGTTACTACCAAGACGCAACCCTTCTCTACTTCAGTAGCACATTCATCTGGACGAGTTAGATCATCTGATAGCTTTTGCACACATGCTAAGAATGACGCGCCATCAAAAGTGCCACTTCCACTGGCATTCGCTGCGAGCTTGCGAGAGCATGCGTCAAATGAATATATGCAAACGCGCCTTTCGATCATTACCACAACATCACTGGCTAACGCATAACACTTCTCTAAAGGTGAATGGTAACTCTTCTTCTTCTTCGATCCAGCCTTCTCGTTATACGTCTCAGGTCTGATTGAAATCATTGCATCGTTTGCTTCTTGGATTGCCTCTGCAAGTACGGCCAATTCTAATGCACATTTGGCAGTTTGTGTTGGAGGGAGAGGACTTTGAAGAATTGTCCTGAGACGCTCTGCCGAGCTCCTCCCAAATGTGGCCCCAATCTTGTATGCAGATCCTTGATTGCTAACTCCGAGGGCACAAAATGCAGCGTGTTCATGAAGACGCATCAACGCCGGTCCTACAATAGTTTTGAATAACTCAAATGCACTCCTGGTTGTTGTTTCCTTGTCACTTTCACTCCCAGGGTTGCCACCACTTCTTAACCTTGCAATTCGTCTTTTCTCTGCTTCCTCTGTTGCCAGCCCTATCTGGAGCAATCGCGGTAGCCAGTTCTTAGCCAAATTAACAGCCTTGGAGGTTGCATCAACACGCGTGTCAAGTACATCAATCTTCCAACGTTTATCACGGCTTCGTTGCGAGGATGAGTGCTCCAAGGAGGATAAATCCGAGGCACTGTCTCTTCCGGGGAGAGGAGAGCCGTCAGCTCCTTCTCCACGGAAGATTCGATCAATGAGAGCTTCGGTAGCTGAGATGTGTTTTTCAACGAGAGACCGGAAATGGCTAATTTGTAACAAGAGGCATGCCATCGCTGGAGGATAATCTCTAACGCAAATAACATGCCTATCGATTGAGAAGGTTCCTGGTTTCGTGGATCCTGCCCGAGGAGTTTTCCCGTCGCCAGTTTTGGGTTTGTTGGTTTCACCGTTGGAATCTTCCCCCTCCAACAAAGAAATCAATTCACTCAAGTCTCGAATAGCATCTAACAAGCTACCAGCTGACGAAGTTTCATCGGCCAGGATCAATTCCAAATCCGACCTTGCCTCTTGGGCGGATTCAGTCGCTTTAGCCCGAACATATCTCAACAAGTCGACATCACAATGATCCTTGTCGATTACCAACACCTTTCGATATGCCTTTACAACTGAGGAAAAATCAGCATTTTCGATATGTTGCCTCATGAGACTTGGCACTTGTAACAACGGTGCAACACGTTGAAGTACCGAAAGGGCAGACTGTACCTTTCGAACCTGATTTGTGTTATCAAGGAGAGGTTTGAATGACTTCTTCGCTTGATCAGAACAGGACTCAGCAATTCCATCAAGAGCACGGAAGCGTTTCTGTAACTTTTGCATACCTTCATTGGCACTAATGCCATCATCTTGGCCGTCTGCAAAAATATCAATCCCCTCCGAGCACTTGATAAATAGATCGAAATTTTCACGTACCAAGTTCTGGAGCCTTTCAACTTGGTTATCAGTCTTGCGACTGAGCCGAGATGTGCTGTCCTGCAATTCCTGGTAAGAAGCACTACGATGGACCAACGTTAAGAAAAGAAAGGGGTCGAATCGAGGATCTGTTGGTAAGATGGATGCGCCGTTGCTCTTATTCTCTTCTGCAATGGCAATAAGTGCCTGACGTTGGGTTTCCAGCCAGTTCACTTGATCAACGCCGCCATCGGCAACGTGTGCTAGCTCCTCCTCGATTTCTTCTTCGATTTCATTTAAGGCCTGTTGAATCAAATCACTACGACGTGCGTCGATGTCGCGTAAATCAAAGGTTTGTGCTTCACGGTTGGAATCGGTCGTCGAGCCTTTGATTCCAAGTGGATCACGTCCAAGCAGACGTTGCTTTTGTCCTTCCAAGCGCTTCTTCTCTTTAATTGTCCTCTCTCGCTGTTGTGTTGAGTGGATTGAACATGCAGATGAGTGTCACAGCGAAGACAGTACATATTGTAAGAAACAGCACCACTCCAAAGTAAACAATATACTCACCTCCTCCTCCAAAAATATGGATATGGACGCTCTTTCCGTAGCCGATGCCATCTGAGTTTGAGACCATTGTGTAGGTTTTCCATCCCCATCAGAAGCTTTGGCTCCGCCTCCCAGTCCAGCAACAATTTCAACCCCACCGTCCATATCACCATCAAAAAGAAGTGACTTAGATTTCGTTCGGTCTACTGACTTTTTACCAAATACCCCAAGCACATCGTCATCATCACCGTGATCACTGTTTTCATTAAATGATGCTGGGACAGATGCTGCATTCGTAGCTACTGCAGCAACTGCGTCAGCACCAACCTTCTTCCTTGCACCACCACCCGCTGCAGCAGAAATATTCTCCTGAATCATCCTTCTAACCTCTGCAGTCACACTCGGACAACTGGCCAACCAACTCTCAAACTCTGCCCTCGTCTCCCCCGCCGGTAACACATCTTTAATATTAATCGGTTTGGGTGTTTCATAATCGGTATCAGTATGCCGTGCCAATATCAACGCGCATAAATGACAAGCATCATCTTTGGACCCTCCTCTTGATCCACTCTCATTGTCTCCCTTACCAATATGTATATCCAATCGAAGCGTGCGCAATTGCGGAACATTGAGAGCACACAACGCCTGTCCAAACCCATTCAACTCTCCCAAAAACAAATTCTTGGCATTAGTCTGATCAAATTCCAGACAGAGATATCTCAACAGTGAAATTGCCGGACGTGCACTCCTCTTCAAGGAATCCTTATGATCTGTACTCGGACACCCAGCCGCACGTAACATCCCATACAATGTCATATTGGCCAAATCTTCATCTTCCATGGCCGCGGGACTTTCGGATCCCAATAGAAGTAGGCCGTAATCGTCATCGTAAAATTCAGGAGGGGGGCGTGCTGTGACGAAGTTGCGAAATTTGTTAAGGCGACGGAGACGATCTTTGTGTTTGATGGAGTTTTTGGTTGGGTCGAGGTTTTTGAGGAGGACTTTGATTTCGATGGAGCTGCGGTCGGCGTCCATGATGATTGTTGCTTCTTTTTAGATTATTACTAATATTATTATCCAGAGGATATGATGCTTACGCAGAATTGTTCAGATGCAGCAAAGGTTCAGGTGGGTGATATATTCCATATGCCATAGCCATTATTATTGTTAGCAATCTGCTTTAGATTGCTTTTGTTTTTGTGTTGCTCCTCTGCTTTCTCGCAACTGTCACATCAGTCAAACATATCAGCAGTTACGAGAAAGCGAGGATCTTTTTAACACTTACCTCGCTCATCTCTCCTCCTCATTCACTTCATAAACCCAACGAACATTGAATCGACCACGTCGAACCAATATATTCACCATGTCAGCAAGGTCGAACCTGCCCAAGCTCAAGGATGACACGTCAGTTGCCAATGCCGAGGCAAACGCTGAGGATGAGGACAACGAGTTTCACGGCTTGCTAACCGTCGCACGAAGTTTGCGAAGGAAGAAATGAGTCCAACGAATGTTTCGCTGATCCTGCTCATGCTTCTGCTGCTGGCAGCACTGCGTCCATCCTGCGTTCATTCCACATCATCATGCCGGGGTCTTGCCACCTGCCAACCCTAATGCTAATGCTGCTTGTGGTATGCCACATTCTGTTGCTGCTGCTGTTATCGAGGGCAGTCAGTACAGCCTCCGAAGTCCAAGAGCTCCTGAAGAAGGTTTTTGAATACATCGGAGAACAAGAACTCAAGAATACTGTCAATGAAATGACATCTACGACTTCTCAGAACGAAAGCAGGCCAAAAGTTGCTTTTGCATGGAGTACTGGGATAGAAGCCTGCGGCTCCAAAGAAGAACGAGAGCACTCCGCCCCGTAGCGAGGTACTCGACGTCAAGAGCAAAATACCCCAATTCACTTTCGGAGGTAAGTGATTGGAGTAGCGATGAGGATTGAAGTTAGTTTACTACGATTTTGGTTTGTTTGTGGAGACACGACAGACCGCATCGTCACGGTGCTAGATGGGGGCGTAGGGGTTTGATTGGTAGCTCTAGCGGCTGTTTGATGTGCATTGTACTTTTTGGGTCAGAAGGCAAAGACAATGATGTGTCTTAAGGTATATAGAAAATATTATTGTGATATAGTATACTTGAGCAATCTTGATAGCTTCAACCAATTCAACTTCTTGGCTGGGAAAGTATGGAAGCATATTAGCACTACACAGACGGATAATGTGGAGGTTGTAGATACTACTGACCCACGGGAATACATTCCACCATATCGTATCTATCGTCGTCAATCAGCGCATGAGCAGCTTCTAGTGACCCATTATACTTGCCGGCGATACCAGAGAAGCTCATTTGCACTGCGCAGATGGCAATGGCAGCTCATCTGATCTGAGAGGTCCAGTTGAGCTGCCCTACAGCTCATCATTCAACCGTATGGTACCTTTCGTACCTATCGTCATCAATAAACGCATAAGCAGCTTCTAGTTGCCCATTATACTTTGTGGCGATACTAAAAAGCTCATTTGCACTGCGCAGACGGATTGCGTATGTAGAAGCGATGTTTCACTGTCATGGCTGATCTCAGAGGTCCAGTTGAGCTGTCCCACAGCTCATCATTCAACCATATCGTATCTATCGTCGTCAATAAACGCATGAGCCGCTTCTAGTGGTCCATTATACTTGGCGGTGATACAGTAAAAGCTCATTTGCACTGCGCAGACGGATTGCGTATGTAGAAGCGATGTTTCACTGTCATGGCTGATCTTAGAGGTCCAGTTGAGCTGTCCCACAGCTCATCGTCAAACCATAACGTATCTATCGTCGTCAATCTGCGCATGAGCAGCTTCTAGTGGCCCATTATACTTGGTATTGATGCTATCAAAGCTCATTTGCACTGCGCAGACGGATTGCGTATGTAGAAACGATGCTACGCTCTCATAGGTGATCTGAGAGGTCCAGTTGAGGTTGATATGTCTCACTGCTCATCGTTCAACCATATCGCATCTATCGTCGTCAATTTGTGGATGAGCAGCTTCTAGTGGCCCATTATACTTGGGATTGATACTATAGAAGCTCATTTGCACTGCGCAGTCGGATTGCATAAGTATGTAGAAACGATGCTACGGCAGCTGTGCTGATCTATTAGGTCTGTTGTTTGTTTGTTAGGAGGAGCATCTCATTCTTCTAATTTTACCATGTCGTTACCTCTCCATTACTTTCCATCACTTCTTTTTTTTGTGTCATGAATATGTGCTTGAGGTCCGTTCATTTGCCCATCTTGTCATTGGACGATAATAACGAATCATATTGGCACTGCTCAGACGTGTTCCTCAAGTAGATCAGCTACCGTCTTCTAGATGACTGATGAGTATCAACTTGGACTAAATGTCAGTTCTTTACAATAACATACATCGATTATTTCGTCGTCAATATGCAAATGTGTCTAATCTAAATGCTCATTGATAGTTTCATCTTCCACATAAACCTTGATAATGTAATATCCTTCCAAGAGGCTGTTACTTTGCCCGAAGGCCAAGTTACACACACTTTGGCCGATACAAAAGATTTACCAATTCCGCATGTACAAAATTGCGGGAACCATCAGAATCCAGATCCAGAATCCTTTTTGACACAAAAGCTGCCAAAAAATGATTCTTGTTCTGCGTCTGCTGGACAATAGATGAATCAGAATATTCAACAATGGTGGCTATCTCTACTCCTTTCATAATATGACGCTTACTAATCTACTACTGATATAATAATCTAAAGATGTTGACTGCCCATCTCTTCAAAGAAGCAGTCAAAAAGCGCTTCCTGCATCCATCACCGCTCCGCCGACAACTTTATCTCAGCCGCCACATCTCCTCCGAACGCCGTCGTCAATCCGTTCACTTCGTCCCAGCAGACAATGACAAATTCGTCTCCAAAGCGCTTACTCTTGGCGCTGACACCATCGTTCTTGACTTGGAAGATTCCGTGAAGGATAAACAAATAGGACGGGAGAAGCTGCGTGCATTTCTTGACGTTGCAAATTCGTTGCCTGGAAGAAATACTACTGAGGTACTTGTGAGAATTAATCCACTCTCGTCGTCGATTGAAGATTGGAGAGAGGATATAATAGCGGGATTTGATGGATCAGATGGATTCATGGTACCAAAGGTTGAAACACAAGATGAGTTGAAACTGCTGGATGAGATTCTTAGCGATATGGAAAGCAGTAGCGATCATCATAGTTCTCATTCAAAGGTATTGTTCCCAATAGCAACAGAAACAGCACTTGCAGTAATGAACATTGCAGAAATCGCTAAGGGACCACGAGTTTGCGCCATGACATGGGGATGCGAAGATCTATCTGCTGCATTGGGCAGTTACAGCACTAGAGACAGCAACTCTGGTGCATATCTGGATGTATTTCGACACTGCCAAACCATGTGCCTCTTGGCTGCCAAGGCAGCAGGTGTTCAAGCGATAGACGGAGTTTATCAAAATGTACGTGATATGGATGGATTTCAGAACGAGGCAAATTATGCCAAGTGCATTGGATTTGATGGCAAGTTGACGCTGCATCCAGGTCAAATCTCGGCGTTACACAAGGTATTTGAACCCACGCGAGAGGAACGTGAGGAGGCGGCAATGATTGTCACAATGTGGGAAAAGTCGGTTGGTAAGGGTGCAATTGAGATTGATGGGAAAATGATCGATCTACCACACTATGTTAGGGCAAAGAAGGTACTTGCGCGGGTTGGTGACGATGAACATGTCAGTAATGAAGAAGGTACAACACGATCTACAGGGTCTGTCAAAACTTCGAGCACTGAAAAAGCTTCAAAAGATGATAATGATGCTGATGAAGTATTCCCTCGTGTATACATGGGCAAATACTTTGAGGATTTAGAGCCAGGATTGAAAATTCGCCATTTTCTCACAAGGACCGTGACGGAAGCAGATAATGTCTTCTTTACTTGTCTGACACTCAATCCCGCCCCAATACACTTGGATCATGAGCTGTCGAAAGGTAACGCTAGCTCTTTGTCAGGCAAAGGTGGGAACTCTAACACTGGAAAGCCACTTTTCAATTCCATGTTTACACTTGCACTATTGGTGGGGATGTCTGTGCCCGAGGCAACACACGGAACAACTGTCGCGAATCTTGGCTTTTCAGAGGTGCTATTTCCAAAACCAGTGTATCCAGGAGACACGCTGAGAGCAGAAACAATAATATTGGACCGGAGAGAGAGCAAAAGCAGACCTACACAAGGAATCGTTACTCTCCAGCATGTGGCATACAATCAGAGAGGAGATATTGTTTGTAAAGCTACACGACAGGCTCTGATGAAGAAGCAAACCGGATAAATAAACGAGTCAAAATGATAGTAATAGAATGCTCTAGTTGAGATATTCAATTTCGGAATACTCCATACTTGCTTCCGACGTGATGCTCGCTGCTGAATTCTTTTGATACAACCCGTAACGCTTGCCCCAAAACCTTTCTCGTATCTTCTACTTGAATCACTCCATCGTCCCAAAGCCTCGCCGTAGCATAATATGGGCTACCCTCCTCTTCGTACTTTTCTAACAGTGGCTGCTCAAATGCAGAGATCTCATCAGCTGACATTCTTGAACCAGTTTTCTTCTCGATTTGATCACTCTTCACTGTTGACAGCACACTCGCAGCCTGTGGTCCTCCCATGACCGAAATTCGCGAGTTTGGCCATGTGAAGAGGAAACGAGGATCGTATGCTCTTCCACACATCCCATAATTACCAGCACCATGGCTTCCGCCAACAATTAGTGTGATCTTGGGCACATTTACACAGCTGACAGCAGTGACAAGCTTTGCTCCATCCTTGGCGATGCCCGCATTCTCGGCATCCTTTCCTACCATGAAGCCGCTAATGTTTTGTAGGAAAAGAATGGGTACATTGCGCTGACCACAGAGTTGAATGAAGTGAGTAGCTTTGAGGGACGAGTCGCTGAGCAAGATGCCATTGTTTGCTACAATACCGACTGGCAAGCCATGAATTTTCCCAAAGCCACAAACCATACTCTTTCCGAAGCGTTCTTTGAATTCGTGAAACCTCGAACCATCTAAAACACGAGCCAAAATTTGTCTAACATCGAAAGGTATGCGATTATCTTCCGGGATGATAGACAATAAATCTGATAGTGGATATAGTGGCTCCTCGACAGTGCTGCTTGTATTCCTAGGGACTGGACTCAGCAGAAGCGGATCTGAAGGCAACGCACCGATGATTTGGCGAACTTTGGCCAAGGCACTTGGCTCGTCCTGAGCAAAGTGATCAGCAACACCCGAGATGCTAGTGTGAACACTGGCTCCTCCTAATTCCTCCGCAGTAACAACCTCTTGCGTGGCAGCTTTCACCAGAGGCGGTCCTGCAAGAAAGATTGTTCCATTTTTATGTACTATGACAGATTCGTCAGACATAGCTGGCACGTAAGCACCTCCCGCTGTACACGAGCCCAAGACAACAGCAAGCTGTGGGACACCTGCCGCACTCATTCTGGCTTGGTTGAAAAAGATTCTCCCAAAGTGTTCTTTGTCGGGGAATACCTCAGCTTGCTTCGGCAGATAGGCGCCGCCAGAATCTACCAGATACACGCAAGGTAACCGATTCTCTGCTGCAATCTGTTGCGCACGCAAGTGCTTTTTTACTGTGATGGGAAAGTATGTGCCACCTTTCACAGTTGCATCATTTGCTACAAGCATCACTTCTCTCCCGTGCACAAGACCGATGCCTGCAACTGCGCCTCCTGACGGAAGATCATTGATCCCATCTGCGGCGTAAAGCCCGTCTCCTCCGGCTAGCGGTGCCACTTCCAAGAGAGAGCTACCTGGGTCAATAATGGTAGCGATTCTTTCTCTTGGGAGCATCTTCCCACGCTTGCGATGTAATGCTACCGATCGTTCTCCACCACCGAGCTTAACCGCCTCTATCTTTGAAGCTAGCTCATTCTTTAGAGCTGAGTTCCTTTCTTTTCGAGCTTGAGCTTTGCTGTCATTCAATTGAGAGGCGGGCACAGAGCGGATAATTGGTAATGTCATGCCTCCATCATTCGCAGCCACATTGACAAACTCATCCGATGCGCGCCATACATCAATACTTGGATCTACAGTACCAGTTCCACTACTTGCACTAGCGGTCCTTCTACCGATTTGTTCTAAATCAGTTGCATCAATCTGGATCTCTTCGTACCCTTCTAACACTGCAACAATTGTATCTCCGGAGACTTGCTCTCCCGCTTTGCAATTGATTTCAGAAACAATTCCTTTCACAGGTGATACCATTTCAGTTTCGATTTTCATCGCACTGAGCACAACTATAACATCTCCCACATCTACTTCATCTCCTGCTTTCTTCTTCACATCGAGAATATTGCCGGTCATGGGTGGAGTAAGTTCAAATCGAATTTTGTCCTCAGAATACACACGCTTTGCACTACCGTGCTCTGTGTCTGTCTTTTTTGCTTTGCTTGGATCTAATAGCTCCGGGTAGTCTGTCAAGAAGCTCGTGTTGTATCGGTTGTCAACAAAGTCTTCATGTGTCAATATCCTCTCCACAGCATCAATGTTGTTAGCCACGCCGTCGATCTCAAAGTCTTTCAGTGAGTGAAGCATAAGCTGCCTTGCTGCTTCAAAGCTGTCTGATGTCACGCCAGGTGCAGAGCATATCAATTTCCCTACAAGAGGATCATACATTTGATTTGGTTTGAAGCCAGGATACCAGCCTGCTGTGTCACATCTTATGCCATCACCAGAGGGTTCTTTGTACTCATTCAAAATCTCGCCTCTTCCTGGCATCATTGTTATCCTAGCCTGCAAGGAATGTTGTCGCAGCTTGACATGTTCCTGCACAAGGCCCAAATCTTCTAACGATCTTCCTCCAGCAATCAATAGCTGAGCTTGAACAATATCAATTCCTGTTGCTTCTTCGGTTACTGCGAGAAAAAGTACCAGCAACATTTGCTTCAGTTGTTGTAAAATGACAGAAAATCGAGGTAGTCAACTCATCAGTCTTACCTGTGTGCTCTACTTGCACTCTTGGATTGACCTCCATAAAGACGAACTCAGTCTCAGGCGATTCTAGATCTCCTCTGACCAAAAACTCCACTGTACCAGCACCTTTATATTTGCACTGTCTCGCAAGTGTTACTGCACAATCAACAAGACGACGCCTCAAATCTGGATGAATATTCCGAGCTGGAGCCAACTCAATCACTTTTTGGTGACGATGTTGCACAGTGCAGTCTCTTTCAAATAAATGAACTACGCCACCTTTGCCATCTGCTAGTATTTGCACTTCTAAATGCTTTGTGTCTTCCCAAAATTCTACGTCGTGCAACAAATTGTGAGTTCAACCAATCAAATGTTCTACACACACACACATTGCTTGGCAACAAAGCAAAATACGTACCTTCCAAGAAGACTTCATTGCGTCCAAATGCAGTCAAAGCCTCTCGCTGACATGAATCAAAGCTCGATGAAACTGAAGATAAATCACGAACGATGCGCATGCCACGACCGCCACCTCCAAATGCAGCCTAAATCCAGGATAGATACACAGTATCAGATGGTAAAAATGAGTTTAAATCAAGTAAAGATGACGATTCAGTTCCAGTTCAAACATAAACTCAAATGTCCACCAAACCAGCGCATCGACATACCTTCATAATAGCTGGTAGACGAACATTTCCATCGTTCAAAATACCCAAACATTCCTCTCCTGAGGTCAAATTACCACTTCCTCTCACAACAGGTACATTGCTCTGTTGCGCCAAAGCACGAGCTTGAATTTTGTCTCCGAACAATTGCAGCACTTCTGGAGGAGGTCCAACCCACTCTATACCCGATGATACTAGCGATTGTGCAAAAGGAGCTGATTCAGAAAGAAAGCCATATCCTATGTTTCAAATGGTGTAAAACAGAATGGAGTGAGGATGAATAATGGATGAATACCACATGAATTTATGCATAATATGCAGCTCAATCTATTCAGAAACACTCAATCAATGATCATACCTGGATGAACAAAGTCTACACCATTTTCCACAGCAACTTCAGTCAACCTCTCAATATCTAAATATGGTGCTATCGCCGTTGGGCCCGATGGCAGCACGACGTGCTCATCGGCAAATTCGACATGCGGAGAAGCGACATCCTCTGGCGCACAAATGCTCAATGACTTCGCTCCCAAAGACTTGGCCGCTCGTGCAATTCTCATTGCAATCTCACCACGGTTGGCAATGAGAACTTTTTTGTTTTGGAGGAGAGTATCGTGAGTGAAGGATTGGGGTAGCTCTGTGTCATTATTATTTTGGAGAAGTGGACGGGTTCGGGATGCAGAGAATGGTCGGCGTAGAGTAGTGCAGGATGGTGACGGATAACGACGGCTCGCACGCCGTAATGTAAGGAGCAGCATGATGGTGATGCTATTTTGGAAAGTAATTATGAGGCACCATTGTTAGAACGCCTCAAGATAGGCGAGTGTTCTCACCTGCTGGCGCCGACGACAGCATCATTGTTCTAAGAACTTTTTGGTTTTTGAGATGTCAAAAGATGTCGTCTTTCTATTGGCGGGAAGGAAGCGGTATCTTGTCCGGTTTTGTCCTTGAGTCATTCTGTCCATCAAGTTGGACAGAATGACCTGTACAGCTCATGACTCAGGCCTCACGCACACTCGTGACCCAACCATGTTGCACAAAAAGCAGAACGCCATAAATTCAGCATGGCCAATGGCCATTATATTGTTCAACGGGACGGAAGGAGCAATAATAACTGACAATACCATACGCTTCTCTTGCGCCTAAGTAGGAGGTGCAGGGCGCTACAGAAGAATTGATCTCGTGTGCGGCCACGATGCCCCAACAAGTGAGTGCTCCCTCGAACTCGCGGCAGAGTGCCTCCCGTCGACGGGGGCACTGCATTATTTACTATCTCCTCCTTGGGCTAATCGGAGCTTCGTCTATGCTGAATTATTACCTGTTATATGTGGTCGAACCATCTCAAACTGTGATAGATGATTTACTGTCGTTGATGCCAGCACCGAATCCACAACAGTCAGTTGTCAATGATGATGGCAGTAGCCCCTACACAACTGATGCATTACGAAGAAATCCGTATTTAGGATGGCAGCCACCGCAACAACCAATAGCCACCGATTTTTCTTGGGAAGACTGTTTATCACACAACGCAGAGTATACAGGGAAGGCACCAGACAAAGATGGTAGCAGTCAACCACTTGGATGCCTGGAGCGACCTTCACAACTGGGCAATATTAGCTTTTCAACAGAGATGTTCAATGAAACTTCGTGGATTCCCGACGTGACAATGCTTAGGACTATGCTGATGCATGGGAAAGATAGAGATGGGCATCCATATCCAGCGCCATTACCGAAGGAACTGTGTAGAGATATTATAATACCGTCTGATCAAAATTCTAAGACTACAATTGATGAAGATAAGCGTTGTTTTCGAGAGGCCAAAATTAAACCGACTGGGCCACTGGGGGCTTCAAATGTGACAATCGAGGTATGGAACCATTTCGGGGAATCTCATCTTCCGGATGAAAACAAAACTTCCATAACAGTTCCGGCGCCCAAAGTTCTATGCTTGATATACACAGTGAAGAACTCTCATTCCACTGGCATTCGAGCCATTAGAGATACGTGGGGAGGAGGATGCGATGGATTCTTAGCTTTTTCTTCATCGCCTGATCCAAGGTTGCCAGCGATTGCATTGCGACACCATGGTCCTGAGTCTTACGACAACATGTGGCAGAAGGTTAGGAGCATCTGGAAGTTTGTAGGGGCCCACTATTTGAATGATTTTGATTGGTTTTTTATAGGCGGTGACGATATGTTTGTGCTCCCAAACAATCTGAAGACTTACCTTGCTTCGTTGGCTTACAAGGACGGAAAAGCCGATCCTCGAAAGAAAGAATATTACGTCGGAAGGAGATTTCACAACTTGCAAATGGAAAGGAAGTTTAAGAAGGAACGTAAGTTTCCTAGAAGCGATACACTTTATTACAACACAGGTGGTTCAGGGTATGCTCTATCGCACGCCACTCTGCGTAAGTATCTCACTGTTGCTGACGATGCTAAACATTGCTCATTAAATGAAAAGACATCAGCGGAAGATGTGATGATGGCAAAATGCTTGCACCACCTTGGTATCCGCGTGACTGATAGCCGTGATCTACAGGGTAGAGAACGATTTCACATGTTCATGCCTGGGAGGCTTTACAATTGGAATATTACAGATAAGAACTGGTATTTCAGATTCAATCCATGGGGTTTGAAGAACAAGGCTGATTGTTGCGCTCCAGACTCAGTTAGCTTTCATTATGCTAAACAGCCGGCAATAGTTCGGCATCTGCAAGCACTACTATATCACTGCCATGAATTTAATTCATCAGATAGTTCATCAGACATAGCTCGTTTAATCGAAAGTAAGATTGGGATATGAATTATAAGTACTATTAATCAATGACGACATTAGGACTATGAGATATCCTGGCCCATCACATCACATCACTTTCTGCAGTTTCGAGATGAGTTACGCTCAGCATACGAGCACATTTGCCTCGTATTTGGGATCATCGTCCTCTTGTCTGCTATCATCCATTATTTTGGGATTCATTCCATCAGTGAAGCATACCAACAGGCAGCGCACCCCGTAAGTGATGTCAATCCCTTTGTGATACAACTCACCGGGATGCACAAGGACCTGTCCCTGCTTGAGCCTGATCGTCTTACGAAGAGAGCGGAAGTAAGTTCCACCACCCTCGTACTCGTCTTGGCGAGTGAGCATGGCTTGCCATGTAACGATGGATGCGATTATGAACATGAATGTTGCCACAAAGAAGAAGAAGAAGCATCCCGAAAATGACACCGACAATCTTCTTCACATCGTTGAGAATTTGGTCGGTGTATTTGGTCACCTTGTCTTTGACTGGAGGGAGTGTGGATGACATGATGAAGAAAAGAAGCGGGCATCATCGATGGTGAGACAAACAACGAACAAAGCAGGAGCGTTTGTAAACTACCTACACAATACTTGTTCGCCTTACCTTCAACCACGGGAAGATCCATCACGTTTGCGTCCTCTAAACCTCGACATTTTTCGTGGCATTGCGAGTATGATTTCTTCATCGACCAAACTGGGCTTAATCAGTCGTTTCAAATGTAGTACCGAATAAGAGTTCAATACTGAAGTCACGCTCAAGTTTCTTGATAACATTACCACTGGAGCTAGAAAGCAACCAGAGACTGAGACAAAACTCAACAGAGTTGTTATTACGATTCCAGATGTTGCTGCCCACAATTGTATCCTTCTTTACATCCAAAAAGACACGAAGATTTTCAAGGGAAGGATCATCCTCATTGGGAGAAGTAGAGTTGGTAGGGATGATGATGGCATTATCAATTGGAACCTTGCATCCTTTCTTGAGTATGATGAATTCAAAGGTGCGGCCTGCCCCAATCTTGTAGGTTAGGGTGATTTCACTTTCACTGCCATTGTCAAAGTTGCTGTCAATGGAATTAAACTCAAGGACCCAGCTGCCAATTGCAGGTATTGCAGAGTTTGTAGCTGGAGTCGGATTTGAAGTAGGCAACTGTGTTGGAGATGCAGTTGGTGAAGGAACTGGAACTGCGGTTGGATTTAAAGTTGAAGTAGCCCAATTCAAATTCAAAGCAGGTGACTTTGTTGGAGGTGCAGTTGGTGGGGATGTCGGTGTTGGAGGAACTGGAGGTTGAGTCGGATTCAAAGTAGGCGAACTTGTCATTGTCGGAGATGCAGTATCAGTCCGTGAAGATGTTAGAGAAACTGGAGCACGGGTTGGATTCGAAGTAGGCAAGTTTGTTGGAGAATGTGATGGTCCTGGACTTGGTTGATTGGATGATCCTGGGGAAGATGTAGCTGTAACTGATGGAGAGTTTGTAGGAGGAGGATGTGTGTAGTCTTGGCACTCAGCAGAAGACGAACCGGCACAAAATATGCTCTCATCAGAAGTTGGAGTTGCTTTGTTGTGGCAACCAGAATGAAGGAAGATGTTAGTTGCAGATCCATAAGGAAACTTGTCTTCCCATGCACAAAGGTTTTGATTGAAGGATGATGCCCCAGCGAACATGAATTCCATGTCCGTAACAGATGATGTATTCCAGTCACTAATGTCTTGATTGAATGCAGATGCATACCCAAACATGTAATACATTGGAGTGACAGAGGATGTATCCCAGGATCCAATGTTTTGGTTGAAGGCAGTTGCCTCATAGAACATGCCAAACATGTCAGTTACAGAGGATGTGTCCCAGGCTCCAATGTCGTGGTTGAATTCAGATGCATACCCAAACATATAATGCATGTCAATAACAGAGGATGTATTCCAGCTTCCAATGTCTTGGTTGAAGGCAAATGCAGAACTAAACATGACACCCATATCAGTAACAGAGGATGTGTTCCAGCCTCCAATGTCGTGGTTGAATACATTTGCATAAGAGAACATCTGAAACATAGTAACAACAGAGGATGTATTCCATGATTGAAGGCAGATGCACCATAGAACATATATTCCATGTTATTAACAGATGATGTATCCCAGACTCCAATGTTTTGGTTGAAGGCAGATTGCCCTAGGAACATCTGTTCCGTGGTAATAACAGAGGATGTATCCCATTTTGAAACATCTGCATTGAAGGCCCCGTCAACTTCAACAAACAATTGGTACATGTTTGTGACTTTGTTGGTACACCAGTTCATCAGTGTCAGTATCAGTCCAAGTGCCTCTAGCGACTTTATTAACTGCTTCCTTGAGATAAACGCCATCTGCAGCAAAACATGTTTGAGCAGCATGAGCTTGAGTGGATATGCCAAGGCCAAGGAGGAGAAGAGCCAAGCGGGCAACAAAGTGGATTATCATTATGATGGTGGTAGTAATAATATCTGTAGAAGTGTAATTCAAGAGAGGTTATAAGGTTGTGAGGAAGAGTATAATAACATATCACTGAACTTGATCGAACAATAATAATAATAATCACAACCATAAATAATGATGGTGAAATCTTGTGTACACGTAAAGTCTAGTCATACAGACTTTTACACACCACTCCGTCTATCTGCATTAGCGCTACCGCTGCTCTTTGCTTGGCTATCTCTCTACTCTACTCTCCCTCCTCTACTCTTTTCAAATGTTGACTTGCTTCGATATTCGATATCTGCATCCACCAACACGATACCACTAATCCAAGCCGATTCTCCGATACGTATGACGTACACAAGCTGCAACAACAACTCGAACTACGGCACTGCTGCTACGGCAGCATCATGACTTCCCCGTCCATATTTACATCCACAATAAATCCAAGACGACTCTCCAACGCCGAAGAAAATTTCCACAGCTGCCGGCCAAGACAGATTGCCACTACCGGCCACTCAAGAGGCAAGATGAGCAGATGCAAAGAGGTAGATAGTAACATGAAAATGACCAACCTGACCCTTCCTTCACTTACTGTGCCGCTACAAGGCCAACTCACCTCGCTTCGTGCTTTGCTACACAAGCTACTCCTATGAAGACACTACTTGTAACGGTGGTCTTTATCAGTTATCAGCCTCATCGCTCAAAAAAAAAGCAAGACCTGATTTCCGCAGCTAACAAGCCAATCGAAAGAAGTTCTTGATCTAAAATGTGAAAAATGTCTTATCGATGAACTATTTCTTCTAAATGTGAAGAAAGGTCGAAAACAGATACATTGTACTACTTATTCCTATGTGACTATCGCTGTTTTGATACCGCTCGATAGAGCTCTAGTGAGAGTCCCTTCTCAAGCAAGACCTAATTGTTGAAAAATCAGCGGCGGATGACTTGTGGTACGATAACGTAACTTAGGAAAAGAATGAATTAAATTTGGCCACGAAGATAAGAAGTTATGTAGATAGAAGTTAGAAGCCTACATCAACGGCTACGGTTGGTGGGTTGGCGGTGCAGTATAACGTGAAAACTCACCATCTCGATAACCGTGTGGTGAGGGCTTTCCATCCAAAGCTTGGCCGATAAAGCAGAAGATGCGGCTCCTTCCAACTGCGGACTGCGGACTGCGGGGACATAGCCTCATCGCATCCATTCTCTTCCCGAAAATGACACCGATAATCTTCTTCGAATATTTGGTCGGTGTATTTGCTCACCATGACCATGTCTTTGACGATGGACGGAGAGAATGTGGGCAAGATCAAGCAAGAGAAGGAATGGACATCCTCGATGGTTAGACGTTAGAAAAACAGCGATCAAGAGCATTCGCAAACTACCTACACATAGCATCACTTGTTCGCCTTACCTTCAACCACGGGAAGATCTATGTGTCCATCTCTTGGTAAAAGGCTTGCTCAGATGATTGCTCATGAAGAAGTGATTCTATGCCTCCTAGGTGACCTGTAGAGGTATATTGGGCATGATGCTGCGCCACACCATCAAATCGTATCACACTCAAAAGCCTGTCACATAGCAATGATCAGTACATAATAACGACAGCAAAAAAACACATGAGTTACTGAAGACAGATAGCTCTTGAAATAGCGTCCTACATGACCTGATGAGGTCCAAATGGGGCTTGCTTGTAGCATCTTTTTCAACCATCCTAACGTACCTACCTGTTCCACCTGGGTATCGGCGTCGGATAGCTGTGACCTGCAGAGTAGAGATTGATTTCACACTTCACCTGTAAAGCAGCTCGTCTGAGTCTGCTCATCAGAATCTTGGTAATATTGTCTTGAGGATAAAGATTGGGATACGAATTTCTTAACTGTGTCCTCCTGCTAGACTATTCGAAGTATCATTAGATTTATACTTTAGTAAGAGTACAATGAATCTCGTCATTGAAATCAAGTCATCTGCGGCTAGGCTGCAATTTGACTGCTACAATTTGACAGTTCCAGCACCTTTATTTTCTGATTCCGCTCAAGGTATCCTGGCCCATACACATTACATCACTTTCTGCAGTTTCGAGATGTGTTACGCTCAGCATACGAGCACATTTGCCTCGTATTTGGGATCATCGTCCTCTTGTCTGCTATCATCCATTATTTTGGGATTCATTCCATCAGTGAAGCATACCAACAGGCAGCGCACCCCGTAAGTGATGTCAATCCCTTTGTGATACAACTCACCGGGATGCACAAGGACCTGTCCCTGCTTGAGCCTGATCGTCTTACGAAGAGAGCGGAAGTAAGTTCCACCACCCTCGTACTCGTCTTGGCGAGTGAGCATGGCTTGCCATGTAACATCGCATCCATCGTAATGCTGATATGAATATGAATGTTGCCACAAAGAAGAAGAAGACGAAGTTAGATCTTGTAGGAGCCTACATCAGCAACGTTTGGCATACCATCTCAAACTTACCATCTCGATACCCGTGTGGTGAGGCTTTCCATCCAAAGCTTGATAAAGCAGAAGATGCGGCTCCTTCCAACTACGGGGACGAAGCCTCATCGCATCCCTTCTCATCCCGAAAATGACACCGACAATCTTCTTCACATCGTTGAGAATTTGGTCGGTGTATTTGCTCACCATGTCTTTGACTTTGGATGGAGACGGAAAGAGAAGAAATGTGTGTGTGGGCAAGATCAAGAGCTTGATGGTTAGACAAACATCGATCAAAGCAAAACATACACACAGCAGCACATCATGTTCGTCTTACCTTCAACCACGGGAAGATCCATCTTGGTATACGTGTAGAGCGTCCTCCAAACCTCGGCATCTTTCTTGGCATTGCGAGTATGATTGTCAGCCATCATCCGAATTTCATCGCATGTCTCGGGGGAAAGGAGGTCAATGACGAATACTTTCCGATCGGGGTCGATCACATGGATCGTCTTGCCAAGGACTGTCATGACTTCGACAGCGGAAGTGTCGGTGCCGCTGCCGACCTTGTCCTTGATGGAAGGTGGTGATGATGCTTGATGGGCTGCAATCGGTGCTACCTTTTGTTTGGATGACTTCTTTGCAGATCGGCTCTTGGCAGTCATGGAACGAGTCTGAATGACGTGCGGGGCTTGTCCAGCATTGGCTGCCTTGGCCTGCTTGGCCCGGATCTTATCGACACACTCTTTCGGAGCAAACGTAGATGGAAAATCCACCTCCTTCGTCTCCTCCGATGCGAATGATGCCGCATCCGACTCCACAGATGCATCATCATCCTCATTCATGGTGGCATCACCAGCAGTAGTGAAGCTTCTCGTCCTTCTCATCTCGTCCTCCTCCATCATCTCGTCGGCTTCCATGGGGATGCCAAATTCTTCACCATGATTCATCACACCCTGTTGCTGCTGCTGCCAGTAGGAAAAGTGACCATGACCACTCGGCACAAAGTGTGAGAATGGATGACGTACCGTTGCCGCAAGTGGAGCAAGGAAGGGTGGTACCGCCCAAGAAGAAGAAGAAGAAGAAGAAGATCTTGCACCACTATTGTTGTTGTTGTTGTTGGAGGAAGAATCATCGTGATGGGACGGCGGCGGCTGCCACAATGGCATTGGGAATCCAACAGTAGGTTGAAAGGATGATGATGATGGTGGATGATTCCCTCCGTGCAGAGTAATAGGAGCCGATGGATTCCAGAATGCACCTGGTGGATCGATTGGCTGCTTGTTGGATTCCTTCTTGGAGGAGGAAGGAGGAGCATTGACGACAGCGTCGGCCGTGGTGGCTACAGTCATCTCTTCTCCTCTCGAGACGACGGTCTTGGAGGATGAGGATCCTCGTAGAAAGGACGGCAAGTTACTACTACCACCCTTGTTGGGGCTAAGGAGCAATGATGACTTTTTCCTTCCACGTAAGGAGGAGGAGGAGGATGATTTGTCCTTCCTCGTCTTTGGTAGTGGCTCTGCCTCCATTACGTCACCGTCGTCATTGCTGATATTCTCCAGTGGGATGCGCTTGCCGCTGTTGCTGTTGTTGCTCTGCTGCATCATCGTGACGTCTTTTTCTTCGGAGAGGAGAGTGGCTTGTTGAGTATTACTGCTGCCGACGTTGGTGGTGGATGAGTTCTTCTTGGTACGGTTGATCGATGTCATTTTGTTGACGTTGCTGCTGGTACGGCCGATGGATGAAAAAGACGATCGGCGACGCGTCGAAGCAAATCGATGTTGTTGTTTGGATGATGAGCCGTCGTCGTCGTCGTCGTCGTGCTTGTTGTATCGAGAGGCGATTGCTCCCATTTGCACACTGTGGATGATTGCTCTCTTCGTCTGCGGTTACTGTTGGATGGTGTGATCGGCGGCCTTGTGGCGGTGTGGTGGAGGAAATTATGATGCTCTTGATGGAGAAGGTGTTCGGTGTTCGGTGTTTTGAAAATGAAGCTCTGCATTTCGCGTAGAATTGTTGAATTTCTCAGTGTATGTAAGCGGTCATTACTATGTGTAGCGACAGGTACAAACTCTCAACTCTGCCATTTTGATGTGAAAGCGTGAAAAGATGAGACAAAGAACACAGGCACAACAATACCATGACGGCCGGCCGATAGCACCGAAGACCAAGTTTAACAGTATCACCGGCCAATCAATACAATAAAGATGCAGCAGCAACGACGCACACCAACGAGGCGAAGACAACACCCCGTCGACGCATACAACAATCGAAACAATAACCCCAATACTAATGACGCCCGTTCCATCGCTACAGGAGGAGCAGTGGCACCCATCCCCTCCTCCGCCATGGCCACACCCTACTCGGGCATTATTCAAAAACACATTGATCATGATGACGATAATGGCGGGTATTACGAATCCTACAGTTATGATGAAGAGCCAGTGTTTGGATTATCGAGTATTATTGGGGCGGAAATGTTTCGGGCGAACCGGAGTGGTCATATGGATGGTCATAGTGAGAAGGCGGAGGAGGAAGATGAGGCACAGCAACGAACAATTACCAATACTGCTGTGGAGAATGAAATTGGCGTATCGACTACCATTCCCAACAACAATACTGCTACTACAATTGTTGGAGGAAGTACAAGTTATCATCACGTTGTAAAATCACCACGACAGTTTCACTATCGACTAAGTGGTGTAGCACGCCTCCTCCTCATTCTCATGCTGACAATGGTCTCCAAATTCACCTACAAACATATCATTCAAAAGAATATACACAAGCTCAAATTCAAGTTACCATCCAAAAAGTCCAAAAGTGACGGAGGCGACGGCGAGGGAGGAGAAGACGGTGGCGGCAAAGATGAAAATGCCCCACCACCAGTCTATCCCGAATTCGTCTTTGATCATCCCTACGTCACTTCGTCGTATTACATATCTACATCGAATACGAAAATATTGGAAAAGATGTATGATATGCAAGTGTTACCGAAGAAGGATCGATTGCCGGATCGGGAACGGGGGATTGTTTCGAGGCTTGCGATTTTGAGACCCTTTTGTGAGGTGAGTTAATAGGATTGTGGACTGAGAAGATATGGTTTGATATAGCTCTGAATGCACCGTCAATAGTGATCAAATCAGCAAGGCATGCGGCGTATATTACTTTTGTCGACGCGTTTGCTATTGCTGAACTATCTTTGTCACGGCGCGGCATTCTCTAAAGCTTTCTAACTCAATCTCATTTGTTCTTTCAGTTTGATGCAGGTCCATTACCAACGACGTTTGCTTGTTGGAATAGTTTGGTCCCATGTCGTGCAGCCGAGCAAGATTTAGGTGAAGAAGAGGAGGAGGATGGAGTGGATGAATGGGTATTGTTTGACATGTCCACCAATGGTACAGGACGGAAACTTGCAGAGGAAGAACAAGATGATTGGGAATGTGAAGCTGACTATACCTACAGTAGCAACCCGACTACTACCTCCGCATCGTTCTTTCGTGGTATTGCCAACAGTCTCTTCAAACGGTGCAAACGCAAACCCAAAGTGAAGGATTACTTTGACAATGTCCCCGCAGATGGATTACGAACAACGTCTGCCGACCTGTTCCTATTTTATTCTCAAACATTTTCGGAAAATGATGAAGCGATGAAATCAGTGGATACGATTATGGAAGAGTTTTTCAGTCCGGGAGGGTGGAGTCGATGCTTTGATAATATATATGCGGTGGAGGCGAATATTCCGAAGGAGTTGGATCTGTATATTCCGGCGGCGCAGGAGGAGTTGTATAGTTGGGTGAATGGGCCGAATCGGCAGTATGAGGCTGGATTCCGAATTATTCAGAGTGGGGAATGGGGAGATTATGATGGCTTTTACTTGATGGAGGGAGATAGCGTGAGTTCTTCGAGTCTTCTTTTTGATCATATTCTGTGACCTCTTTTGTCTAACCAATCGCAACCATACTCGTGCCACACAGGTCCCAGTGAAGAATTATTGGTTAGATGTCATTTTAGGCGAGATCAATGCATACAAACCGTTTGCTGTTTTGGGAGCGTGAGTTGTTTCTTTTTGAGCTGTATTGATTGATCTGATGCGTTTCCTGCCTCTTCGTTTACTCATGAATAAATTGTATTGCACGCGTCATCTTCAATCTTCGCAGACAATATGATGGAGACAAGTGGGATGCGTTTTATGAGGACATTCCAATATCGCTGCTTCACCATACAAATGGGAATGGGATATATAGTAAGTTATTCAGTATACTGATATTGCTTGTATCATCGCTCCGCTCAAATGAAAATGCTCACATTACTTGTCATCCCAGATACAAGCCATCCACTCTTGGAACGTTTGACAGGTCAGTTGGAAGTCGAAGCGCCATGCCCTTATAACTCAATACCGTATGACTATCGAATGAGTCAAATGTGGGTAGAAGGAACGCTTGGTATCGTTCCAGAGCTTGCTCCTAAGATTATGCTCAATGAGGAAGGAGAAAATATTACCCTCTCTGACAATAAAGCAATGTTCACAAAGTGGGCAAATAGTGAGTACTATCGTCAGTGTTTGCGTTCTTTTTAGTTCGCTAATGTCCCATTTCTACACAGCTAACTCAACTTCTTACTTTTTTTCATCGACACATCATCAGGATGGAAGGATGAAGAACCATACAGATTTACCAAAGCAATTCACAATTATGCAGCTACGAACCTGATCCCTCGACATTTAGGTCCTGAGTATGTAATTCACGGTGCCAAGTTGTACTCTCCATGGGACCCAGCTCGTACTGAGATTACTTTGGTCATTTCGGAGTGGTTCTTCGACCGTTCACTGAATTTGATCAAGAATCTCGACAACAAAGATCATCCTTTTAGTAAGGTCATTGTGATGATACCTCCGTCCATCAGCAACACACATGATTATACCAAGTATACCAGCATACCAGTAGTGCTGCAATTCCGAGACAGGCCAGATTTCATGGATCTTTGCTCGGCGGAAGTGACAACGGAGTGGTTCATGATCACAAACAGTTATCACCAGGTCTCAAGACATGTTGATCTAATGTTTACCCCTGGTTAGTGCATTCTTTCTTTTTAGTTCGCTAATGTCCCATTTCTACACATCTAACTCACTTTCTTACTTTTCGTCATCAACACATCATCAGGAAAGTTTGCGCCCGTATGTCCATTTACTCCGGCAACTTATCCATTTTGTCTCAAGTTTCCGTATTGCAAAGAGATTATTCATCTTGCTCAACGCTGGAACCCAAAACACAAGCAGGTTGTTTTGGACATGGATATGCTGTATAATACAGAGCAACGTAACGCCTTTTGCAAGGAGTGGGCCGATCGTAACGGTGAACATGGGGAAGACTTGTGTAAGTGTCAATCTTTTTTGGGCAGTGAATTTTCTTCTTACATATCTTACTCACGACATGTCGAATGTTTGGTTTACAGATGCAAAGTATCAGCCTGTGAGATATGCACATCGCGGGGATTCTATCATAGGCCCAAAAGGCCCCACTGGAAGTGATTACCTTGCTTATCTCACTAGTAAGGGTAAAGCGGGCATGTACAAAATGACAGATAGATCTCTGTATGGCGCACGAGCTCCATTTGTCAAAGTTTATCGGAAAGAAGAGAAGCTGGATGGTATGTCCGAAGATGAACTAGCGAGGCGACTTGGAATGACTCTCATGAGCAACACCACTGATTGTAGTTGCGATCGCTTTGAAACAGAGACTGAATGCTTAGAATCCGGACTTGGTTGCCAATGGAGAGCACTCTTTGAGTCTTGTCATCCACCTGAGTAAGTTGGAAATGCCATGATGATTTTCAACATTGATTTTTGAGTATCACTCATAATTATTTCACTCTTTTGTTCTGCCCAGAATGATTGATGACGGCGTTCCAATATGCGAAACTACAGAGGCACCGACAATGAGTCCCACACTTTCAATCGATAGATTTTTGCAAGCAACTGACGCTCCTACAGATGAGGCGCCTGATCCGGAAGAAGAAGAAGAAAAAGAAACACCCAAACAAGCTGAAAGCGCGTCCAGGGGATTACTTAAAACATTCTTTAAGGCTTCTGAACACAAGACCGCATCGGAAAGTGGAAGTGACGTTTCGAAAGAGTCGGCGGGAAATAGGATTCTTCTCCCGGTGTCAGATAAAGATGAGCACGCAATGCTGAAGAAGTCGGCGGGAAATAAGATTCTTCCTCCGGCACCTGATACAGATGAGCACGCAATGCTGAAGAAGTCGGCGGGGAATAAGATTCTGCCTCAGGTGCCTGATAAAGATGAGCACGCAATGCTGAAGAAGTCGGCGGGAGATTGGATTCTTCCTCCGGTGCCTGATAAAGATGAGCACGCAATGCTGAAGAACTTCGATCCAGTCAGCGTTTCAGACAACTTAAACATGCCAGGACAGTTATTACTCCAATCGCTGGCACGAGGTGACGTTGATGTGTCATATACAGATCCACTTGATATGCCTGAGAGTATGTGCCCAACTTATGGTCCATCGGTTGTTCCTCGCCGTCTTCAGGGCGTTTCATCTGCTAGGCTGTCTATCCGGGCATCTAATGTCACAGCTTCATTAAGCCATTCTATGCCAGGTCGAGCTAGACACACTCAACACCAGCTTGCGCAATATGACGCGGCAGAAAGTTTGAATGCGCAATCTATTGAAGTACCCTCTGGAGATGAGGCCAAGAAAAGACGCGTCCATGTAGAGTACAGCAATCAAGTCGAAGACATGCGGCTAGTTTTCGATTCGTCATCACTCACGGCTCGTGTTCATTCTTTGGGCAAAAATTTCGCAGATATTGACCTATACAATCCTACTCGAGCTAGAGTGACTGTCTACGAGGAAGTTATTTTCCCCGCAGTGACGAAAATATGGGGTGAAGCATTGAAGATCCGTCCTCTACAGCAAAATATTGTACCTCACGTGTCAACGTGTGGAATAACGTCTATTTCAGAGGATCATCGTAAAAATGGCGTCGCTGATGCAGACGTTTTGATTTACGTTGAACTTGGCGACGAGTCTACCTGTGAACTGAGCCCGATGCCGAAAATTCACATTTGCCACTTCGATCAGGACATGCGGCCACTAATTGGATCGCTTACTCTTTGTCTTGATGAAATGTTTGTACAAGAAGACAATGAAGTTCACGAAAAGGAGATGCGAAAACATATTGCACAAATCTCGCAGGTCGTGGGAAGATTCCTAGGCTTGGCTCCAAGCTTATTCAACTTCTTTCGCAATCCTGAGACTGGAAAGTTGTGGGGCAAACGAAAGGTGGAGATATCCTGTGACGATGACGACACCAAGCAGACGCAGACAATAATGCTGTCCAACTTGATAAAGATGAAGATTGGCGACAACGACGTTCCTTACTATGAAATTTCATCTCCTTCAGTCAAGAGAATTGTACGGAATCATTTTGATTGCCAAACTCTCGACGGTGCTCGACTCAGTGATCCAGTTCCTCATCCAGACAACAAAGAGTGCTCATTTTTCCATCTTGACCTACGCTATCATTTTGATGAAGATATGACGGTAATTGCAACAAATGAAGATGCAGCATATGCAATATCACCGTTATCATTGGCTCTTTTAGAAGATTCTTCATGGTACAAGGCCAACTTTCGTGCTGCCACAACGCCAACCTTTGGACGCGGTGCCGGATGTGGCTTTGTTGAAGATGATTGCATCTCAAAAGGAAACATCCCCGATTACTCATTGGGCTTTTTCTGTTCCTCTCACGAAGCGTTGGGAGCTCGATCTGGTTGCGACCACACGCATCATAACAAGGCTGGGTGCGATTTGAACCCTTATGCGAAACCCCCAGAGAACTTTCAGTACTTTCACCCGGACAACCCTGAGTTTGGATCACAACATAGTGATGTTGACTACTGTCCGATGCGATCCAAACATTTGATCCCCTGCTCGTCTGATAAGGTGACATCAACTCTTATTGGGGAATCATTTGATGAAAATAGTAGGTGCTATGAAACCGACGCTGGGATTCCTGTATGTTTGGAGACGACCTGCAACCCATTGGAAAAGACATTGAGCTTCTTCGTCGAAGGAAAATTCTTTCACTGCAACTATCATGGCCAAGTTATCAACGTCAACTCTGGCTATTCGGTCGTTTGTCCTAGAATTGCAGCCGTGTGTCCAGATTTGGTTTGCCCGTCCAATTGTTCTGGAAAGGGCACCTGTGATTACTGTAAGGAAGTGCCAGAATGTATTTGTGATGACCCGTTTGATAAGACTGAAGGTTGCTTTAAGAGTTAATTTAACTAAACACTGACACCAGAACAACAGATTTTTGATAAATAAGTTACCTATTCACTTAAACAAGTGCGTGTTTTCATCTTTTAGCTTTTACAGTAGATCAACTGCTTTACGCCAATATCTCAGTGGTGCTTGATGATTTTGTCTTCTTAGCGTGTATTTATCAGATTAGAGCAGCTGTTTCCTTTTCAGACGCACTTAACAATTTCTGTTACCCTCTCTCTGTTTGATGCCCGATACCTCAGTGATGCATTAGTTCAACTCGACCGGAGGCAACGCGTCAAGAGGAATCAGGTCTCTCGAACCAATCATAAGTGGTATCAAGAAGAGAACAGGAACCAACGTCAAAATGATGTAGATAATCACTCTGGTTTGCTTTGGATCTGTGAAGTCAGGGTTGAGTAAATTCGGATCATCGGACAATTCTCCCTGCGAGAGGAATGGTGCTCCAGCTTGTTGTTCAGAAGATGCACTGCTAGCTTCAGTGGAAATCATGACTGAATTGTCGTCGTCGTCGTCGTCATCGTCTGTTAGATCTATTACTCCAACGTTCTTATCATCTGGGGTGGCTGGCAGAATAAGTGACTGACGTAGCTGACGTGGATTGTTGCATACCGACGATGAGACAGGTGTGAAGGCAGCGGTGCTTGAGAATTGAGCAGCAGCTAGAATCAGCACCACCGATGCTAGGAGGCTGCGATGGGATGTCATAGGAGTCATGGTGGCGTTGTAATTCGATCGAGGTGAGGTCGAGGTCACTCTACGAGCATGTACCACCTACTTACATGAAGATGTCATGGAGGCTTCCACGAAGACATCAGCGGAAAGCGGGCAAATCAGAGCCCCCTTTTGGCTATAATCAGTACTTCTCAAGCTTTGTCGGGCTTCTTTCGGGGGCGAGACCTCTTTATTCAATCATCTTCAAGCTCCTCTGCTCTCGCTCTTTTTTCCTTTCTTCAGTCATTCATCAACAGTCAAGCTCCTCAAGCATGCATTCTCCGAAGCCGAAGACGAAGAAATAATCAGCCCTTGAGCTGTAATACTGCGGCTGAACAATGGTATGGCCACTGCAGAAGACGCCAATGCGGCAGCTAGTAATACTGGGCTTCGCGCTCCTGAGCTTGTCATTATGGCTCTGTACAACTATTTATCTGTTCTCTGCCGTGCCAACTACTCCATCGCACGAGTTATTTGGGGACGACAAGACAAAAGATATTGAAACCCATATCATGGCATTGTTGACGAATACAACGCTACAGCAAGGGACAAGTCTTGATGGTACTTATACGAAGGGATGTAAACGTACGAACGTAGGAAATACAACAACGTTCATGTGCAACAATGTCAACCTCACTGGGATATACTTTCCAGCACTAGACGAGAATGGAAATCCTGGATATGTCCATGACGCCACAGCATTACATACGAATCCTCCTGCATTTGATTTCAAGCAAGGGAACTGTGGCCCAAATGACGCGACAATGCAATTGATGACTCAACGAGTATATGTTGACCTTGCTGCACATGAACGTGCCAACAAGTTGGTGAAGGAAGGTAATAATGGGGTCACAAAACCTCGTGCCAAGATCTATTGTCATATTTACACAACCAACAAGCAACGTTTGCGAATTCAAGCTATTCGAGAGACGTGGGGGCATCGATGTGATGGCTTTCATGTAGCATCAACAATTACAGACAGATCTATCGATTCGGTTTACATACCTCATGAAGGAAAGGAGGAATACGGCAATATGTGGCAAAAAGTTAGGGCCATGTGGTCCTACGTTTACGTTCACTACTATGACTCCTATGATTGGTTTCATATTGGTGGAGATGACATGTATGTCCTTGTCGAGAATTTGCGTCTCTATTTGGAATCAGAGGACATTGTATCTGCATCAAATGGAGGAGAGAAGCCACTTCTTCTTGGACAACAATTTTATCAGCACGGGTATAGGAATTCTTCTTATGTTACTGGCGGCGGCGGCTACACTTTGAACAAGGCAGCCTTGAAAGCGTTGGTAACATCTTTTCCGCATTGTGCACCACATCTTATCTCGTCGGAAGAAGATTTCTTGATAACACGTTGCCTGAAGAACGAAGGAATCGAAGCGTACTGGACGACGGATGAAACTGGTGCCGAAAGATACAACCATGTCAATCCTGAATTTGAGTTCAACTATGATCCCAAGAAGAACCCTATGTTCTGGTACAGTTATTTCTCGGATAATAAAAATATTGGGCCCGAACGTGTCGTGAAAAACTCCGTTTCATTTCATCTGAAGAGTGGTGATATGCATGGTAAACCAAAAGAGAAGGATCTGATGAGGCGTGTTCACGCGATCTTGTATGGACATTGTGCAAATTCCACGCTAGGTCCTCCAGTGCCAACAAAGATGTGGAAAGACGGGAAATTTCTTAAGCAGTATTGGAAAAGGCCAAAGCTCGTATGTGAACTAGAAACAGCAAAAGCTGATGAGATTTGTATTTGTAATATGGTGAAGAAAAAGCAGAGGCAAGCACAGAGGCAGGATGGGAAAAAGATATTTGTTTATAAAGAAGTAGAAGTGGAAGTTTGCAGAACAGCCAAGAAACCGAAATCTATTGCTACCAATGCTGCATCGGAGACTGCAACTACCAAGGCGGTGTCAAACAATAAAAATTCAACTGCATTGAGACGACAATAACCAAGGTGAAGCTAATAAAAGCAATACAAATTATAATACGCAGCATAAGAAGAGAAGAAATATATAAGATTCCATTCCAATAGCATCAGGTGTACCTACGTCACACCGGCACTGCCTTCGTCACATCATCTCTGTCGCCTCTCTATGTACGCTCGCTCGTCCACATAAATCCACGCAGATAAAATCAACGAACATCTCCATAAAATACTTGGAGCTTTCCAGCTGAACCAATATGATAAACAACGGCTACGGTGTAAGGGCCATCAATCCCTTGATCGTCGCATTGCTAGTTCTTTGTTTTTCCGAAGTTTTGCTTCAAATGTATTCGGTGATGGCGTTCCGTCTTTGTGGCCTACCGCCTCACTTGATGGCATCATCAGCAGTGCAATCACATGATGTGTTGTACCGACACCTTGCGTCACAGCGGAATGGGCAATCCAGATTGATTTCAACAACGTGTGGCAAAGTGACCAAGGTGAATCGATATGATAGGTTTCGTGCCTGTCTCCGAGTGGCGGTGAGTAAGAATAACGACGAAGCCACCCAAGGAATACACAATACTCAAGTCTTCAGCAAACATGATGCCGACCCTATGGACGTTGCCAAGTGCACGATGGAAATTATGTCTTCGAATAGACGTTCATTCAATCGAACTTGGGAAAGGATGAACCCTCTAATACAACTCATTTTAGTACCAAGCAAATCCAGCAGTAATAGGATGACATCAATAGCAGATGTTGGCTGTGACCATGGAATGCTTGCTCTCAGCTTGGCGTGTATTGCATGGGTAAATCAGTCGCGTGATACCTCAGATGAGTTTGTATTCTCCAAAGTGTTTGGTACAGATTTATCATCACAGGCTCTTGAGAATGGAGGCCTTGCTTCCTTGAAACGAGTGAATGATGCCCTATCGAAAATTGGCACAGTGAATGGCAACAAATCATTGGAGTTACCAATTCAGTTCCGAGTAGGAGATGGTTTGAGTGCGCTGCAACCAGATGAAGCAAACGCAGTTGTCATCGCTGGTATGGGAGTACATACCATGTTAGATATTATAGCCGGAAAATCCGAAGCAACAACACCTCCTATTGAAAGTTTAGAGTCGGAATATATCTTCTTGCAGCCAACGAATTCAAGACCCCAGCACTTGATTATTCTTTACGATAGTCTTCAAAAGGACTTAGGATGGGAGTTGTGTGATGAGAAGGTTGCTTTCGTAGGTGGAAGATGGTACATTTCCTCCTTCTTTCGCCGAGACAATGGTACTATTAGTCCGTATCGATTCCCAGGTCACTACCTGTTAGACAATGAAATATTTGACAAGTACGTGAGACATCATCTAGAATGGCTGAGACAAGTCTTTGAGAAAGGTCCGCTGGCAGCGGAAGATACGAGATGGATGAAACACATTTTATCACTGCAGGATAAACATGAGTGGAAACTGCTCGCAACATGGTACAAGGATAGTTCTACAGATTGAGGAAAGATGGATTATTGTAAGAATGTAGGTTCCTAAATTTTATGCATTCTTTCGGGATTGACCAACTGAATGGGCGTCGTCGCAGGTCGAGCACATAGGCGCAGTTTCCGAATCACAAGCATCACCACCAAGAGCAACTTCGTTAGCTTGCTCGAGGATGATTTCATCGGAGGCAAACATGTTTACTTCCGATGCTAGCTGCATGGAACGCGCCTTGATCGTATCATTTTTGAGCATATCAATCACGGTGGAGTCTAAACCTTCCATTTTGGGATTTGCTTTGACAGCGACGCCTACCTCGACAGCTCTTTGAGCATTGTACCATTGATCACAACCACTTGGGTATGCAATCATTGGGACACTGAGAACGCAGAGTACCGTAAGTATGGTATTTGTGCAAACAATAATACAAGCAATGCACAGCAGAGTGACTTACCCACCGTTGATAGCTTCAGTAAAAGCACCAAAGCCCATATGAGTTACGAATAAAACAACCCTACCGCTTTGTAAGAGAGACTCTTGAGGGACATCAGCATCAATCCTAAAAGCACCATGCCTATATTCTACAACGCCCTCTGCTTCAAACGTGGGCTTCGAGCAAATGACTTTGTCAAAAGTTTGACGGTGACGATCTTGTTCTTCTTTCCTGAGAGCCAAAAGAACACGATATTGAGTGACTTCAAGTGCGATGACCATTTTGGCTAGGTTTCTAATTTCTTCTTCTGACAATATAGTTCCCGTTCCAAAGCACGCATATATTACATTTTGACCTGCGTTACTGCTGCCAACCCAATCACCCAAGCGAGTGATATCTACCGGTGCGTGGCTTTTCAAGGATCCAATTACAGTGACATTATCTGCAATATACGTTCCACTGGTAGTAAATGGATGAATACCACCCATGCTGAGCACAGGATAGTTTTGCCAATAATACTTGTTGCCGCAATGAACTGGTGGAAGATGACGTTCGGCTCGGCGCGAATCATTTCGTTTCCCAGCTATCTTCCATGCCTTCTCGACGAAGTGCGTATCAAGCCACATCCAAAACAACCTCACCAGGAAGCATAGAATTGATACGGGGATGAATATGTTTCGTGTCTTGTCGGCAGATGCGTAAGTCGCAACATGTGGGAACGCAACTATCGAACGAGGTGCACGCCATAGGTTTTGGGACACATCTTTAGAGCTGCGAAAGAAGACAGGGTCGTATGGCAGTGATGAGAAGATTATCACGTGAGGAAGATGTACATCACCTTCTTTTTGGCGTGCCTCGATTGCATCGCAAACAGTTGCGGCAGCGGTGTGAATCGCATAAACGATATCAAAGTTTCCAACAACCATTTTAATATTGCTGTAAGTTGAAATTTGATTGTCCATCACATCTTCAAATTGGTTTGCAATTACAAAAGGATTGTAGTTTCTGTCCAGTAACGCACGACCAATGATTTTCAACGCGGAATACTCTTGTGGATTGATTACTGGTCTACGTGTGATTTGGTTGAAAGAAGAAGTTGACGTATGAGCTTCTTTTCTGAAAAAGCATGGCAGTAGGCAACTAATTTATTACATTTTGCGGTTTGTCATGCAAGCAACTTACCTCACATTACAATGCACGACAGTATTGGCATTACCTATGGATATGCATTTTATCTCTCTCTTGCCTGTTTTATTGTATATCTCTGCCTCAGCTTGAAGTCGAGCGAGGGCAGAGCCGTTTGGTCCAGCTAGAGTTACATCATGGTTGCATGCCAGCACTGTGGCTAGCTTTGCACATGCATATGGATGACTTGGGCAATCCCCTGTAACTATCAATACTTTCATAATTGTGTGTTATGTTTCTTAGTTGTTTTGTTTGTTGAGGAGTAGTTTATGAGCACTAAGTCTTCTTGTCTGTTTCTGTACCAAGATTGATCTTGCATCTACGATGCTGCAAGTTATGAATTAAGAACCCTGCTGCCTGCTGAAGCTTCTCTTACAAAATGAATTTCACAAGCACTTTCAGTTTCATAAATTATGCATCGCCCTTACCTTAGCTTGGAACATTGCCAGAGAAGAAATAATCAATAATAAAGAAATAATCACCCGTTCGCATATTGAGAACTCCTTACTCCTTCGGTTCATAGTCAACACATAGTGCTCAGACCTCGACTACTTCTAATTTTGAGAACGGCCGCGATCTTCCAGGAACTATGTAATTCTTTGATCAACTTGATGCTGCAAGATGGAAGATCCTGGATGGAAGAAGAATCTTGTTGTTGAAGGAATGAAAATGTATCACCGCCTTTGGTGTAGAGTAATCCACCGATGCCTACATTGCAACGCCGAGAGGTGATCCGTCGTCTATTTTTGTGTATGTTCTCTTGCTCTCCGAGTCGTCTTCCTCGTTGATGTTTTTCTTGCTGTTCTTGCTGGCCGAGAGCGAGGTGGTGCCTGTAGCTTCTTGGAACTGGTTTGCTTGATGGCGATGCTGCACGAGAGTGAAACTATGCGGGCCTGCAAAAGCTGCTGAGTGTGACGACAGAAAAAGAAGAGTTAACGCAGTCAATGTCGAGCGGATAGAGACTACCATTGAATTGTGTAAGTAGGCGTGGATGCTTTCAAGGTTTTTATAATTCTTCTGCATGATGATGTCAAAGATTTTTCGATTTGAGTGAGCGAAGCGAGGAAGTTCAACTACTTCAACTGCAAGATGTAACCTATCCCAGTAGACAATATCTATTTTACTTTTGCCGAAGGATTATTGACGACAAATCCTTTCGAATTAACTTCATCAGCGGCAATCGTATTGATTGTGGTCAGTAGGTAGGTCATCATGGTTTAGATGTGCTTCAGAGTTTGTTCTTACTTTTCTGTGTGTGGGGCTTTAGGTTATTTCTGTGCTACGGTAAACGATACGTATCACTAGTACTGCAAGAAGAAAAGAATCGTGGATACGCCTTCGCTTTTGGAGGGGCTGAGACGACTCTTGAGTCGACTGAGAGCTGCTGTACGTTTGCTCTCAAATCCTACTTACATAAAATTTTGACAGGCACTTTTTGTAGCTTCCAGAATCCAGAAGGAATTTTTCGAAAATTCTTTTCGTCACGCCACACGTCGGAAAGTAAGAGTTGAGTGGCGTGACGAAGCCCAAAATTAATTTTTTTGCACTCCTACCTACTGTTCCATTGTTTTGAATTTGCAAGCACCTATTTTGTGAGACGCTTAACTTTTTTTCTCGTGGGAGTTTGACCTCCGTTATTTTTTTAAAACGCGCGTCAGTTCTTCCTAATATGTATATCCTCTGTGTTTTGATCTAACCGCCGTTTGTTTTTATGTGGGTAGCAAAAGTGCTAAGCGTCGCACAATTAAGCAACCTCCTCCAAATTGCTCCAACTTGAAGTTGTGTCATTCGAGTGTGGCTTCCGATAAAAAACCAGTACCGGTCTCTTTTGTACTAGTTCCTATGTACATGCGGTACTCACTTGCCATCAACCATCAAAAATGGACCCAGACCATGGTGAAAAATGGCTTCCTACGACCCTCAATAACACAGTAACTATTGCAGTGGTAATCTTCATCCCTTGGCCATTAGGATCTTATCGATATCTTACTTGCCACCATCAGCCTGATATTGAAAAAAAACTTGCAAGCTGAACTCAATAGTACAGTACACTTCAAAAGTGCTTGTCAGACATAACTTGAGTTGGGGTTAGGGTTAGGGTTATATATAACAGAAATTTTAAAGTACGTCTGGTGGGCCCTCAAGAAGTCTAATTTAGTTTTGTCTGTGTGACAGTAACTGGCACTGATATACGTAATCCTACGTACAATGTGGAAACCAAAAGTTTTTGGCCTGACTCACCTCCGATAATGGCATCTAAAACGACACAACCATGGTGAAAATGGGCTCCCTACGACTAGCCAGAACTCAGTAACTACTAGGATGTTGACCCTATTTCAAAGCGTCAATACTCCTACCATTTATTTCGTCTGTAGAAGCTCATTGATAGGAGTACCTTAGTTGTCCACTAACACGGGTTCTAAGGCCTACGTAGGAATTCAAATCTTCGTAGAACGTACATACTACCTGTAAGTCCTACCTAATGCTGCACTTTTTGACATCAACCATGACCATGAAGCTGCCGCTCCTACCGACGGCCCCAACAATGCACACGCTTCAAATATAACCAATATACGCACCTATATCGCTCTCCATTACTATTGGGTATATTATGGAGGCGTTCCTTTGTCGAGGTAGATGCCGTCGTTGAGTTATTTTACTCGCCATCAACGATATGAAAATTGGTCATCTTCGTCCACCTGTGATATGATCCTTTTGGCAATGATACTCTGCACTACAAGGTCCCCTACTTTACATATCTCATCTGCAACATAGTATTGACTTCCGAGGTCGTGCCCCACGTATGAGAGTGCTCCCTCTATTTATTATTACCCAGGCGCACATGTGATCGGATATGTGATGTTTCACATAATTAATATGCAACAATCAACCATATAAACAGTCCATAACAACAATGCAAACACAATTCTTCAACTCACAACATAAAAGAGGATATCGGGGGGGTATACACGCTTCAGTAGCCGCAATATAGGTGTAGATGTCATATTTATCATGGTGTAGAGGCCTACATTTTTTTGTAATTTATTGTACCAAATAATATTTAATATTATCCGATTGAAAACACTACTCCAAACAATACCAATGTATATTATTACCGCAATTATTTGTTAGTTCTGCTTTGGATGTGTTTTGGAATTATTGGTGGCTGTATACAACAATTGATGGTGGTTATTGTGCCCATTTGAGACGAGTTTTTTGTAATTATTGACTCGTCGCTTCAAGGAGACAATAAGACTCTTTTTATTAGGTTTATGCCCCCCAATCATCGCTCTATATCATATTATAACTGGGGCATAAGTTTCAGGGCTTCGTTCCTTCTGTGATGCATCCTTTGGTGAGAGTGTCGGTCGCAACAAGGCGACAGGTGGCTTTTCATGATGATGTGGCTAGATCACTTATATTCTTGGTGAATACGGTGATTACTGTGGCGATAAGCATAACCTACGAATAATATATGTTTGGTTGTCGATTGAGAGGGGCAGGGCGGAGTGATGGCACACCCTACTGCCTCTCTTTTGGATAAATACGGCAGCGGCAGACTGTGTCGTCGAGGGGAAATTTCTAGCGATAAAAAATGTCGACGAGAATTAATTCGACGTTATTGTATACTGGTGAACTTTTTTAGTAATGAACTAAAATATGGGTGTAGAGTTCGTTGCCAAAAAAGTTCACCAGTATATCAAGATGGGACATTATATCACCATAGGACGCAAACACACCATGGTGCCGGTGCTCCTCATCTTTGTGATGTTGAGTGGAGATGAAAAAGTGTTTGGCGATAGTTAGCCCGTCAAGAAAATATATTGATTTTTGCCTGTTTTGGTTAGTAAGGGTTAACAAATGTCGTAGCGATAGTCATATCACACGCTATGTACTATTCCTACGTTGAAACTCCTACTTTTGAACTTAGACCGGGAGGCTTAGAACCCGTGCTAACTCCCTCAATTGAAGTCAAAGGTAGGATGTGAGGGCAAACGTACACAGTATCTCCTTGTGTGACAAGTACTAGCGTAATGGAATTTCAAAAGGGTGAAATTTCACTACTGCAACTTTCGTGAAATTTACAGGGTGAAAGTTGCACCAATTTTGGCCAACAATGAAATTTCACAAAAATTCTGGCGCGAACGGATGGTACTGAACCAACACGTAGCACAAAAATAACCTAAGACCATGTGTTTCCTCTGTGACCCAAACTCTCGTGTGTGGAGGGAGTTGTTCTACCTGCAGACTAACAAGGCTGCGCTCGTAAGGAAGATGATCGAGTGGTATGTGCCTTTGGGTGAAGATGGTTCTGATGAGATGCGGAGGAGAGTTAAAAAGGATTTTGAGGACTTTGATACTCAAAACAATGACTGGTTTCATTCTTTTGACGTTCCACTTCCATCGCTTCCATCTTTGGAACAGCTGCAACAGAACAACAAGTCTTTTAGTATCAAAAATGTGGTACAGTATGTGGAATCAACTGGTGCTATTTCTGGTCGCATCACGTGGTTTGAATGTTATGCAGGATCATCTGACTTCTATCGATTGGTTGCTAAGCCTCTAATGTCTATGGGAACTGTCGGATCGATGGATTGTGAGCGTAGGGCCAAACCTCTGAAGAACAGCATTCTTGTGAAGGATAGGAATAGGATGAAGGATCCAACTGGTGTTGCACTTCTTCGAGGGAAGGAAAACCTCCGTCATATCATGGATGCGAAGAAGATGCTTGGAAAGAAGCTTGCTGACAGTCTCTCTTAGAGTGATGTGTTGACTGCAGAGTGCAAAGTATTACGACTATCTCAGGATAAGCTAGAGTGAAATTTAATCCCTTGAAATTTCTGAAATTTCTGAAATTTCAACCTGCAATTTTCAACCCCCTCCAAAAATGGTGAAATTCCATTACGCTAACAAGTACGCTATAGCGTACTTAAAAACACTAATTTTTAAACCTATAGTTCTCCTAAAAGAGACCACTTTCACACCTTTTAAGCATAACCATCGTGTTCAGCACACTCGATTTAGTCTTACAGCATACTTCGATTACTTTATTCCATACTCCCTCTGTCCCGCATCCCACAAAAAAGTAGATATTTGAAGTTAATCGTAGTCCCACAAAAAAGTAGATATCAGAAATACTAATTCCTACGTAGAGGTCCTACACAATTGTCCGAGAGGCCCCCTTCTTCCCCTCCTTCTTCCACTTCAGTTTCCATCAGTGGTATATTTAAGGTTAACTCATACCCTTTTATCACAATAACAACACAAATATCCGCTTAACAACATCCAACCTCTATTCAATCGTAACCGCCGTGAAATAAGCTTTCCAACGGTGTGCAATAGCAAATTCCTCGACGAAAATTGATGAAATTTAAGCCAAATGAAATCAGATAGGAGTATCTACTTTTTTGTGGGACAGAGGGAGTAACTAACTTCAGAGATAAGTAAGGCCGTTGCAAACTGCAGCATCCAATGACAAAAAAAACGGCTGCGTACTTACAGCCACCATACTTTGCACCATTGTATCTTCACAACTACTCCTTTCTAGAAGGCCCCCAGCGGCTCCCCATGACGGTAATATCATGGAATCGCGAACTGTTGAGGTGCGGGTGTCAGAACTGGCCGATGTGGTGTGCACCGTCCTCATACATAATGTCGTTACGATGATGCGTCTTTCATCAACATGTGATAGTGGATAATTCAATAACTACTCGACAAATCAACCGATTTATACGAAACCAAAAGGTAGACTGCTGCATATGATGTTGTTGATGGGATTAATGTGGGTAGATCGGTCCAAATTGGTGACGGGGTGGCCACATAAGATGCCATGGTTGTTGTGTCGACATGATTTTTTGATGATTTTTTTTAATTTTTTGCAATCCGTTACCCAACAATTCACCACCTTGACGATGATTTGACTGATAAAGGAGGCAATTCCGACGACGATCTCACGCACAATGCTTATGACAACCCCGGTGTACACGACAATCTCCTTGGTATCGCGTATCTCCTCATCGGGCCTTCTCCTACACTGCATTTCAGTGGCTATTGCGCCCGTCATCTTCCAAATTATTGATGTTGACGACGTATTTGATGGAGTAACTCGACAAACAACCAATGAATAAGAAGCTAGAGCGTCATATAACGTTAACCAGAAGATGCCCACACCCCGGATCCACCCCGGGTGGCGTCTTTACCACGTAACTATGTCAATAATAGGTCGATTCATTTGGTTCAAAGACCAACAACCTTCCATTTAGTTAGTTTAGAACGCCTCTGCAACGTGGCATGGTGGTATTCCGACCATTCTCCAAGATATTGTGGGTACTAATTCAGTAGCACTGGCATCGTCGGCCCGGGGTGCTCGGCCATCACGCATCACACACTAACAAAAAACATCTCCTCCATGACGAATCCGACGGCAAACCATGGTACTATTGGGCCAACATTCCCAAAATCAACATAAACAATATAGTGCCTAAACCCATTTTTTATGTAGATTCCGATTCTGTAAGCGGTGGCGGCCGAATCGGCGTCGTTGTGATGGTATACGGCTCTAACCGCCAGAGACATAAAATCTGCACATGCCGGGCAACATCATGACATACTCATATTTAATAGATTTCGGTTATTTAATTGCCATGGTGCATTGCAGACACCTTCTGAATACTATGATGATTGATTATTATTATCAGTTTTATTGATTACATACAAATTAGACGTAATAATTGAGTAGTAGGTCAAATCATCCGCTGTTGCTTTGATCCCATCGGGTAGGAATGGTGCTGTTAGGAGTCATATGATACCCTGAAACCACTGTATAATGCTCGCAACAGATGGCTATTGGTGTTGTGTGGTGAAAGGGTCCCCAACTTGCAGGATGAATACACTCAATATCACTTCAAATACTCGTGTATGTGATTGCATTCGCTCTTCATTTTCCACCAAAATATGCTACATTTCAACCAGTCCAATAATGTCGCAGCCGCAATGAAATAGAGATATCTACACCAACCACGTTGATTGTTATATTATAGTCATCACCTCACAGACTTTTGGCACCCTCTCATTTCATTTCCTGTCAGATATATGCATTCTCCTTTTTGATGTATTTTGTGGAAATTATCAATTTTCAACTACTGTATTCACCATGCCACTACATGCGCCATAGAACGCCCCGACACACTCTAGAGGGGACTGATCGCCGCTTAATAGTATATAGATGGCGTCTGCAAACCAGTTCAGTGGCAGAGCAGCTTCAACTATTCATCTGAAGACCATATTGGAAGTGCATCATCACACCGATGTCAAAGCGCAATTTTCCGGCACCTCTACTTTGGTGTCATAATAAGTAGCGATGGCGTGGATTGATGTCCATCTGAGGACACCACTTCATAGAAAGGCTATTGGAGAGGGAGTTGCTGCAGTTGGGCTGTCTAATTTTATGTGTAGCTAGTGTTGTTGATGTCGGCACGTACGGGGTCGAGGTGCGCCATGTGATGATGCGGTCTGTCGTGTCTCCACAAACAAACCAAAATCTAGCCTAAACTAACTCAGTGTGTTTGTTTGATCACCATGCAATCCGCATCGCTGCTACAGGTTCATGAGCCCACTACGGGCTTGGACCAGCCGCTCCGCTAGACGTGCGGTCCATAGCCCTCCATGTATTCACGTATGGGGGAAGTCAGCAGCAGTTGGATCCGAGCCACTTCCTCTGCAGTCGACTGCTAACGCATCCGAGATATTTTCACAACGTCATCGTTGTTCCTCCGCCCTTCCTACACAGGAGTCCCATCGTCGGAGTGTGACCTCCGACATTACACCGTCGTGAACTTATCATACTACTCCTGCATGGCGTTTGGAGGCCGCCATTGCTCGAATAGTTTGATACGCACCGATAATACCAGATGGGGGATATGAGCCACCTGCTTCGACAACCTCATTATCGCTCGACACAAGTGAAGATTTCTCACCCAACAACAACCACTCCTACCAATTGTCGATTGGATCCATAATTGGTTCCTTGGCGTCTGATCAACGGCCAAGGTATAAAATTTTTATTTTATTTTTATTCGATTACCAGTGGACGGAGACTGCTATCGAAAATGGGGGACATTGCACACAACATTTTATTCCCTTTCGAACATTTTATTATACTGAGGAGCATTTAAGCAGATGTATTGACAGCAATTCAACGGACTTCCTCACATTTCATGATGTCCTATCATAGTTCTTTGCATCTCCTTCGATTATTCGCAAGGTATTCCAACCTTGACTCCACAGTTGACAACAAAGATGGGGGATGATGATGCGGTCTGTCGTGTCTCCACAAACAAACCAAAATCTAGCCTAAACTAACTCAGTGTGTTTGTTTGATCACCATGCAATCCGCATCGCTGCTACACCATGGTGATCGCTGGTGATTTTTTTCATTATCCCCTGGGCATCTTCTGGTTAAGTGGAAGGTGTGTAAAAAAAAAAGAGGATTTACCGTCTCGTGGTCAAACTCAGCACCAACAAAGCCGCTCAAGGCACGGCAACCATGATCACCGTTGCCGCCGTTGAAATAGACCAAGTGAATACCCGTAATATCGACCGAGAGGTGGCTGATAGTTACTATGGATTATTTTGTATGTACTGAAGCCCTTGCCGCAGCCAAATCCGCCGAGGGAAGGCAGCATGGAGGCAATATTAGGCGGTCACGTCCGGCGAGTGCCGCAGCACTGTTGAACGTCCCAAGAAGCGTTTCTGCTGGATCCAAGCACGATAACATCAACATAATAATCCATAGTAACGATCAGCCACCAATCGTCCCATATTACTGCTATTAACTTGGTCTATTTCAGCGCGGCAGTGTCGACCATGGTTGCATGCCGTTGCCTTGATATCCCTAGTGAGTTTTGAGGCAGAAATTTCTGTCTTACCCAAAATGAGATAGAAATTTCTGTCTCATTTTTTTTCTAGTGTTTACCATACATACGCGCGTATTATGCGCGTCAAAGTCAAGTATAGAAAATTAACACTAGTCTAGAATTGCCGCTCATTCCTACAAATTTACGGAGATCTCTCCCTTGCTTTGCCTACTTATACAAGGAGAGCACCATAAATGAATTCATCATTAGACTTAATTTAACACTAGATCATCTCATAGAATCATTTAGCTGGGGCTGTCAATGTGCCCGGAGTGGAGAGGCATCGGATGCGGAGGAAGATGATGCAACTATCATTGCCAACTGATCATCTTCCTGTTCATTAGTGTTGCAAGGTTGGCATAGCTTTGGATGCGCAATATGATAACAGCTCTGACCTTGAATGACAGGTTGACCGTTTACTTCTCCAACCTCCTTGTAATACGGAGGAACATTGCCTCTCGATAGATCTTTGACAAATGGGTTCTCACGGAGTAGCCTCTCTCTCGCTGGATTGCCGTGTTGTAACTGTGCCAGTATCTTGCTGCTGCGATCTTTATCAAAACAAAGATAACGTTTACAGCCACAGCAGAATGTGGTAACTTGTTTCTGTCCACAGAGATCACAAGTCCCTGCTTTGTGCACGAAGCCATCACTATTAGGTTTAGGGTCGCGTTTGTAATCCCGTCCAATGTTCCCCCTGCAATTCGCATAACGTTGCGTGAGGTCATCGTAGTTTTTGTGATTCGCTGCAGCGTCCTTCGACTTCCCTCTGCCAAGCGGTGTAGCTCCTGTGGTGCCGACGTTCCCCAGAATAGAGTGATCCTTTTCCAGACGCGTCTTCTGCCTCCTTGCATCAAACCGTGGAGCAGCAGCTACGACATAGTTATTTTCAGCAGGGACTGATGCGGTGGAAGATTGTGCATTTTTAGCATGTTTTGCTGCTGATCTAAGAAGCTTTGCACATAAGACCCGGAGGGAATCGTGGAATGGGTAACGTTTGTTGTTCCTCTGCCGAACGGATTGAATAGTATCAGTAGAGGGGTCAGGCTTCTTTCTCATGGTGACAGCTTGGACGGGTCGATGAAATAGAACACTGTATATCATGAGTTCACGGGCAGAAATGGTCGTCTGCGGTGTCTTGATAGGCAATATAGTTTTGCAATTCCAAGTGAATCTTGTGGTAGTATCAGAACCACCCTTCGAGACGTTCCAAAGAGAATAATCAAGCGGAAGAAGCTTGTTACATGCTGGGATTGGATACTTAACATTGGCGGCGCTTCCTGGAATCAACTCACGTACAATAAGAAGAGACGTCATGAAGTCATCCATCGTATACTTCCGTCTGAGTTTGCTATCACTCTGAAGAATTTCCTCAAACAGCTTCAGGGGAATATCTTTTACCCCGGCGCTCTTTAGGTTGATCATAAGTGTATGTCGCCCAATAACTCCTCATTAAGGTACCAAAGATAGTACCAGAAAGTCCAAGGATTAGGAGCATGACGGGCACTTTCCAATACCCACGATCGGAACAGAACACAATTCCTGATAGAGCAACATCTCTAGCAGCTCCGACAGTGAACCGGTGTTGGAACATAAATCTGAGCATATAATCGTAGTTATCTCTCTCGGTCTCGCCTTGGCGTCTTACTCGAAAGCATAGAGGGAATCCAGTGGCAGCCGACACTGCGGAGTCAATAGTCATTCCCCTGACGCCAGTTCTCACATGCATTTGTCCACACATTCCACATAAGTGGTTCTTGTCCCTTTTAACATTAAGAGAACTGAATTGGAAATGAACTTTATCATCGTCCAGTGCAATGCGCAACTTATGTTTTGCGGTATCGCCTGTACTTGAATTTATTGATCGAAGGAAGAGGTCACGACAATCCTCATTCAAAGCAGCCTCAACGTCCTCCCAGAAGTACGTTGATTTTCCGTCCTTGCCTGCAACTTCAATCTTCCGCCAGATAGCATTCAAACTTTCTTGATCCATATAATCGTCGTATTTGATGTGGGGGTGGTCATGTAGATGTTTGGGTGGTTTTCCTAACTCTGCCGCAAAGTAAAAAGTTGCTAGGAACTTGTAGATGTCGTAATGCTCCATGCTCAACGCCCTAGATAATGTCTGCACCAAACGACTGTCATCTCCAAAAAGATGTTCATAAATCCCATCGATGGTTTTTGGTATGCCTTTCTCATCTAACGTCTTGTACAGCTCATCGTATTCCTCCTTTAAGATTGATACCATAGATTGTCGTGCGTTAGCAAACGACACCCGCACTCGCTTTGTATCTCGAGGACGGATCTTCTTATACTGGTCAGGTTCCGGGATATCTTTTGCTGCTTCTTGGTTATTGCTACCAACGAAACGGAATTTGTTCGTGTCGGAATCCAGTTCCATTCCTCTCCAATGCTCAATGGATGGCGGCTCCTGAATCTCTAACCCATCTTCTGTGATTCCATCGTCCGCTACATGACTATCAACTGTGTCAACCGATTGGTCATCTCTAAAGCTATCGTCATCATGGTCACCCGTGGAGAAGTCTACATCATTGTCATCACCGAAGGTGAAATTTCCTTCACCACCACTGTTTTGATTTGCGGCTTCCACAGCATCGGCGGCATCGGCATCGCTGCCATCATCTTCTCCGTCGACGAGACGGCTTCTCTTCCGGCGGCTGGACATCGTTTAATAGTAACCTACTGCTTATGGCATGAAGCCAGCAGGGATAGTGGACGCCAATAGAGCCGTTCATGTTTTCACGGGGCCGTGCCATGATTGCTCTTGCCTCTTTCTAGCTCTAGAGGGGGAGGATGAGCATCTATGTCTAAGTGCGAAAGTGGTGCTTTGAGGGTGCCAAAACACTAGTGCTTACAGATTATGTCTTCTCTTATACTCTAGATAGTGCACGCACTACAAATCGGTGGCACTAGCAAAGTGGGTGAGACAGAAATTTCTGCCTCATCGCGCTGAAAGGCGCGCTAAAACTCACTAGGGATATTGAGCGGTGAATGATCAATTAGGCGGGGACAATTTAATCTTTGAGTTACTATTAATACCCCCCCCCCACCTAGACACCGGTTTTAGGGCTAGTGGTTCCCCTGAGTGGATTTTTACCCCCGCTGTGAGAACCACTAACAAATACATAACAAACGTAAACCACAAACCTCCAACTGATTGGCATCGAGCACACAACACCAACACATTGGTACAATGGTAGTACTACCCTCTAACAACACTATTAGTTGAGTTATTTTTTACATCGCTTGGTTCTAAACTCATCGGCTGCCGCCCCCCAGCATCGCCATGGTGCTCATTGACGTGCATTTCTATGAGCACGAAAACAGTTAATGCAAAGATCTGTACGTGTACGAAGGTGCGGGCAAATGATGACCATTCGGATCTTCTGCTGACTGTTGTGAAGAAGGGTGTCAAAAAGCTCTTTGAAAAGGAAGGAAAAGATGTGACGGACGATGCTCTAGATGCCGCCATCGGGCGTATTGAGACAATCACTTGCAGATGCGTCTGACCCAGGTGCTTGCAATCTTGTTGAATTTCTCCAGTGAATTGACTCCTCCACAATTCCGTAATGTTGCCCTACAGAGACAGCCAACACCAATCATTAATCCCAGACGGACGGAGCATTTTTATTCTCGCGATGAAGTCATTACTATGTTCGCAGGGAATGAGGATGCTCTCACAGATTTTTCTGATCTACCTTCTTACAAGAGTCAAGGAGCAGAGACAAAAGCACAACGTGATAGAGCTGTCGCCAAAGAGCTCAAGCTTAAAAGTTGGGACCCGAAGAAATTAAGAAGTTTTATTGTCTGCTACTTTTGTGGAAAACGTCGCTGCATATATTCCCCTTCGGATGCGGATTTCGCTAGAGGAAGCGCAGCTCTTAAGGCACAAAGCTTGAGTCTTTGTCTGATAGATATTCGTGTGGTGATTTGATATTTGGCGATGAAGATGATATGAGCAAGATTATTGTTCAGAAGCTGAACTTGACCTGCGAGTCTCAAATTGAACCAAGCTACTACAAAAATGATGGTCGCACATTGAAACTGAAACCTATTTGTGTTCATTGCGGAGAGTCAGAGTCGGGAGCTGCTGGAAGTTTTCTTCTGGGGCAAGAGCAATTGAGACAACGCAATTTGACGGGTTGTTACAAATATGCTTACCCATTTGTATCATGTGCCTTCGAGTGGCAAGGAGGTTGTCAAGGGGAAGGCGAAAGATAAATTGGAAGCACGAGCGGAGCAGGCACGTGCAAAAGCAACGAGTAACAACTAAGATATACACAACCATGCCCACACGACCTACTCTACTACAGCCTCTACACCGGGGGTAAAAATTACGGGGGTAGAAAAGTTGACCCCCCCCTCACCACAGCAAGCTGCGCTTAATAGTAACTTGAAGATTAAATTGTCCCCGCCTTAGAGCTTTCAATGACGGGAAACGACGAGACAAGCGAGACTCCATCATACGGAACCAAAAGTCGTAACGACAGTATTACGTATGTAATATTGTGGCTTTCTGGACAACGCTGGACAGTACAGGTACAACGTAGGAATAAGTAAAAATTGCCTCGTGTCACAGTTTGATTTTGACCACGAGACGGTAAGGTCACACTCTCTGTGACATACCCTATTTATTTACCCTTGGATCTGCCACCTTCAGAGTTTGTTCTTACTTTTCTGACACCCAGTGCCGTGAGGCGGGGTGGGACTCATAAATGTGTACAGACGTCATATTGTACATACATACTTATAGGGATTTTAAGGTCGCGGCCTCACTGATTTTTGTACTAATTCATACGTAGCACGTATTAGTAATGTACGTTCGTAAATACCTAGTGGTAAAGTATGACATCCACCACATCCACCATCAAACATCAAACCATGGCACAAAGTTAGCACAAATCCCCCCTACGGCACAAGTCAACTACGCCAAACCTGCCAAGGGCGGTGGAGGAAATACAGCGGTATTTCGTTGTCAACCCCATCAATCGTCATTATCCGTCGGAATTCTGCCACTAAGTGCTTTTGAATTTCCAAAACTAATAGATCCACCATTATGTCGTCCCATCGACGCTACGGCAACATTCGGCACGATAGTATCCACTCCTACACATCGTTGATACGGCTCTCGCTGAATTAAAATCGTCGCAGACGCTTCACCTATCAATATACCGTCGACGGCCGCCGGAACTCCGCCACAAACCGCCGGTTAAATTGATATCAACACGTGCTGTTATTGCGATAATTCATGAAAAAAATGGTCAAATCCCGTAATTATGGTCAAGTGAAACCGAGCATTTATTACTCTATCACTGCAGATCACTGCCTACCACATGACAATGTGAACTTGTGGGTGGCACCAGGTTGAATACGTGGCCGTCTTGTACTGTACCCCTCGCTGATAGTTGACAGGATTATCAATGTGCTGAGGACAAGCAATAGAGGAGACAAGTTCCTTTGGAAGAATGTTTTTGACAAGATAACGTATTGTATCCCAAACAAACATGCAATATGAACTTAAGAATCAAATGAACAACGGTTCAAGGCACTGTTGGCAGAAGATTGGGGACAGTGCGCTCAACTTAATCCGGAGTGAAATTTGTGACTTGTGCAGATGTAGCAAAACATCTGAAGATAGTCAAAGAGGCACTGGACGTGCTTGCCACAGAGATGGAAGATACAACACAGCAATCAGGCACCGAAGCTCGAGAAGATGTAATACAACATCCAGACGATAGAAGCTGATACTCTCGAAGATTTGGGTGTAAAAATGTCAAATACAGTTGGTCTTATACATCAAGCAAAGAAGAGGAAGGCGGCAGTAAACAAAACAGCAAACGCAAGATTGAAAAGAATCATCGAGAACCTCTTGTTGCTTTGACTGGGAGCGCACCACATTGCAAAGGTGATCTGGTCAGAGAATGATGGAGAGGAGCGATCAACTTTGTCGGTGGTGTGTGTATAGGACGTCTGACGTCTGAGATGATTGATGTTTGGTGTCCTGTCCAAGTGAATGAGGTTGAAATAGTTCGAAAGGAGAAAGCAACAATGAAGAGCGACATAGATAGTGCAAGGATTAATGGAGAGTGAGGGTGCAAAGAATTCACGCTCAAGGTCAGCCTTGTCGAGAGCAACGTAACGGGCAAAGAGTCAGCAAAGAAGACTCGCCACAAGAGTGCAAAAGTCCTACTATCTGAATCAGTCATGGTATCGAAGACTTTTTTCTTGCAGCTTGCTCGTATCCGCATGCTGGCAACAAACGCAGTTGTCATCGCTGGTATGGGAGTACATACCATGTTAGATATTATAGCCGGAAAATCCGAAGCAACAACACCTCCTATTGAAAGTTTAGAGTCGGAATATATCTTCTTGCAGCCAACGAATTCAAGACCCCAGCACTTGATTATTCTTTACGATAGTCTTCAAAAGGACTTAGGATGGGAGTTGTGTGATGAGAAGGTTGCTTTCGTAGGTGGAAGATGGTACATTTCCTCCTTCTTTCGCCGAGACAATGGTACTATTAGTCCGTATCGATTCCCAGGTCACTACCTGTTAGACAATGAAATATTTGACAAGTACGTGAGACATCATCTAGAATGGCTGAGACAAGTCTTTGAGAAAGGTCCGCTGGCAGCGGAAGATACGAGATGGATGAAACACATTTTATCACTGCAGGATAAACATGAGTGGAAACTGCTCGCAACATGGTACAAGGATAGTTCTACAGATTGAGGAAAGATGGATTATTGTAAGAATGTAGGTTCCTAAATTTTATGCATTCTTTCGGGATTGACCAACTGAATGGGCGTCGTCGCAGGTCGAGCACATAGGCGCAGTTTCCGAATCACAAGCATCACCACCAAGAGCAACTTCGTTAGCTTGCTCGAGGATGATTTCATCGGAGGCAAACATGTTTACTTCCGATGCTAGCTGCATGGAACGCGCCTTGATCGTATCATTTTTGAGCATATCAATCACGGTGGAGTCTAAACCTTCCATTTTGGGATTTGCTTTGACAGCGACGCCTACCTCGACAGCTCTTTGAGCATTGTACCATTGATCACAACCACTTGGGTATGCAATCATTGGGACACTGAGAACGCAGAGTACCGTAAGTATGGTATTTGTGCAAACAATAATACAAGCAATGCACAGCAGAGTGACTTACCCACCGTTGATAGCTTCAGTAAAAGCACCAAAGCCCATATGAGTTACGAATAAAACAACCCTACCGCTTTGTAAGAGAGACTCTTGAGGGACATCAGCATCAATCCTAAAAGCACCATGCCTATATTCTACAACGCCCTCTCCTTCAAACGTGGGCTTCGAGCCAATGACTTTGTCAAAGGTTTGTCGGTAACGATCTTGTTCTTCTTTCCTGAGAGCCAAAAGAACACGATATTGAGTGACTTCAAGTGCGATGACCATTTTGGCTAGGTTTCTAATTTCTTCTTCTGACAATATAGTTCCCGTTCCAAAGCACGCATATATTACATTTTGACCTGCGTTACTGCTGCCAACCCAATCACCCAAGCGAGTGATATCTACCGGTGCGTCGCTTTTCAAGGATCCAATTACAGTGACATTATCTGCAATATACGTTCCACTGGTAGTAAATGGATGAATACCACCCATGCTGAGCACAGGATAGTTTTGCCAATAATACTTGTTGCCGCAATGAACTGGTGGAAGATGACGTTCGGCTCGGCGCGAATCATTTCGTTTCCCAGCTATCTTCCATGCCTTCTCGGCGAAGTACGTATCAAGCCACATCCAAAACAACCTCACAAGGAAGCATAGAATTGATACGGGGGTGAATATGTTTCGTGTCTTGTCGGCAGATGCGTAGGTCGCAACATGTGGGAACGCAACTATCGAACGAGGTGCATGCCACAGGTTTTGGGACACATCTTTAGAGCTGCGAAAGAAGACAGGGTCGTATGGCAGTGATGAGAAGATTATCACGCGAGGAAGATGTACATCACCTTCTTTTTGGCGTGCCTCGATTGCATCGCAAACAGTTGCGGCAGCGGTGTGAATCGCATAAACGATATCAAAGTTTCCAACAACCATTTTGATATTGCTGTAAGTTGGAATTTGATTGTCCATCACCTCTTCTAATTGGTTTGCAATTCCAAAAGGATTGTAGTTTCTGTCCATTAACGCACGACCAATGATTTTCAACGCGGAATACTCTTGTGGATTGATTACTGGTCTACGTGTGATTTGGTTGAAAGAAGAAGTTGACGTATGAGCTTCTTTTCTGAACAAGCATGGCAGTAGGCAACTAATTTATTACATTTTGCGGTTTGACATGCAAGCAACTTACCTCACATTCAAATGAACGACAGTATCGACATTACCTATGGATATGCATTTTATCTCTCTCTTGCCTGTTTTATTGTATATCTCTGCCTCAGCTTGAAGCCGAGCGAGGGCAGAGCCGTTTGGTCCAGCTAGAGTTACTTCATGGTTGCATGCCAGCACTGTGGCTAGCTTTGCACATGCATATGGATGACTTGGGCAATCCCCTGTAACTATCAATACTTTCATAATTGTATGTTTTGTTTCTTTGTTGTTTTGTTTTGTTGACGAGTAGTTTATGAGCACTAAGTCTTCTTGTCTGTTTCTGTACCAAGATTGATCTTGCATATGATGCTGCAAGTTATGAATTATTATGAACCCAATAAGTACCTGCTGCTCTCCTCATGAAAATTGGAGGGGTGATGCCGTACGTAGAACCATACTAATTCCTCGATGTGACGTGCCGGCTTGATTTGGAAACTTTTATTTTACCTTTTACCCGGGTCATGGGTCACCTGTGCTTGAGAGAGCTTGCTATCCATCCAACCAAATCTGTCACATGTACAATTTACTTAGTTCTCTCTAAGAGAGAGTCTGTGCAGGGCTGGAAACGCCACCACCAGAGATGTGAATGTTACCCGGGTATTGTAACAATATCACGGACGGGGTCGGATCACCCCTCCTTTGAAAATGTCACTACCTAAGCACGTTTGACCATCGCGTGCAGGAATGAGAATGAGTATTAACTTGCGCTACAAGCAATCAAGACAACACTTCAAGGCATGCATGCGGCAGCTTGCTAGAAGATGAAAGGAATGTGGCACTCCAGTCCGTGGTGATGGGACAAATAAACACCAACAAGACGCTGCTTTAGATAGATAACTGGCCACAATATTCACCAAAAAATAAGTGTTTTGATTCAGATTTTTCTTTGTGACAGGTGTGAAAACGAGGAGGTTGGAGTTGTCTATCACTCGTCTAACTTGCCATTGATCTTCCATGAGCGAAGGAACAACCCTACATGCTCATAGTTTTTCAGCAGAGGCAGTATTGTAGTTGTAGTTGTACCATGATTGCGATGGGAAACGTGACGTCATGGATTGTTATCTATTATCTATTGGACGGCATAGACAAAAGTATCGCCTAGAGTATCTATTTATTAGAGGTTCAGCTAACTTCAGCTAACCTTTGGACACTGGATCTAAATCGACATGACATCGACACGATACACGGCTGATTTCCAACTATACAAACACTGAGTCGTCGACCCCGAGACCAAGAGGGGAGCTAGCACGTGGCCTTTCGACACTACATTCTGCTATACCATATTTATTACTAATTCCTAGATATGTAAAATCAAAAACCACTGCAGGTCTCGTATCTTTTTGGTCGTGCATAATATTTGGCATCCATAACGTGTATGCTTGGCTGAAGATGAACAGTGCTAAGAGGAAAAGGAAGTCAAAAGCAAAAGCCAAAATAGTCGACCGAAGTCAAAGTAACGATATGTCTGAAAGCACAATGAACATCCAAGTCCATGAGACATCCGCGTCGAAGGCGGAGGAATTCACCAAGAAAAAACTGAATAGCCGCACTGTAAGCTTTTCCTTGTCGCAGACTCGTGTTGTGCACTTCGACGCAGAGATCTCCTGCCACAATTTGGTTTGGTATAAGTCTGCCGATCTGAAGCAGTTTAAAGAAGATGCAATAAAAGACGCCTCTAAAATTAAGCATAAAGAACACAAGGAGAATGGCGAGAAAATATGCTGGTGGGGGTTAGAACGTCTGGTGGAAGCAAAGACTATGCGAGTGAGACAACAAGTAGTCAAGCAACTGGTTCTTCACAAGCAAGGTGAAGCTCATCAAGACGGGCAATACAAAGAAGCATCAGAATGGGCAGCTACGGTTGCGCAAAAGAAAGCGGCATACTATTCCTCTCACATTGAGTTGAGGTGTAGAAGCATCAGAGTAGGCAGTTATACAGTTGCACAAGAGAGAGCGGCTTAATAGTCATCTCAGATCTACGTGCTAAAATAATATTGAGTGTAAATAGTATGACCGTATCATGCTGAGATACTCTGTCGTCCAGCACTGATTTTACTCCACCTGCAATTTAGACTTCAGATCAGCGATGTCGTGAATATTGATTGTTGCTTCAAGTGTAGTTGTGTCTTCCGGCAAAGCTGACAGTCTTTCATTTCTCACTCGTCTTATCACATGTCACGCTTTGATAATGACTGACACGACGCGCTCACATCGCTGAAAGGAACTTACTTGCAACAACCTTAATGAAGACGGGCAGCGCAAACATCATGGCGCTTACTTCTTGTTATTGCAAGGTATAAGTGCGTGATTGCAAAGTATAAGTGATAAGCACCTCAAAAAGAATAGTAATAGTTTGATTTACATTTCTACACATATCTTCAGTCTAGAATGATCAACCAGCGACAAAATGCATTAAGGTCTGCCGTTGTACGCATCTCCAGCTGATTTACTCCTACTCAAACAATCAACACCTCCAACGCACTAAATATGGACTACTTATGATGATGTATGGAGTATGTACGAGAATGTGGTACTCCTGTCGGTGAAGGTACCCCCCAAATTTTGCCTGCCCCCCTCCAAAATCACAGCTTAGCCCAAAATGTTGTCCCCCCTCATTCATTACACTAGAGATAATGGCGACAAACAGGGGGGATAGTCCTCGAATCTCAGGCTAGCCAAAATTATTTTTCGGGGGACAGTACTTATCTTTTTTGGTCGTGTATGTAAGTACATAAATATATACTTCTTAGCGCAGCGCAGATGGGAAGTCCTCCTGCCTCCTACCTCGCTCCGCGCTCAGCATCATCTGTCTCTAGAGAGGTTGTAGATCCAATTCCACGCGCAGCGAGCAATGAATATATTATTTTATCACAGCAAGATCTAAGAGCCAAGAGGCCAAGAACCAAGAGCCAAGGAGGGAGTAAAGATCCTTGTCGTCCACAGCCAACTAATTCAGCAAAGTGCGTCGGCTCTGTGTATCGTCCGCGCCGCGCCTCACACCTCTCGTATCTCATAAGCCGAAGCAATGGCAGTTGCGCTGCCTGCAGAATGAAGTCTCAGTGCTCATGAAGAGATCATCATCGCAGCGCACCTGCACGCAGCTCCATGGAACCCATGCCAGATGACTCAGACGTTCCTCGGGCATTTGATAGTGAACGTTTACATGATATGAAATCTAATCATCCTCATGGTGAGGTCATTCATTTTCATTTTAAAGACACGAACTATTATTTTGATCCTCTATCCATCGATTGGGAAGAGGAAAGGATTGCCTTCTCGAGGAATCAACATGTAAAAATTCTGATGATAGGTGGTCTTGCTGAACATTATTTGTATTGTACAAACAATCAAGAGGAAAGAGTTAGGAATGCGAAGGCATTCTACCGCGCTGTGGCTGCGAATAGATCGTGCAAACATCTTCAGATTGTGGGGAATATCACGTATGGCTTGGAAATGAAGGATACAGTTGCTCTCCTCAGACCATTCATTCAGAACAATGATAACCTTTGCTCTTTGGAGTTGGGTGACATCACATTAGACGCGAGGACAGCCCAGATACTTGCTTCTGCTCTCTCGCAATGCGCTGGACCACTAAGTACCTTTGGGCTAAAGCGTATCGAAAATTTGACAGGACGAGTGATGGAAAAGATCATCAATGCACTGAAACTAAAGTCAAACATCAAATATCTCAGTCTTGATAAAAATGACATCAATGACGACGTAGCGGCCGTTTTGGGAGATTCTTTGGCCACTCTAAGTCTAAAAACTTTGTCTATTGAAGGAGACTACTTCCAATCGATTTCTCCAGCTGGGATGGAGGCAATATCAGAAGGTATTTCGCAGAATTCTACCCTGGAGAGTCTTTTCTTTCAGAAACTTCACATTGGAGTCGAAGGGGGGTTGTCTCTTGCTGAGGCCGTTTCAAACAATTCATCACTAATCCTCAAGGAGCTCGACCTTATTTGCGCGGTGAATTCCGGTAATGTTGAACTATCTCGAGAAAGTTGGGTCTTATTCTTTGACTTGCTCAGCAATAGTTCGTTGCATACGCTGAAGCTTCGTGGCAACAACATAGAGGATGATGTCATCCCTTCAATGGCGGCTTGTCTAAACTCTATGACATCGCTTACTACAGTGGTTCCCGGCATCAATGATTCTGGCTGGGCCAACCTTTTCAGTCTTCTGAAGAACAACACGAGCCTCCAGAAATGTGAAACGCATGGACTTGATATCGGCACAGATGCGATTGTAGCTATCTCGAACACCCTTTGTGATAGAACAAGTATTGACAGCGTTTTGTGCTCCAATCATACCCTATTCAATATACAATCGTTATGCATCCATTATTCTCCATTTCAATCATATGTAACAGTTCATCCCTTTTGAACATGAACGCGAATAGTGATAAAGTTGAGGTTGCGAGACAGAAAATAATCAAGTATTACTTGTTTGAGAACAATAATCTACACGAGCTGGGTCTCATGGATATGGGGTTACTTCCGCGTGTGCTTGAACATGTTGACAAGTATGAGCCAGCTAGACTTTACGAGATTGTGCATTTCATTCCATCGCTTGTTCACCCTATTGAGACGACCAATGACGCGAGGAGGAAGAGGATAGCCTGAGAGCCTGAGCACAAGTTTCATAGTTTGTGCTTGTCATTTTTGGCATAAATATGATCTTGGAGATGATAGGCAAGAATGGCATGAAAATGTAATACATAATATCTTTACATCCATACGTAGCTCTGCAAGCAGCGAAGGTCGTAATCATAACTGACTCCTATTCACGTCAAATTATACACACGCTCGTTTGTCCAAACCCCACGTCAAATTATACACACGCTTGTCCAAACCCATCGAATATGTAGTCAATGGTATTTCTATTCGTTGCCAAAGGATTAATTTGTTGCTTTGTATTTCTGTTGCGAGCTGCTGCTACCGGACTGATGAGTAATATTACTGTCATGGTAAGATGCCAGCGCAAACATCAAGGCGCTTTCTTTGTGATTGCTAGGTACAAGTGCGTGAATGCAAAGTTATAAGTGCTCAGCAACACCGACAAGGATTACATACAAAGATGTAATAATTTGATTTACATTTGTACACACATCTTCAGTCTAGAATGATCAACCAACGTCAAAATTACATTAAAAGGTCTGACATTGTACACATCACCAACTGATTTATGTACTCAACAACAATCATTACCTCCATAGGCACTCGTCGCATACGAAGAACTCCCCTGATGATGCAAATCAATTCTTCTCCCATTGTTATTATGTCCTCCGAGCGGTGCATACGAAAGCATCGGCTCCTCCTTCTTATTCTTCTCTGCATAAATCACAGCCAATGTCGCCAACTCCAAAAATGCTCCCTCCACATTGGCCGCTGTACGAGCCGAAGTTTCAAAATGTGGAATCGGTCCTCCCAATCCACCCAACCCTGCCTTCTCACACCATTCCTCAGCAAGATGACGGGGCACCTGCCTCTCCCCCTCAGGTCGATCAATCTTATTCCCCAGTAAAACAAATGGGAAATCCGCCCCATTTTCATTGATACCCACCTGTCGCAAAAATTCCCCTCTCCAATTGTCCAAATTGTCAAAACTTTTTCGATCGCCCACATCGTACACGAGTGCTACGGCATCGGCACCTCTGTAGAATGCTACGCCGAGACTTTGAAATCGTTCTTGGCCGGCGGTATCCCATATTTGGAGTGTGACGTTGCGGACGGTGCCTGTTTGAGGATCTGTGATACTGACGTGTTTTGATAGGAAGTCGGCGCCGATTGTTGCTTTGTACTGTCCGGTGAATTTGTTTGTGTGGTAGCGATTCATGAGGGAGGTCTTTCCAACTCTATTTTTATTCGTTTCAATACGTTGTGTGTTGTTGATTTCGCAGCGGCAGCGAGTCGGTGTGGAACACATGATAATTAATACATGAGCACACAAAATAAACTAAACAGTAATGTAGAGATGATCTAGGTAAACTCACCCTGAATCTCCTAGAATAACAAGCTTGAGCATACGCTTCTTTGCCGCCGGTGCAGCTGTACGAGATGCTGAGGATCGTCCAGCGTAGGTGTTGTTGTATCCACCATTATTGTAGCCGCCTCCTCCGTAAGACGACATGTTTGAAGTATTGCTCGTTGCTAATCGATACCTTGCGTTGGCTTCCCACAGCGTGATTTATATATATACCCCCCGAGTTTTGCTTCTATTGGGCCCCTTCGCTTTGTGTCTCTATTACCAACTTCCTGCACGAGTACTTGTGTCTTGGACCATGATTTATGATTTTTTGGATTTTTGGCCGGTATGATGTTGGATTTTGGGCGAAGAGAAGTGCGATGCGATCGAAAGTGTGTCTCATCGTCCTTCTTGCGAGAAAAGCACATGAGTAGATACCAGATAGGAGAACGTTATGTATCCGCACAGCATCACTCCACTGTTCTGTTGATGGTTGCTTTTAGTCGATTATATGAATACGTGTAGACAAAGGAACAAATAATAGTAAGACGAAAAATATCACGGGTCAGGCCGACGAACCAAATACTCGCTATCGTAAGATTGATCCACTGGATAGGGTGGCAGCAGCGGCTCGGCCAAATCCAAAGCATTCAAATCATTTGAAATATCACTCAACAACGAACGAACACTCCCTGTATCATCATGAAGTAGATGCGCATTCCTACTATCACTATGAATGCTCTGCATACTTTTCAAATTCTCCATCCAGCTTGAGTTATCACTCTTCATTGACATTTTGTGTGAATCGATTGACATTATTGACATGGCATCGTTCAGTCCGCTTATGGCACCTGTCGTGTTTTGCGTATTTGTCCGACCTCGAACGGGATGGAACCCTTTAAGTGTTAATGATGCCATGCTTTCGTTGGACCCAGATCCAGATGAGCTCTGACGAGCATGTGTCAGAGGCATAGGACGTAGGATTCGACCACTAGATGTTCTCTGGGGCAATACATCGTCTGAATCACCACCACTTTCATCTGGAAGGGCGGGTAACAAGTTGATATCACCAGTGCTTAGCATGAGATCGGGGAAACTTCGAGTCCGTCCCAACGATAAGCCAAGTGAAAGATCGCTCATATTAAAACTCGCTTCTCTCGAGTTGCCACTATCAGTCCTGGTGTAGTTGGGTTCACGTTTCACGGCTCCTTGGAATATCTCATCGGGATTAGTACTACTACTTTTCGTAAGATTTGAGGCAGTGAAGGAGCTAACATCTGACATGGTAAAGTCAGTTGTAGTGGAATTGAATGGCAGTAATGAATCCTTGCTCGGAAGTCGCTCATTATGTGCCATTCTCGAGACAGTATGTGCCATTCTCGAGACAGTATCCATTGCTGAATGTACTACTTTGGTAGGATCAGGAATCTTTTCCGTGAATGCTGATTTCTTTCGCTTTGGATCATGATGTTGTTGTTGATGATGCTGCGAATGAGGTGGACTGCTCTGAGCTGCATTATATTGATTGCTCGCTTGGCGGAATTGAGGTTGAGGTACGGGCTGATGAAAGTGTTGTTGATTCTGTGGTGGTTGATGATGTTGATATTGAGGAGGTGAAGGGTGTCCGTAGTAACTGGAAGGAGGCGACGGTTGCCCCTGATGGTGATGATGTGAAGGTGGAGGAGGTTGATGATAACTATTAGGTGGGACAGCTGTGTGCATCCCAGGTCCACCTTGTGAATACTGTTGATGCGGAGAAGGATGATGGGGCTGTGGCCCTCCTCCTCCTCCTCCAGCTCTTCCGGGAGGTCCATCAGTGCCATAATAGTTGAGAGGAGGCTGACGATATCCAGTTACACCCTCAGATTCGGGTGGATCAGGACGACGATGTTGCTGCTCAGGAGGAGGTAGTTGATGCTGATGAGTAGGCGAATACGTAACAGAAGGAGGAATACCCGACGGGATAGATACAGGAGGAGGGGGTCGATATTGCACATGATGATGTTGTTGTCGCTGCTGCTGCTGAGGAGGAGAAGAGTATGGATTGTGATTCATAGGACCGACTTCTTTAATTTCTTCATCGAGTACTTTTCTAACATCTGGGGCATCTTCGCGTAATGCTTGACCAGCCTCTGTTGAATGTCATATTAGGAGTGTTGATTTGTTAGTGAGATCAGTAGTGTTATAAGACAGATAGGAATCATATAGTGCACTCTCGTCAAACGAGTAATGACATGCAATTATTAACAAACACAATAAAACAAAGAACACAACTCATGTCATAATAATTATTATGAACACACAATCATAAATTACACTCACTTTTCCAAGCCTTCTGATCCCCAATCTCCACATATTTGCCCTTATTGTCCGAATCCTCCTTCAAAAATCTCCCTGGAGGATTAGCCGATCGAATTTGCGCCACAAGCCTTGCTGCAACATGTGCCTTTTCCAATTTACGCGTTCTCGGATCGAGGTATTCACGTTTGTAATCTTCCACCACTGTTCGGAAGGTGATGTTCCCAGGATGGTTGTTGATGCGGCCACCACGACCGGAGAGGACATCATTTTCATTGAGTTCGGAGATGAGGCCACCATCCCCTGGGTTGACGTGTACTATGGGTGGTTTAATAGATCCGCCCTTGGCTCTTGGCATTTTTGAAAGCTGCGCTTTTTTGTGTGTCGCCACAACTCTATCCCCAACAGGCCGCTATCTAACTATGTCTGATCTCAACACAGCAACCACTAGCAGAGCAAGAGTGAACACTGGTCGCTGCTTTTTCGCAAGGCCACGCCAACTTCCAACTTCACAACAACTTCATAATGCACAACATCAATCGGAGTTAATCCGCATTTAATTTTTTGAGCTTTTTTAGTGAGGTACCTAAGCTAGGCACAATACTGGTAATCAAACTTACTAAGTACGTACTACCGATACCGTATCTTTCCAGTCTCACATTCAGTGCCGAGTCATCTGCTCAGGCTTCGCGCAAATTCCAACTCCGAGTGTTGTTTGAGTTTTGCAAGCAGCACCATGGTCATGAGTCATGAGTCATGAGGTTGGTGGATGATCACTTAAAAGCTGTGCAGCGCCACTAGCCACCACATCAGATACACACCAAGCTATCTGTGAGCCGTTCAAGTAATTTATCTCAAGCACATCATAAGACGACGTGCTTTCTTGGTGAACGTGCTACGATTATAGAGAAAGGTTTCAAATTAGCCTCAGCATACGCAACTTCTCAGAGACGTGCCGACGACTATTTCACAGCCAACCAGTGGTCATTCTCAAAGAATATAAGTATATCTTGTCAACCAAAGCATCTGATGACTTCCACTACTTCACAAGTAGCATCACGACCCCGTAGCAACAACCGCGATGCTCAATCGGGATACACTCACAAAGATGCATCTTCCAGTAATCCATTTTCGACACCTCCGTTGGGAGGAGAGAAGCAGAAGAGGTTACAAACTATCGAGTCTGGAATTGCTCTGAACGAAGCAGCCAAACTTAGCCCTGAGAGTAGCAATATGATCGATATTGAGAGTACTTCACCAGATTCACATCATGAGCTGTTGCAATGGCAAGTGGCATCTTCTCAGTCATCGTCACCTGTAGTTTACCCCAGCAACACTGATAGCAATTTTTTACCCCCACTTCATCATCGAATCAATACTGGTGATCATCCACAAACTCCTTCATTAGATCATACGACACCCAAGGACATTATCGATGGCAAGCATCATCAAACGAAACATTCGTACAATCCATCTTCCAACTCATACTACAGCGCCGACGCAGGCAAACATGGCTTCTTAAGTAGCACAAAATCAACAGGTAGCGGCGATTCTGACGATAATGGATCGCTTGTATTCAAGTACTTGCCCGGAGAAGAGACTCCACCTGCGGAATATACTTTGCCCGCGAGTATAATGAAGGTTTATGGGGAGGAGGAAGATCGCGTAGGAGTAGTCGATCATGTTGTGTTGAAGAAAGGTGCAAGTGAACGAAGTAATTGTTCCAGTATAAGCTCTACTGGTGATGATGACTCGGCAATCTTTAGATTGGCCCCTGATGAAGATGGAGAGATGCCGGCTAGTGCTGCAGTAAGGAACACGGCACAGAACAAAAAAATTGATGGCAATGGAAAGAAGAACTCACAGCAAATGCCACCACCCTTGCCTTTGTTGGCAGTAGGAGATAATTCTTCGTTATCATCGCCCGAAATGCGCATGTTGCCTTATCAAGAGCGCAAAAGATTGAATGAAGAGAAAGATGCAGATAAAGCAAAGAATAAGATGGATCTGCAAGTAAAGGCACAGCAGCAACTGAAGAAAAAGAATGCTGGTAAAAAGGTTGAGAAGCAGGTAATGCCTTCTGTGATCAAAGTTGACAAAGAATCATCCGTGCTATTACCTACTCGTGACATCAACGACAGCAACAGCTTTGATCGCTATGGTGCGATATCAACCCAAAACGGCAGCAACAACCCAAAAGATGATCACAATGATCATCATCAAAGGCCAAGTAGGAATGGATGGTTTGGTAATTTCGTCAAAATCGTAGCAGGGAAAGATGAGCAAGCCACAATCGAAGAAGAGAGCAAATCTTATCGCGATCAGGGACGAGCCTTTCTTGAAAAGACCGAGCAAGAGCGGATGAAATTGAAAGAAGCATCAAAGAGGGAGGAGATGAATCAACTGACTATTCCATATCATCTTAATGGCCATAGCCGATCAAAGATGTCATCACTTACAACTGCCTTGTACTCGATTGCAAGCTGTAGCGATGACGATGAAGATATTTCAGTAGATGAGGAATCTAGCTCATACGAGTATGACGAAGATGAGGAGTCGTCTGGTACACCAATCGCAACAAATACCAACTCTACTCGCGTGTGGAAGTATGGAGATAAATCAGTGACATCATCAAAGGCACGAAAAATCTCACTACGAGATGAGCGTATGAAGAGAGAAAGATTGATCGAGGAGGAATACGAGTATCGATTGCGTGCGTTACGGCATGAGAATCAGAGACTGGCTATGCGCTTTCGCTTATGTGTATTAATCAGTGTGACGTTCATTTTCGCAGGAGCACTGGCATTTGCAGCTGTTGTGTGCGTGAAAATGTTGTTTGGTTGAGAAGCACTTCAATTACCACGGAATGATCGCCCAAGTATCTGCGGACGTGCGATAACTTCAACTTCATAGATGACATCATTATCAACGTTGTTTGTACCATCCATGTTTTGTTTGTGTGTTATTATTTTGGCAGGAAGTAAAAATGAACCTGTTTGTGATGTTGACACGATATCAGCGTTGATGCGGATGATCACAGCAGTTGTATTCTCATTGATGTGGGTGAATAGCTTCTTCGGAACGCAAAGAGTTCGGCCATCGGCATGTCTCGCGCATTCACGAAACTGTGATTTTGATAGTTGAACGACATTATAGCTAGAATGAGGTGCAATGGGGCCCAATGCATTCAGAGCAGCACAACCCTCTTGCAGAATGATGGGATTGCTTTCATCCTCAGCTTTGTACATGACAGGAACACCGCAGCTTAAAGGAGGGTCAAGTCTCTCAGTAATATGCACAGCCAAATTCCTCGTGCATGGAGAGGTGGCAAAAGCAACGCTAGGTTTGTTCGATCGGTTGTTCCTCCACACCATCTCCACGTTACGTCCATTATGGTTCACTTCGATTCTTGCTTCGTCATCTATCTCGAATTCTTTTCTTCGTATTGCCGCAACGAAAAAGCCGCCATGACTTGCGTCTGGCAAGATTTGAAGACTCTCGCAACTTCCTTTACTGTTTCCCTCCAGGTCCAGCAGGGAGTATTGATTATTGCTGGTAGCATTCAGTTCATGAAGAGTCTCATCAACCACCTTATCGTTCTCGATAGGATTAAGGCTGCAGGTAGAATAAAGGCATGTCCCACCGGGTCGTAACCTCTCAAGAGCAACCTTCAACAAACCTTTCTGTATGGGTTTGTTCTTCTCTGCGTTCTTCGTCGACCATTTAGAAAGTAGATCTGGCGATCGTCTTATTGTGCCATCTCCACTGCATGGCACATCACAGATAACAAAGTCAAAGCTACCCTCTTCAACTTTCTCAAAGTCACGACCATCAACATTAGTTACTAGCAAATGCGACAGTGATCTACTTCCAGACTGTTGGAAACAACGTTGACGCAGTTGCATTGCTCTCGATGGATTCAATTCGTTTGCAACAATAACAAAATCAGTGCATCTTTTCTGCTCTTCATTTCGATCTTCAACCAATATTGTATCAAGTGCTGTTAGGAGCTGTACAGTTTTTGAACCTGGAGCTGCGCAAAGATCTAAAAAGCGCAATGGTCTCGTCCTAGATATACTGTCACCATTCTGCTCTCTCGACATTTGCTTCGTTAGGATTGAAACTAAGATTGATACTGGCATCATGCTATTCAGTTCTTGTTGCAATACCTCACCAGATATTCTTGCCTCAGATAAAAATACACCGAGTTGGCTCTCTCTCCCGGCTGTTGATCTCTCTTTCTGGTTCATTATCCATGTATTCGACATGAATTCTTTCATTATGTCAGGATCTATCGGTTTCATCTGCTGCTGCTGATATTGTTGTTGCGTTACATCACCATCTTCTTCGGTGGCGTTACGGCAAAGTTTGAAATTGACATCACTCTCCTTCAAAGGTCGAAAACCAAACCCACGCAACTCATTTTCTAGACTCTTGCTGCTTTTCAACACTCTCAATGTGATGGGTAATGGCTTTATAATCGCCACTTCATGTATAGAGGGCACCCAACGTCGTCCAAGCTTTGTTCGATAGTACTGGATAAAGGGTAATGTAGAAAATTTTCTGGAATCGACATTAGCAGCAATTGACGATGACGCCAATGATGTTGTCATCCGTCCCTTCCTCTCGCCATAATTACGTTGATATTCGAGTTTCTTGGCAACATCTTCACTACCCTTCCATGATACTAACTTCCCTGTAGTTGATGCAGACAATGAAGATGTATCAATCTCCAACGACACTAAATCACCACATTCCAGTGTCTTACTCCCAACAGTGGTAACTATTCCATTGACGCGAACTACTCCGTTCAATATGGCATGATGTGCAGAAACTTTTGGTGCATTCTGAATGAAATGTCCGACGCCATTTTCGGCAATGTTTAGTTCGGATCGAAAACAGGTGCTGACGAATTGGTGTAGTCGTAATGATCGACGAGGAGGTGGCGATGGACGAGATTGAGCTGTGTCAGCATCGATGCTACATCCCTTTTGCCGTCTATTCAGCTTGATCGCATGTTGCTTTTTCAACTTTCGTTTGAGTTTTTGTCGCTGCCGATTTGACAAATTACTATCATGGATGGCATTTGATAGTTCATCTTTGTCTGATGTGTTGCCGCTCAAAACGGTTGCTTTTTTGAAATCATCACTGGCTTCCGTAAATGGCGCATCATCCACAACCGCATTGAGGAGCCCATCAGTGAAAAACATTCCGGCGTTGAGATAGAAGGCTCACCTTCTACTAGCTAGAGAGGTATTGATTCATGCGTCACTTCAAACTCGGCCATTTATGATGGCCTGCCGGACCCCGGACATCTTTATATTATCGGCGCCATCAAAGCTGAAAAATTCCGCGAAACCTCTCTTTTTTGCGCGCCAGCAATGCCAAGCTAAAAATCTAAAATGCCGCACCTGCGAGCCGCTCTGAGCCGCTCCGCTCCTATATGTACTACTTCCTTCGGAGCACGATAAATCGGCCTCCCAAAATTTTTTTGAAAGCTAGGCCTGTACTCCACACGTAAACTGTCTAATAAAATAAAAAATTATTTAGAATATGTTTTTGACCTCCAGTGTGGCTGATTCAAATTTCAAATCTGCACTTGTCAAAAAGACGATGACAACAAACCGTTACTACAGCCGAAACATGCTGCCTCTTTCATCGATACCATCCGTAGTGACCGTCGGCGCCCTTCTGACGATCTAAGGGGAGAGGAGATACAATTGCCCTGATAGTGAAGGGGGGACTGGCTATGTCTCCCGTGTCCATACTGATGGAACATTTGACATCAACCTCACCGTTGGCGGCCGCCTTGAAAAAAACGTTCATCCACGGCGTATCCAGAGTAGTAATCCTCTTGTCACCTCCGCACGTCGTCGGGGAAATATTAATGATGATGCTGCAACAGGACCATCTCTACTGTCTCACAATTATATTCGGCCTCAGGGTGAGCGGCTACCATCTCCAAATAATACAGTTGGTGCCGATGCAACGACCGTTGCTGCAAACGATAGCAACTTTTCATTACTGACAACTTATCAAGTCATCCAACAATGTTCTGGTTGGGACCCAAAATACAGCAACAAACCACACCCACTTATTTCTATGTTGGAGTGGGGCAAGAAAAAGCAACCGTGTGGTTGGGCGAGATGGCATGACGCTCGTTTGCGGGATAACGGCACCAAACGTGATGTGTCAGGACAACTCACCGCAGATCAGAATTTTATTCCTTGGTTATCCGGAGGCACAATAAAGTTGTTCCATTTTTCGGATGTGCTCCTGTTTTCCACCGCATTCACCACAAAAACAACACTGATAAGTTGCTTGTCATTTGTGTTGTTGGCTTCGCACCGACAAATAATGACATGAGGAGCGGTGGCACAGGGCACAAGATCTTGATGACTCGATGCGGCGGGATGGTAAAAGCACAGAAGGACTCGTACAAGCGTGTGTACAATGAGGATGGGACGTACAATTATCCACATATTGCAGAGAATATGCTTCGCAAGAAAGGAGAGTACTACTTTGAAAACTGGGAGATCTGTGGAAGTCGGAGTGAGAAGGGTGGAGAGAAGAAGTTTAATTTGGCGGAATGGGTACGGAATGAATACACGCCGGCGTTGCATGAGCTTGCTCAGAAGATTGAAGTGGAGACTGGAAAAAGAGTCGTGATCAGAGATGGATGGGACAATGCAACACCACACGTGGAGAAGGGACTTCGGACGGAGATCAAACAGAGAAACGATGAAAGGGGGTGGCTATGGAAAGTGCAGCCGCCGAACAGTCCTCTTACAAATGCGTGCGATGCTGGCCTCTTCCCCTCTCTCGCAAAGATTGTCACTGCTATGCAAGGACTCAACAACCGCGGCCTTTACTTGCCAACTGAAAAGCTATGGGAACTACTTCAGAAAGGTTGGGATCAGTATCCAGTGGAGAAGATCGCTCGGTTGTTCATCCATCAGACGCAAATAGCGGCAGCTATCCTTGAGTGCAATGGAGGAGACGACTTTGTTAAGGAGAAGAATGGACTGAGCTATGGTGTCAGGAAGGTAACCCAGCCACTGATGGAAGATGATGAAAATTACACGCCCAATCTGGCGACAATGGAAGCTCCAAGTCGGAAGGTGGTCGGTGTCAAGGTGTGCGAGGTGATTGAAGGAGTCGATATAGACAAGATGCAGAAGCTAAAGTACGATCTTCCAAATGTTGATGATTACGACATCAGTGAATATCTTGACTTTGATGAGCTACAAATCATTGCAGGTGACGTTGATGACACAGACTACGACAACTTCACCGATGAAGAGAAGGAGAGGTACAACAAGTTTGGTAAGGCTTTTGAAGACATGAGTGCAATTGAGTATCCGACCAATGACGAATAATTCTATACACGGAAAAATAGGAATAAATAAATAATCGATATAGATTTACGAAGAAATCACATCTATTATCATCGTGTATCTGAACTCTGAAGGAGTAATCAGAAGTAGAGGCACTTCATCGGTCAGCGCTGCACGCACAAAGTTATGCGAATTAAGGAGGCAAAAACTTTATTTCATAAACCGACAACACAATATGCTCTGCTGCTGTAGTCCGCTGACAGAAGGTACCTTTGGTTTGGAGTCGGCAACAACTCTGGGGCTGTCAATGAAGGCCCTATTGGGCCTGTCGATCATGGTGAGTACAGCGAGGTGCCGGGTGCTGATGGAGGAGTTCTCATCCACACTCAAGGCCTCGTCAGTTTAAAATACATGTTTTTTAAGTTAGTATGGAAAATATGTGACCTACAGTGAACATGCGCGCCTAGCTTTAAATTTTTTTTTGGGAAGCCGATTTATCCCGCACCGAAGTAAGTATGTATGCCACCGCCTACACTACTTCCTACAATACACCATCAAAACACGCTAAGTATATCACCTATGCTATTGCAACGACACTTCTTCCACTCGGTCGCTGCGGTTCGTTCGCTGCTTCGCAATAGCAGTAGCAGCAGCAGAGCCACAACACCAAAACGAGCTCTACCTGGGATTCACAGGATAATCCTAATCCGTCACGGAGAAAGCCTAGGCAACATTGACGAGCGAGCCTATGGAGAAACTGCCGACTGGCGTATACCATTAACGAAGAAGGGGAGAGAACAAGCTCGACTTGCTGGGAAGAAGGTGGCATCTCACATCGTACCGAGCAACATCAAAACCAATACCGATACAATAATTGAAAGCACGAGAAACAACAACATTTTCTTTTATGTGAGTCCCTATCTAAGAACACGTCAAACTCTCCGAGAAATACTTCATGAGATCCCATCAGATCAAATATTGGGTATACGGGAAGATCCGCGTATTTCGGAACAGCAGTTCGGCAATTTTCAATCTCATCATACCATGCAAGATAATAAAGCAACTCGGTCTGATTTCGGTAGGTTTTATTATCGATTTCCAGAGGGCGGAGAATCTGGCTTTGATGTTTATAATCGTGTGTCTGGCTTCATTGGGACGTTGAAACGAGATTCGGCAGAATATTATACTGACGATGTTGAAGAACAAGAAGAAGATTCTACGACAATATGTATAGTAACGCATGGCTTGGCTCTGAGACTATTTCTAATGCGATGGTTTCAATACAGCGTTCATGAGTTTGAACGAAGCTACAATCCAAAGAACGCTGCTGTGGTGGTGCTGGAGAGAGATCCTGGTGGATGGTTTGAATTGTCTCCTGTTGATCGATTAGCAATGGGGTTTCCGTCGTACCAGGAACAGGAACGCTTTCGTTTGATGCATGATTACAGTTTGTTGGATAAAAGTGCCTGGTAAAGAGGAATAGTTTTTATCTTTCACCTTGTTGAAGTAGTGAGGGCTGAGAGTGGGCAGTGGATACCTACTTGAAAGTTTCCTATGTAATAATTATTATTGTGATGAATGATTTGTCTCGTCCCCAACACCATATCTATGCATTTCTATCCGATTGACCTCCATGATGATGTAACATTAGATATTGCATCCTCTTCATATCAAACATCATCGACCACAGCATCGTGACAGACGTTGTAGGTTGTAGCAGGGTTTCCCCCGCTTCTGTATTATGAATTTCCCCTCCTCATTTTTTGGATGAAACACTCTTCCCCGTGAATTAGAACTTAACCGTTACCAGCAGCACTCACTCTCGGAATATCATTCAACTCGGTAAGTTCCCCCAATTTTGTGTTGAAAGCCTCTACTCTCTCACGATGGCTAAGTTTGACAATCTTTTCCATCTCTTTCCGTTCATGTTTTTGTTTGAAGGATTTCGACCGCTTCTGAGCTGCAGTGAGCTCCTCCTCGTCATCACTACTACTTCGCTTTTGCTGCTTTTCGTCGATTTCATTACTATTGGATGATGCCTTTTTAGCATGTGGTGAATCCTCATCGCCCAGGCTGTGCTTTGATTTGGAACTCTTCTTTTTTGATTTTTTCTTTTTATCCCCTTTGAGGCTGAGTTTTCCTCCCGTGAAGGCGCTGCCGGATTTGGCCATGATTTGATTTACGTTGCTGCACTCCCTATCAAAGGAGTGAATAATTTAATGCTCTTATGTTCCTTCCTCCTTCCCTACTGCATACTTTTATGATGCAAAGGATCGTTTTTGTTGACTTTTTGTGATGAAAAATCACGAATGAAAAAAATCACGTCTGAAATCCGAAATCATCACATGAAACGTGAAGCGTGATTACGAGATGGCTGGTGGGAGATAGCAAGAAGTTTACGAATCATCTCTGTGGTTGGGATTGGGACAGTAGTTGTTTGCAATTACATTGCTTTCTTCCTTCTAGCAACAAACATTGTATATATCGCATTATTTCCTTACTTATCATCAGCACTGTGTGTGAATAAAAATGTTATCACCGTGTGACAACGCTAGCAAAATCATCGAGCTTGAGGACTTGTACTCTTGGCTCTTCACGAGCCAGCTGCAACTCTTTCTCCGTAACATACCCCCAAGAGCAAAGATAAAACACGACATTTTCCAATCTATCATCATTCAGAGCCTTGGCAATAGTAGGATAACGATCCTCAAAGAAATGAGCAGATTTGTACCCACCCTGTTCCATTCTATCTACAATCACGTCTGCCTTGCTCTTGTACATGCCCAACCCGTAAATACTGTCATCTGGCATAGATGCATCAGTAACTCCCGCGTGCCGTACCAATGCGGTAGCAAAGCGTTGCTGCTTCGTTGTGACAAGTACTGTTTCCCCATCACATTCATTGATAGCTTGGGATATTCCTTTGTAGAATGTATTGATCTCCAACCAACTTTCCATATCTTGTGCTATCCAATCATCGCGAACTTGGCCAAATGTATCAATCATATCCTTCTCTGTCAAATTGTATCGACTCAACCATTCCTCTACCAACTCCTCATACCTCTCCAAAACTTCTGGTACGGTCAAGGCAGGAATATTGGAAGGAGATGACTTGGACTTGGCCTTCTCCGCCTGCTGATCTAAAAACACCGACAACAGCACAGGAATCTGCCAACCCACCTCAATCGCTGGACGGATTTCTCTCATTTTTTCAAAGAGCCATTGTGGTGGAGTGTCTTGTGTTGTGTCAAAGTCGTTGTCGTCGTCGTCAGTGATGTTGGGTATGGCGTTGAGGATTTGGCATGTCCGCCATGCTGATACTGTACATTCGTCACAGCTATCGCATACGACACCGTCGAAATCGAAGAGAAATAGATTGTTGGATGATTCGTCGTTATTAGTCATTTTTAATGACAAGTTAGAGTCAGCTCTTATTGGTCTGTAAGCATGATGATGTGATAACCGCGATGATGATGAACGAGCGAAACTATTATTTGTCAAAAAGCCTGCGGCTGTAGGTTGTCTGGTGGCAGCCAACGCTGTAGCGACGATAGAGATCGCTGCTCCTCTTAGAGACCTTGTCATGTAGAGCGGGGATACCATTGCCTACGATAGAGACATACAGGTGTTTGTTCCTATCTAATGCATGAAGATTGCTATGTTCTTCATGCCATTTGCCAAGTGCAAGCAACAAGCTGCTACAGCAAGCAACAAGCGCAAAGCCAAAGAAGGGGTACTTAGGAGGAGGTCCCTCTTATCGAAGTCCCTATTAGGCACACTAACTTCTCGCTCTTCACATTTTCAAATTTTTGACATGCATCATGAGCATGAGATGCACCATAACAAATCTCCTACTACTGCTCTTCCTCACGCCAACAACAATGACTGCCACCGCCTTCACACCACCCATAACATCGTCGTCATCCTCGAACTACTCTCCTAAATCAATCCTAACAATAAATTCCGCAGCAATGATTGATGATCGCGTTGACTTTGCCTACCTCCGAGACAATATTTCCAATGACACCACAAACATTCCTACATCTAATAATGATGATGGTGATGAACCAAACAATACCAATTCCCTTGCCATGACACGTGATCAAATATTTCAACTGGGTGCACTCACAGGTCAGATCTGCACCACATTCCTATCAGTCCCTCACGACACTACCAACAACACTGACAATGATGATGAATCCAAACCATCCCCCAACGATGATCCATTCTGGACCAACCCCTCCCCTCAAAAATCCCACCTCTCCCACCAACTTGCCCAACTATTCCTTCATCTATTTCAAATATCCTCCACAGTTAACCTCGATCTAAACATTTGCATATTAAAAAAGATTCAACTAAATGGACAAAAATATCCTGTCGAGTTGTGTAAGGGCAAGGCTGGCAAGTATACCGATTACAGTGACCAGACCGGTATCACTACCACCGAGGGACAATGTACCATTCATACACCAACAAAGAGTAGTAACTCCAATGATAGTACTATGGAGGATACAACGACTGTGGAGGGCATAACAATTTTGATACGAAACTTTGCCGATGAACGATTGTGGCATCGGCATCACTGTCCCCGAAATATCGCATTGGCAATGATGGGTGAGGTGGGTGAATTGGCAGAATTATTTCAGTGGAAGAAGGATGAGGGGCTTTTGGGAGAAAACATGACGGAGAAGGAATTGGATAAGATTGGACAGGAGCTTGCGGATGTAACTATTTATTTGATGAGGTTGGCGGATGTTTGTCATGTTGCTTTGGGGGAGGAAGCGAGGAGGTTGATTGAAGATTGTGAAGAGGAATAGAGAGAGAGAGAGAGGCTTTGTTTCAACTTACTACAATACTGTACATTACGTCTTATTATTGAATAGCTGTCTTTTGTGTTTGACATGATGTATCACATTGCGTTTTATTCCTTGCCTCAAGCGAAAGGTGCAACAAGCCGATGTAATTATTAGAGACTACTCGAGTCTCGTGTGGCCTATTCTGTTGAAGGCCAAAAAAAGTAACAAAGAATAACTGTATCTCTTAGCCCTTACACATATATATTATCTTTAGGTACACCCCCTAACCAATTGTAATAATGTTTGTTTCTCATTGACATCAAAACAGCTGATTGAAATCTTCTCAAGCCCTGTGTTGCGAATCGACGTCTTGGACGTCAGCACTGTTTGTTGCAGCCAGCTTTCTCAATTCAATATCCATACCATCAACGTCTGTCTCGAACATTTTCAAATGTTGTAAATCCTTAGGTTCACTTGCAGCAGCGCTACTAGCACTGGCAATAATCTCCTGACGTTCTTGTTCTTCCTCACGTTCTTGTTCTTCCTCTCTCTCTTGATTTTCAAGGTCCGTCACATGGTGGGACATTTGAGTGTGAAGCTTATCCTTATCTCCATGAGTACGTTGCATTCGCCCAATACACTTTTGTTGGATGTTCAAGATGATAATACGTTTTCCTGCCAAGGCGTATCGATGCGACAAGCCTTGAATAGCGGCCACTGCGGAATGATCAATAATGAGAGCATCCTTGAAATCCAAAATGACCGTTGTGGGATCGGCAGCAATGGTAAACATATTGACAAATTTGCGTGTTGACGAGAAGAAAATGGAACCACGAACATGCACATATTTGACATCATTCACACGTTTTCCATTCACAATCATATCTTTCACAATAACATCACATTCCACGTGTGCACCACTATCCCATGCATGCACAAGTGCCGAGAGAATGATACCAGCCGCGATTGCAATCGCAAGGTTGGTGAAAACAGCCACGACCGTCACAAGAACAATGGCAGCACTGTCCGACAAACGACCATATCTCAGAATAATAAATGTCTTCCATTGGAATGTTGAGAGGACAACGATAAAGAGAACTCCCGTCAATGTAGCGATTGGGAGTAGATTGATGAATGGACTCAAGATGAGCGTGAACAACAACATGAAGACTCCGGACATTGTGGAACTGACGCGGTGACGTGCTCCATTCATAATATTGATTGTAGATTGTCCAATCATTGCATCTCCACCCATGGCTAGGTAGTAAAGCAATATATTTGGTGGTATATGTGAGTGTATGCCTGAGTGCAAGACTGAACTATAAAACAGCGACGAAGCTTGCGCAATCAACCAACTTACCTCTAAACAAACCACAAACCAAGTTGGCAAGTCCCTGTGCAAAGCACTCCTGATTCGAATCACTAATCTTTGGCACAGTGTCGGTAATTTCATTACATGCCTGAAGAGTTAAAACTGACTCCACTGCACCAATTGCTGCGAGTTGGATAGCATAAGACAACATGGTTGGAATTGTTCGAGGATCGTCTGTTGGAATGCTTGGCCAGTCAAACTTTGGTGGATCTCCTGCGATTGGTGCTGTTTCTTCGACCTAATGGTAAGACGAATCAAGGATGCAATTAAAATGAGAGGGAGGTGGGTTAGAGTGAATTAGACACAATGTCAAATATAAATGAGTCAGAAAGTATGTATCGACAAAGAGCATCCTCACCACACGTGTACCCTGTCCAATGGCCATCCTAAACAAAGTCCATTCAATCAATGTTCCAACCAATAACGCCACTAAACTTGCTGGAATCCACTTTCCAATCTTGGGGGTCTTTGGCCAGAATTTCATAATTGCCATACAAATTACAATATGTACTAGTAAAAGTGATAATTCCAAAGGCTGCCCAGCAAATGTTAACCATTGACGTTGCTCGACAGTACAGTCTACGAAGAGAGGTTCGTCTGTACAATATTGAAATGCTGGAAGCTGTGCCATGAAGATGATGATGGCAAGTCCTTTTTTGGGTGAAGTCATCAGGTGACAAAAGTTTAGTTACTTGGTTTTCAATGCATGCCCACACGAAGAAACAAAGTAAAAGCAGTTCCATCCCCAACACACAAAAGTAATATAATCAACACTCACCATTCATAAAACCAATCATACCAGTCTCAGGAATAAGTCTCACAAGCTTGGCAAGCCGAAACATGGCAAACCCAATTTGAAAAATTCCACACACAAACATGGTCATATACAACACATTCAAACGCTCCTCCACACTCAAATAACTCAAATCTCCATCACTCGCCGTCAAACTCGTCACCACCACAGCCAAGGCACCAGCCGCGCCCGAAATCATTCCAGGCTTACCCCCAAAAATACCCGTAATAAAGGCCATCCACCACGTCGCCTGCAACCCACTCAACGGGGGAACACCCGCCACAAACGAAAAGGCAATTGATTCTGGCACCTGCATAATCGCCACAGTAAACCCACTCAAAATTTCACGGAATAGAATATTCGGATTGGCCTTGTAGAATGTATACGTTCCCTCGAGAAATTTCTTGGTGAAGGATGGGGCGGAAGCGACGCCATTGGCGACAAGTGTAAGTTCGTTGGATAAAATTCCACAACCCCATTGGCCTAGTTGGGGGATGAAGGCGAAGAATGGATCACGTTCAAAGTTTTTGTAGTCTTCGAGAATGGATGGATCTTCGAAGGAGGGACCAGTTGATGGGTCGGGTGTTTCCTTCTTTGGTTTGCCGCAACAGCTCATTTTTTATGTTTTGTGATGTGCACTTGGCAAATAATGTAAATTGTGCTGATCAAGTTTGTGCAGTCTATATGAAAAGGTGATAATGAATAAATTAACCAACCACTGCAGGTGCAAATTAGAAGAAGCCGAGATCAATTCGCCCAACTATTCACTTCCAATGCTGTGATGTTCTGCAACACTGCTGCATGCATGCTTGGTAGAAGAAAAAATGCTGTCAATCAATCGAACGCATGACGGTTGGCCGTGCGTGAGGGCAGTGGATGGAATGACGACAGCGCTTCTCAGACACGTGTCTTAGAGAGCCTACGGTACTTCATAAAGATACCTCTCCAAACTGAGAAAGACTTTGAATTGAGCGATAAAGCGAGAAAGATTCTTCCTTATTTAGACTTGATGCCGACAACTTATACATCAACATCATCATCTATCATCATCATCATCTAACTGCACCCAACGCTAGCTCTGGTGTTGGCATGGTGCGTTGATAAGAGTGATAAGTCCTTCTGGTAGTGTTTAGACATCTCAATTGACTGCAGCCTTTCTTTGCCCGCAGCAGTGCTTCACTCGCCTACGCAATTGTAATAGTCTGCAGCAGTAACTAACGTCATCTGGCACAATGTCCAGCGGCACAGTCAGCAGCCGATCGACAATGATCAAATTGCCAGCATCGCCACGAGACTCTCCATCCGTACGAAGTCCCGGCGGTGGTGCTTCCATCCGAAGCCCCCGACAAATGAAGAAGAATCCACGAAGAATGCAGCCTCCCGCTCACAAACTTGGCGGCAATGTGTTTGATTTTAGCATTCCCGAAGATGCAGAGGTGATTGTCGTTCCTCATTGCTATGGTGATTCTACCAAGGAACACTCTTCCAAGGGAGCAGTCGTGGCGACGAAAAGTCCCCCTAATACAAATGATGAAATCGACACCTTTAATAATAAATGCTATCTGCAACTGGCTGGAGAAGTAGCCACAGAAACAGCAGCTCGTGCCAATGATGTGATTAACAATTGTGCAGTGGAGCTGCCGTCAGATGGAACGAGGCTAGCGCTACCACCCCAGCTTCCAGCACCTACGCCAACAACAACCGAGCCTGCCGTCGAACAACAACAACCCAATGAGAATGGCGAAATTCCACGAGTACATTCAAAGAAGGTGCTAGTAATCGATCCAGGTTCAGGTAAGAAGTGTCACTTGACCAAAGATGACCACTCATTGACAGATAAGGAACTTCACGTGTACCATCAAAAGAAGCGATCACAAAAGAAGAAGAAGAAGAAGCGGCGACAGAGAGCCCGTCGTGATGACGATTCCGAAGTCATAGACGAAGAAGAAAAAACAGCTGCCACTTACCAGACGGAGAAAACAATGGTCTCGGCATTGACGGAGGCATCGTATGTCAAGAATACATGGGGGGATATTTTGCCATTGTCACCCATCCTTTTTGGTGGCAAAGAGGAAGAAGAAAGCCGCGATGATGAAGATGCCGTGGAGGTTGGTCATTACAAGCAGTTGCTTATAGAATCAAGGGAACCTGCACTCATGCCTGGATATGATGGCGTGGAGGATAAGAGATTCCCCTGGTTGGGATGTCTGTCATCTGGAGGGAACATGGAACGACAGCTGGGTCCAGTCCCATATCGACGAATTCCAATGGTCATCTATCCAAATGAGCTTGAACAGTGCATGGATGAGGAGGAAGAAACATTGATGGGCATGAAGCTGGTGCAGTGTGCAGATGATTTTCAAGCTCATGTGAGTAGTGTTCTGAAGGGAAGTAGGGCTTACAGGATTGGTGTAAGAAAGGGTGACATACTCAGTTTTGCAGTTGCGTTGAGCAATGTTGACAAAGATGACGGCTTGATGGCGGATAAAATCATCAAGCGCCTCGAGTCTGTGGGGATGAGAACTTCGTATCGTGAGTTGTATGACATTTTCTTATCAAAGACAACGAGTTGTCGCCCAATTGGTTTGGTCTTTCGGCGTTGTTTGCGCAGTTCGGCTCCAATTACTATCGATTCTACACGCATCAACGATGAGTTTGAGTGGTCGACAAAGTTCTTGCAAGCGTTAACGATCAAGTGCAGGGAATATGAGTTTGAGAAGAAGGTACCTTTCCGTGATAGTGAATCGTTTGATTCGGAGGCTGTACCATTTGTCTCATGTCCAAATGTGTCTGTAGGAGAAAATACGTTGGTTAACAACTTTCTCGATATGGTTAGCAACACAGCTGAATACTTCTTTGTCAACGATCAAAAACGTAAAGAAGATAACTTCTTGAGCTATCGAACACTTCGATCGTTGGTGGAACAATCACTTGCTCTTGCATTTGTATGTCAAGATAATAAGCCCCAAAATGGTTCAACGAAAGCTACAGGAACAGGGTTTGTTGTTGTGAGGTCAGACCTTGGTTCCTGGAGCCCTCCCTGCTTTCTTTCAATGATGGGAATGATGGGAAATGAAACTCGACAGACAAGATCTTTCAAGCTTGCCAACATGATTATTATCTGCAAAAAAGAGCTTCTGGAGGACCTGGTGTCAGGGTCAGTTGTTCAATTCAAAGCTCCTGAGAGCGCACCGGCAAACGTTCTAGAACTTGATTCTGTAATTATTGGCTCAGAAAACGGTAGGTTTCGTCCAATACAGAACATTTCGATTGCTATCAAGACGAGTGAATCTCAGAACCAGGGAGCCTATGTAACTTCGTTCGGTCAAAGAGTAGGCAATGAAAACATCTTAGACGGTCAAGTATTGCCTCCAGATCAGTCTGTTGATTTTTACGGAGCGCTTCAAAGCCTTGAATTACCTCATTCGATGCATGCCCATCCTGTTGTTCCAGACAAGATTGAGCCCTATTGCAACAATGACTGGGTAGAGGTTAATGAATATTTATCTCCACGAAATGGAGGAATGATGACTATATTGAAGCATGGTTCTCTTGAAGATAGGCACGAAATTGATATCTTCACTAGAAGATTCAAATACTATTTGATGGACGGAGTGCCTGTGCAAATGGCTCCATTGCCCAATTCAAATGATAATGACGAAAGAGAGCTGCGTTTGACTATTGCGAATACTGGTTCACTATCAGGCTCTTTCCTAGAGTTGGCCGGAAAGCGAAAACCAGGGATTGTTGGGATTTCAGGTTTGGTTGGGATCTCGCCTCAAGGAAATTTCTCCGCTGCATTGGAGAGTATTACAAAGCTTTCTAGACAGCCGCCGTCTTCTCTCAATTTGGATGACGAGGATAAGAGAAGGTTCTTCTCGATAGAAACTGATTTGAGTGCTGGACCTATCATGATGCTAGCCAAGAACAAAAGAGACGCTGAGCTGCTACTAGCGGGTTTCAAATTATTACTTGAACAAGAAAAAGTACTGAGATAAATCAATATGAGATTTCCCAGTCAAGATGGAGAAGCTTTGAAGGACAACAGGAATAACTGGCGGCGATAACGCCGTTAGATTTGGTCTTAATTGTTTTGCTTACTTACTAGCTCTACTAGTGCCAATGTGTGTATCACTTGCTAGCTCTACTAGCTACAATTACATTTCTACTACAGCTTTGGTATAATCAGACGAATTGTTCAAGTTTCTCATGGTTAAAGTCGTCGCTCATCTTCTCGAAGACGCTGAACCTTCCGACTGTTATGAGCTTCCCAGAAGGTGCGATGCATCCTCTCTCGATGGCTCTTCGCAGCAGCAATATCAACTAGATATGATGTATCAGCAAGGTCGCACTCGCTTGATTGGCCGCGAGGAATATCCACTTTGATATCCAGTGAATACTCTCTGCTCAACTCTACATCTCCACGTTTCATAAACCGGGAAGACGCCTTCTTATGAGCATTCTTGAATAGATCTTTCCTTGCGAGATGGCGTTGACGAAGAGGTGTTTCGTTGATCTCTTTGACATCGTATCTTGGTGGACGAGCATCATCATCAGTGGTTGGAATGGACAATAATGGTGGAGTATCGATCTCCTTCAGGTTCAAGTGACGAAGATCTGTCCCAGGTTTCACTTGTTGCCTCGCAGCGAAATTGGCCCAAAACTGATCGCGAAGCAATTGAAACGCTTGCGGTTGAGATGGGAGCATTGCGTTAGAAGACAGGCACGCCGCTGCGATCTTCTTACTGGGTAGAGAAGCCAGGGCCTTGGATTTGGAGATGGATAGGACAATCATTGAAGAGGTGGGGAGTGATTTTTACTTCGACTTTAAGATAGATAAAGTGTGTGTAAGTGAGCTGCTGCTTCTGTTGTACTTCCTGTGGACCGAGATAATATGATGATGCACAAAAAATATGCTGCCTGGCTGACATCTAAGTACTTCTACTTCCTTGTGGATGTGCGTGCATGGAAAAATGTGCCGGTGCATATGCATACTTAAGTAGCAGTGGAAGGTTGTTGCGAGGATGATGAGGTGATGCATGGGTATCGGAGAAGTTGGACACTTGACAGATGGTGTCAAGGTGACGCGCTCTCAGCATGAGAACCCTCTCAGACGAGTCTTATTTAAATAGGTACAAGCATCTAAAACTCACTTATCGTTGTCGTTCTAGAGACTATATTCGCATGCGAACTCAATCCTTAGTTCAACACAAGAAGTTCAACCACGGGAAGTTTGAATGGTCACCTCGGTTCCTGGGTGCCGGTGTCGCTGCCACTGCGACGTTAGCATTTATAAAGGGATGCCTCCATAAATGGGACCCTCAACCGGGACTTTGACGGATGGCGCGAACATTCAAAATTCGAGCCGGAAATGGGAAACGGGATGCAAATGAGAACGAGAACAACATACAAAATCATTCCAACTACACACTGCATGCACTTTGCTACTTATGTTACTTCTGGCGACTTCTGAGCAATAAGTATGACGGCAACATCCGGGACTACATACACTTCCTATTTCATTTATGAAGCGTGGTATAAAGCGTTTGCTTCAGCGCCTACTTACGATCTTAGGCAAATATGCTGGACCAAAGCATTATCTGATCTGATGCAAAAAAATATGGTTGACAGAACAGTCGAAATCTATGAACAGATCAAGATGGAACCGATCACATTATTGGATTACAAGTTTGGCCTAGCAGTCTTGGCACTGCTCCTGTTTGTGTCACTCTACTCGCTGGCTTCATTGATGACGCCTCCGCTTCGATATACACTACGTAAATTTGGGGTGGAGTTTGATGACATTGATGTATCGATTCTTAAGGCGTCAATTATCGTCAACAAAATTGAATTCTCTCCGTTGGATATACCTATCTTAAATATCATATTTATAGCTCTGTTTCCGTCTGCCAATGCTCGTAGTGAAAAGGAGTCACTTGACTATCCGTGGAGCAAAATAAAAATTGCCAGATTGAAAGTGAGATTGACCATGAAGGCAAGAGACGACAGCAATCAAATGAGTTGGGTAAGGCGTGCATTCAATCGCATGTTTCCACGCCCAATGTGTATTGTCAAGATGACGAGACTTGTCATGGAAGTAGAGAAGGCCTATATTGCCCCTCCAACTCCAGCTGATTTTGGTGATGATGTGTCGATCCCATTACCACATGCAATATCTACGCAGCAACATCCAGAATTACTTGCGTTTGATCAAAGTTATCTCATCGACAGGCTTCGAAATGCAGAGATTCTAGAGGCTGACTATTATACTTTCTGTCTTGAACTTTGGATCAAATACGCTGTGGCCAATCTTAGGAAGAGTTCATCTGACAGTTATGCACATTCAACAACAAGTGACGACAGACTTAACTCTTGGATATCATCTCTTGCTAGAATACTACTTCAATCTGTATCGATTTATATCGATAGTGGATCGGTGATAATTTCTGGTGCAGGTTCTGATGTTGTAAAAGAAACGCGACAACATTTTCCCCCTAACGAAGCAAACTTGCGCCTTGCGCAACTACGGAAGCATCAACGTGCATTGACAATGATCAGCACAAATTTGATCAAAATATCCTTCAGTTCAGACGAAATGTGCAATCTACGTATCTGCTTTGGTGGACTGCAAGTGAAAATGGGAAATCCACGTGTACAACGGGCAAGACGATCGAGCGTGGCAAACAATGACGCCTCGAGTATTGTTCGTCGTTGGGAGTGGTACACAATAGTGCAACCGTTTGATGTCTTCGCTGAACTGAGAGGGGTCCTTCCATATGTAGTGTACTTGTCGAATTACGATCACTATTGGGAAAAGCGAGTGTTGGGACTAGATCTCTCTGTATCATCTGAGATTTCCTTGGCCATGTCTCCAAAAAATTTGCACACACTCTTCTTGCATCTGGATGATTGGACGGATACAAACTGTTCGTTTAATCAATGGTTTGAATGGCTACAGCGATGTCATCGACAAACGCTTAAGTCGAGTAGCACGGAGAAAGAGATTTACTGTAGTAACTATGGGAACAATTTAGCTGGAATGGCATCGCAGGAAGAGATGAAAATGATAGAGAGGAAATTGCGATGCTCAGAACTCATGACCCTGCGCTGCAAAGCCATGAAGGATCGTTGGCGGCTGCCAAAACATAGCTCTGAATTCAAAGACTACCTCATTCGAAGTCGATGTGAAATTGACAGCGATGTAGATGATCTGACAGGAGAAAGCTCGTCTCCATTCCAACGCACCTATCCAAGTGCACTTGAAGCATTGGTTACGTTATTGAAGGAAAAGTCTTCGATATTGTCTCCTAGGATTGAGTTGAACTGTCGAGTGGGCACTCTCAATATTCATTTTCCTCCCGACGATGGAAAACGCAGATATCAGGCAGTACCATCAGTTTTATCAGTTTTCAATAGTTCTTTCAGTGTGGAACTAGTCAAACCGCTTTTTGCCGTAGACAAGAATCTACCTGTGGACAGAAGACGCCAGTATGTAGGATTATCACTCAAGGTAAATGATATACACTGGGCTGTGTGTCAAGCTGGTTTGGAGAAGAATTTGAAATTACCCAGACTTCCGGATAGATCTTTTGCGGGCATTGCTTTCAAGGTGAGGATCGGTTGTCCCAATCTATCTATTTTTTCATTGTTGTATCCATCCACTAATTTTCATTTTTCATCAGAGTCATCAAGGCGGCGCACACACACAAAACGTGCTGGATATCGATATGAGCCTATCTGTGGCTCCAACTCCTCAGCAAGACCTCCACGTCTCTGTAGATCTGTCGTCGTCTGATGTCACACTTATCGGGAATCCTCTTCCACTTCGGTCAGCTTGTCAATTTTTATTTGACTTTTTACAGCTCCCATACCAGGATATAACAGATCTTTCTTTGAGTGATGTAACAGTTGCCAAGGCAGATCTTTCTCTTGATGAGGATACAGCTGCCAAAGCAGAAAATGATAATGGCACGGGCACGCTCAGCACGTCGGTATCTGCAGACATTGGTAGGATATTTATTCTCTTCTTGGTTGACGCAGAAGAAGTGTCCAGAGGTTTGCTTCAACTCGCGGTAAATTCGATACATGTTAAATCAACTTCGCTTGGCATGGCTGGTGAGCTTTCGATTTCAAATGAGCCATTTTTACTAAGCGCAGCCCAGGTCACACGGGGTCAACCCAATCCAAAAGGCAACGGTTTCGACTGGAGGTTGCTACCCTTCAAGCCAATAGTCAAAATTACTGGGACAGAAATTGCAATTAGAATTAGATCTGAAAGGCAGCAAGCGGATTCTTTAGGACTGCTGCAAACGGACATTGACGTGAAGATGGGAGTAAAATCTACCGAGTTAAATGTATCGCCATCTACAACGGCCGCGTTGCTTGGAGCAGCCGAGTCACTTGCAACGGCACTAGAGTTACAGAACAACACAAAAAGTGAAGAATTATCTCATGAGGACAAGATAATGAAAGATAAAATGCGTAGCATCCAATATCAACGCGAAGGTTTGCTTCAGACTTTTCGCATTGCTGGCGTAACTTCGGTAGGCATATTGGATGAAGATGACATCGAGAAGCTTATTCGCCTCAATAGCAACGGCCAATTGACAAATAAAGAAATTGAACGTGAAAAAGACTTCGTGCGTCTTCTAGCAGGGGAATCAATGACTTTGGACAAGATAAACACTATGCTATTCCGTGTAACCAATGGGATTGACGACAGCAACTTTGCTTCGACACTTCAAGCAGCAGGTGTAGTGGGTGATAATTTGCCACAATGCGCTTCGTTTTTCTCGGAGCTATCTCTAAATAAGCTCGTCTACTTCGACGACCTCCGAGAGTATTCGGCAATGCATGAAGTGTATAGGATAACAGGTGAAACGAAATTGTACAGTACCTCCCGCTTCCCTGCCCCTGTACTATGGCATCGAGGTCAAGGAGTTGATCTATTTTGGGACTTTTATTGCAGCGAGTGCGGTTGTTCGCGAGAATCTCTATGTAGCCAAGAAATGAAAATCGTACAGCAAAAGCTTGTTCGAAGTTTGTGGTGAGTTCTTTTTGCCTACAAATCTGCCCAATTGTTTGACGTCAAACTTACTCAAGTATTTCCTTCTGCAACTTAGCAACTATGAGTTTGCGAAGTTCTGCTGGAAGACGCTTGTAGTCGGAAGCTTAATTCGCGACCACGATTTTGTTGAGACAAACTGGTTGTTAGACGATGATCCCACTCAGCACATTCCTGACGTCTTTACTCGTTTGCTCAAAAGTATCCACGAGGACTCAAAAGAGGCAGAGACGATTGATCAATTTTCTACCTACGCAATATCTGCATCAATTGTGATTGATTATGCTGCAATATCGTTGGGGAGTGCGCAGAACTTTACAAAGCCCCTATTCAAAGCGAAATCTTCAAACGCTAATCTTAGCTTATCGGCATTTTTGTCGCAAGAAGGAAAATTTATCCACGATTGTGAATCATACAAGAAATTCAATGATTCAGATAGTTCTGCTGTCGAGAACTTTCTCAAATTTTGCAGTGGAGATGTTGACGTATCTTTCTTGAACACAAAACACAATAATATGAGGCATCTTATCGAGCCGTATCGATGTATGGGCAGTATCTCTTACAATATTCTTCAGCAAGAGTCTGATGAGAGGCCTTCCATTTTAATTGATCTGAAGTGTCCTCAACCCCTTTCTATCAACATTTCCCCGGTGCTATTTGAAACAGCAATAATCTCGGCAAAGTCGATTTCTCAAGTAGAACCAAAGACTTACAAAAAGGCACTCTACGAAAGGGACAAAAGACGCTTGAATGATATCTTTAGGGCCAGCTCTAGCTCTCAACGAAATTCCCTGACTCGTGAGGATGTTGCATCTGAACTTATAAAGCACTGGCATGAAGATTTTGAAGGTCTGAGCGAAGCTGATATCGACAAGAAGGTCGTGGCGATGATGAATTCTGCAAAAGTCGGAAATGCAATGATTGGAAAGAATGATGCACGTTGCTTCTTTAGTGGCTGTAAAAAGTTACTTCTGTCGAACAGTAGTGGGGTCTCACTTACCGTTACTGCCGAAAGCGGCACGAAGATCATCGAAGCGGGTAGTACGGTGGATTGTACGCTCGGAAAAATGTCGCTTGGAATCGAACGATACCAAATTATTAACGACGTTCCATTCTCACCGTACCAGCCGACCATGTTGAAGCTAACAAGACATTCAAAGCACGGGAGGAAGAAGAGGATAAATGCTTCTTGCGGCTTTGCGCCTTTCTTGACAGTGGTCCCAAATCAACAAAGTTTGGACGAAGTCAAGTTAACCGTGAGATCATCCATTCAAATCAAATCGGAGATTCCAATCAGAGTTCGTATTGTTCGTCTTCCACAGAAATTGGGCTACTTGCAGAAGCGTAATACCAAGCTGGTAGATCTGACGAAGAAAAATCTTGCAGCGGCACTAAGACGCGTTGCAAAGGGTGCATTAATCGTGCACGAAATGTTCATCAGCGAAGAATCTGTTGCTGCCGTTCCTCTGAATATTGTTTTATCCATGCATCACCACGCCCTCTTGTTTCAAGATGTAAATGGAGAAGAAAGTGATACTTGGAGGGATCCAATATTGCTTAGCAAGGACTTCCTTTTTAATGATATGCACCTGAGAGAAGTTTCCAAATGCCATACTATGAGCGGGATAAAAATTAGAAAGGAGAGGCTCAATGTTCATTGTTCTTCTGAGCGCAGAGGCAAAGTACTCACTGCAGATTCTGTGAAGAATATCTGGAGTAGGACTGCTTGGGATACAACTATAACAGTTGTACCTTTCTTCCTTCTTTCTAACGCAATGCCATTCCCAATTTTGATCAAAGCGTGGCAATATCGTGCAAATGATGAGAATGAGCTGTGGAGGGACCCAACTGTGTTCGCAGATCCTATTTCTGAGCATTCAAACAAAAACGAGACCGACAGTGAAGGGGATATATCTTCAAAGTCTCCGAGTCTTACGGGCACGGGACGAAGCACCAATACCGAAATGTACCACTTGCCAACAGGCTCGATAGGCGACGACTACTACTCATTGAATCCTCTTGACAGTGGGAAAACGCTGCGATTGTGCGGCATCGACCTCGCTTGTCCACTGTACGTTCAATTCAGCCAAAGAATACAAGGAAAATTGAATGAGTGGTCAAATGTGGCCGCAGTTAGGCTGCAGAAGCTTCGAACGGGTATCAATCCAAACAAAGGAGCACTTTCACTCAGTTCCCTGCCCATCCGCCTAGGAGATAACGTTGATTGTTTCATTGATATCGCCATTGAACGTGGAATTTGTCGTGGGGCAATCTACTCGCCATTTTGGATCTCTAATCAATCTGGAATGAAGTTAGAGTATCGTGTCATAGGCACGAGAGATTTCCATGGCATTTCCAACAAACGCTATCTTGATTCTGGTATTGGAGGATTGCCAGTAATGCTGCACCTTCACAACGAGGGCGACAAGAATGCGGGCAAACGTAGAAGGAAAGAAATATCTGTCATTCCACTTGAGAACCCAAGCAAAAAAGTGTTAGGGCAGTGGTGGGATGAGCAACGAAATGGGGGACTTGTGTTGGCCAAGCATGCCATAGGCGTTGACTGGAGTGAGAAAATTCAAATGAACGCGGCAGGTACGTCTGGTGAAGTACATTGCAGCAACGCCGTGTTCAGTGTTACTGTCGAAAGCATGGCAGGAATATTTTTTCGAAGCAATGTAAGTCGTTTTTTGTATTGCCCGAGTCATCTCATCACTCGAATACTCACAATTCTATTCACTCCAGCTTATTCGCTTCACTCCGCGATTTGTCGTGAGCAATGCTCTACATATGCCTATCTCTCTGGTAGCTATATCTGGGACCATTTCTGAAGCAATACACAAGACAAGACAGTTTAGATATCTTCTATCTGAGCGTGATGAAAAAGCAAAGGTAGATCTAGCCCCAGGCGAATCGACAGTAATTTACAGCTTCAGTAATGCAGGAGGTGTTGGGAATTCATTTCGCTGGATTTCATTTCGAGTAAATGCTTGTAGACTCGACGATAAGTCCCATCCAAAATGGCATTTGGTTCGCTTGGATAAAAACGGATCTACCTATCTTGGAGAAGTCGACAGAAGGAATGTAATGGTTGGTATTATTGATGCAACGGTCAACAGATCAGGAGGGTCCTCTCTACTTGTAAGTGCACGGTCTACAATGCTTATTTCGATTTTCATCACAGAACTGACAAACACTGACCCGTGATACACTCAACTATGTACACACCAAAAAAGTGTACTATTTCGCATGCCACGGTGCCTCCATTCAGAATTGAGAACAGAAGCAACACACATCACTTACGATTCGCGCAGTATGACGACGATGCTGTCGTATTTGAACTCCCCCCAATGCACAGCTGTGGATACACGTGGGATAATCCACATGGAAGGAAAAGAATCAGAGCAGAAATGATAAACAAACACAAAGGAGTAGATGACTGTAGGGATGACAAGGCTGACTTTGGTTGTTGTGCATTTAGTCAGAATTCGAAATTGTACAAAATGAATGCAGGAAGGAAGCAAAGTTTACAATACTCTCACGACGAATGCTACTTTTGCGTACATTCTCATGTGAGAATATCTTCTGGCACAAAGATCTTCTCCGTCAATGATTCCGATTTCATGGTAGATGCAGTGGCGTCGGGGGTTACCAGCAAAGATGGCAGTTTTGAGAATGCAATTTATGACATCTTTTCTGAAGGTGTCAGCATCTCAATCGTCGATAACTTTCCAAAAGAGATGCTTGCTATCACAGTGAGAGATGTTTCAATATCAAAGCAAGTAAAATCCACTGCTACCCAAGTCATGGTCAGACACTTTCAGATAGATGCAATGGATCCGGAAGCACGATACCCAATAATCTGCCAACCTTTACCTCTTGGAATTGATCATAGGGAACCCAAATCGAACGAGCTAACATTACCAGGGAACGTAAACTCAACTGATTTGTTTTGGATGGAGTATGCCGAAGACAGGCCATCACCAGTTTTTGAAGCCAACTTCAAATATATTCCCCAGGTGAGCTAAATATGATCTGTTGCCGCTTATCATCATCCAATGTTCTCATTCTAACCAATCCAATTCCACTTCAAAGGAAAATATGATATGGATACCTTCTTTAAACGTCTTTCTGTGCCCCATGAAAGTTGCTTTCGATCTTGACTACATACTGAGGTTAGCCAGTATTTTTGTAGGCACAATCATCACATACCAAGATGTTGCTTCCTCAAGTCACACTGCTGCGGTAGACACAAACGATAAGCTACAGTATTCATCACGTGGAACAAAGTCAGTTTCGTTGACTTATTTAGAGCGAATGTCTATTGCTCCAGTTTGGTTCGAGGTCGAAATATGTATCAACGATTTGGGCTACGATGACGGGGATGGCATGGCATCCGAGACAGCTCTATCATTAAACTCAATTGCTCAAGCTAGTAATTCGAGTGAGTGTTTTTGAATGCTTGATGTATTTTTGTTAGACGTTTTGATATTACACAGTTGACTGATATATGTGTGTCACTCTTCTCCCCAAAAGGCTCCATTGCGGGGATCGTTGGATGGGTGGTGAATGTGGGAAGTAACTTCGCTCATGTTACGGTGAGTTTTCTTTTCATCTCTTCACTCTTCCCTTGTTTTATCATCTGACTCAATTGTTCTATCTCAGCCATGCTTCAAATACCCGAGTGTTGCTTATATCGATAGATTTTGTGATCCAATCGAGGTGGTGAAAGATGTCATTTTCTTTTATGTTGTACAAACAATCAGACAGAGCTTGAAGATTATATTTTCTAGCCAATTTTTAGGTGATCCCACCCTTCTTGCTCTTCAACTGCGAACAGGCGTGTCAGACTTGGTTTGGAGAACCAGTAAGTGTTGCACTTTCCAATACGGCCTTCTGCACTACTATTCCTTACACTTGTTATTTTTATGGCTTGAACACAGGAGATGAGGTCCGAGCAGGGGGGAATGCTGGATTTGGAAGAGGAGTGAGTTGGAACTTTCCTCTCGTCTACTTCCACCTGTATTCTTTGAACGACTCACTCATTTGATCATATTGCTCTCTTCATAGGTTGCTTCTTTCGGTGAGAATGTGATTGGTGGTACCTTGTTTGCTGTTGGAAAAGTGGCGAAGTCAGTAGCAAAAACGGCCGACGCCCTTGTAGCAACTGAACTGACGTCTAAGTATCTAAAACCGAAGGAACTTGACAGAAGAAAACGTCCACGCCATGCAATTGATGGGTTCGTCCAAGGTACAAAATTCCTTGGACGAGAGCTTGTTCATGGTACTGCAGGACTGATCGGTGGTCCATATCGAGGTGCCAAGAAAGGAAATGCGTCCAGTTTTGCAAAAGGTGTCGCCACAGGCGTCGGTGGTTTATGTGTTTCTCCGTTTGTTGCGGCTTTCGGATTCGTTGCGATATCTGCTGAGGGACTGGGAGCAACTACGAAGTATTTGGAGCTATCCGAAATCCATGCACGATGTCGTCCTAGTAGAGTTGTTCCATGGGGAATGCCCTTGCATTGTACTGGACTGAGTTTCCTGAAAGCAATCGGGATTCGAGTTCACACAGTTCGTTACAGAAAAGTTAGAAAGGCAGTGCTTCTCAACGCTGAAGACGAAGGAGAGGGCGTTGAACACGTTACGTCGAAAGAACACAAGCGCATCCGTGGTAAGTTGATTAAACATACACCTCCTCAGTTGAGCAATGCTTCTTCTTTTAACGTACTCGCCTAACTAATCGAATTTCTGCCTTCTTCTTACAGCTAGTGAGATGCGTAGAACTAACCCGCCGTCAAAAGTATTACGCATCAGTTACAAAAAAGAAAATCGACGCTATACCACCACTTCAATCAACCCAAAACTACTCACAGATCATACAGATCAGACAACGTCTCGCTACGCAGCAGTATTCGAGCAAACTCTCATTTTACGCACAAACAGTTTACAGCTTGATGATGAAGTGAAGATACAATTTCGAAATAACAAGAATGGAATACATACATCGTCTTCAACATTAGGGGTGTGTACAGTAAAAGTGGGAGACATTTATTCTCATCTATTGAATTTCTACCAAAATGAACTTTTGATGAAAGAATCTCTCTTGTCGGAAGGAGAAGTGTACAGCTTTGACGAAATTGCACAAAATGCAAGTCACAAGAGCACTCTAGTCGTGCCTGCTCCACAGGAATTCACCCTAATGCGACCTCCTAAAAAGTTACAGGACCCTCTTGAAGACTTGTTTGAGGCGATTACAAATGAAATGAGAGATATTGAAAGATGTGACGAAGAATTGAAGAAGTCACTGGAAACCGAATCTGTTCATTCCTACTCCTCATTCCCTGGAAATGAATTGAACAAGAAAGAGGCCGACACCAAGAGCGTTGTCAGTAAAAATGAGCGACTATTCGGAAGCATCTCACTGAGTTTTTTCCCGATACAGTGGTAACTTTATGAACTTAATCTAAGTATTCTACGTTGGATATCCACACAGCTTGTCCAATAGGCTTCATTGCACCACTTTCCACTTTTGCTTTAGCTTCATCCAAATTCTCACGAATATCATACACATTCCATAAGTGCACTCCTTTCAAAAGAATTTTTGACCCATCTTTTCGTACCCGGATGAGATTGTCATACTTATCTGCTTCACTTGACTTGCTGGTCGCTGCATCCTTTACGGTATCCAATAACTTCTGTCTCTCTTCTGCTTCTGCAGCTGTTTCGACGCACTTTCTACTGGGTAACTCGACAAACTCATCCCACGAATAACCGAATCCATCCAAAAAGGCTTGATTGCCGTATATATAAATGGCTTCATCAGCACGCAGAAAGTCATGTGATGCTATAGGGAGAGGTGTCGATGCACACAGCGTTGCTAGTTGCGTCAAGTCGTCTTCGTCACCCTTGTCGACTGAAATACCAGTTTCTCTTGCTATTACCTCCAACAAGTCTTCGCCTCTTTCAAGTTTGTACGATAACGCCATTTTCTGCAACCAATCTAGCACAGAAGGTGATGTAAAGTGAGAATCAACCGAAGGGAGTGAGCATTGAACATTGAAGTGCTTCTGGAGCACTTCTCTACACACTTTTTTCCCTCTAATGATGTCACCGTGAGCAGGTATTATAGTTTCAACCTCCCAATCATCTCCGCAGGTGATGAATCTCGCAATCTCATTGAAAGTTTGTCTTTTATCATTTTTCACCATCAAATTCATGTAAAAGGGATAAAAGATCTTGTCCATTCCAAACTTCCAAGCTGTGCTGCTGAAAGGAATCTTCCCAACACTTGGGGCGAGCTCCCAAGGACCAAAATCTTCCTTGTCATTTACTGAAATCTGGCGATTTGTTACACCATCCTTACTAGGGTAGTTCCAAAAGAGATCCGTCATCAGCAACGTCTTTGATGCAGTATGATAAAAGATGACCTCATTGAAAAAGCTCTTGCCAGTGAATGGATTTACTTCAGTGTCGATGTGTAGCGGCTGGAATTCTTCCCAATCCCACATAAGTTCGTGTTTATCATCACTACTCTGATTATCACCCTGAAATCCCGGCGGGCGTGCTCCAAATGGCACTTCGCCAGTCCACCTGACATCTTCTCTCTCCATCATACCAGGACATCCCCACATGCTCGCATCCGGATATTGCTCTGCCCACTGGTATGCATATTTAACATGTTCGTAGTTAGGCGAAACGACATGCCTCACTGTCCCCAACTCCTCCAGAGAGCGAATGAGAGGGGGGTCTAACCCAACGGGCGAATGTATAATCAAATCGCCATTTTGTTGCTTGATTACAGTCATGCGACATCCCACGTCAATTTTGTTCCAGTAGAAGGGTCGATCTGCTGTGTATACTCCGGGCACAGCTGCGGGGGTCAAGACTGAGCCGAGACGATTACTCCAGCCTACAGAGGAATACGAACTCTTTTGAGCATTTAACTTTTTTGCCTCTTCGATCAACACCAGTTTCTTCCTCGATAGAGGGTATACTGCCGGGACAGTGTCGTCATCCGATAATGCTGACATCAGGAGCGATTTTGATATTGTTTGAGGCTTAGATCGTAATGTGAAAGCTGTTGCCGTTGTACAGCATATTATCAGCAGAAGAAGTCCACGCAGTTCATTCATGATTGCTATCAATCGACCTAGGTAGCGATAATGCAACATTTACCTAATTTCCTAAGTAGTGAGTAGTGATACGAAACGTCATGGTCAAGGTGGTGGTGGCGTGGGCAGTCTACTTATTGTTTTATCGAGTTAGTTGGATGTCGGATGACGACAGCTGATGACGTAAGCGTGTGGCGTTAAGTCTCGCCTTACAAGAAAGGATACCAGTGTATTTGTCGCAGTGACTGCGGTCACCAGCACATCGACAGGATAAGTTGCTCTACTCCATGGTTGGATTCATAGAAGTAAGTATGTCCATAAAATCATAATTGCGCTCTAATTAAAGATAAAAAAGCAAGCGCTTTAACACTACCCAGACGAGTGCTGATGAAGAGCGGCGTTATGGCCTCGTACAAGACCTACTGACCCGCGACATAACACTTAAAATCAACCTCCAATCATAATAAGTATGTTGCGCCATATTAATATGTGCATGAGCCACTTCTAGTGGTCCGTGGCCCATTACACTTGGTTACAAGGTAGGGAAGCACATTGGCGCTGACCGTATGTGTTGTGGTGGTAGGAGCCATGCTATATCCGCGTAGTTGACCTGATTATGTTCATTTTTTGGCTAGCTGGCAGCGCCACATGAAGCTATATGGTATCAAACGTTGTCACAACAGCAGTGAGCCGCTTCTAGAGTCTCATTATACTTGGTGACGATAGCACTGCTCAGACGGGTTGCGTTGATGAGAGCGATTATACTACGACGTAGCTGATCTGAGAGGTGTAGTAAGAATTTTGTAATGCATACTTCTAATCTTTTAGTGGAGTCTACATTGATGTATAACCTACCTTATGGCGAAACATTCACAATACCCATTCAATACATCATCGTAGAGTAATCTTTGAGTGCTGCCAACTTGATTGCATGCTGTCGAGCATACGTGGATCCCTGTTGCAATACTTGAGAGAGCTCCAATGGAGTGAAAAGATGCTGGGCGGCTAGAACAATCTTTCTGTGGACGCGTTTCATGTCGTGTAGCCGTTGTCTGATGTCCTCAGAGAAGAGAGTGTAGACCTCGATGCCATTGCAATCAACAAGATCTTCTTGCAAAGGATGCGGAGAGACGATGGCTGCTCTCAACCGTTTCACATCCTTGGCCATTTTTCTCTTGAATTCCTCCTCCTCCTCTTGTGAGTACCATTTTCGTTCAGTATCAATCATGTCATCATTGCGAATGAGAATGAGTTGGCTCGTTGGAGCAAAGCTGACGGAGCGAGTATGGGGAGTCATTGTCGATGTAATTGATTCTATTCTATGGTGCGATGTAGGCATAATGAATATAATGTAATGGAAATAATGAGACGAGCTATGCAGAGTAGAAGTTAAACCACGACCTGTACGAGAAGGAGTATGGAAAAGGAACGACTAAAAGCTCCGATTCCACGAACAACCAACACCAACAGGAGAACAACCCCCCAATACATAAGGGATAACTCCTCAAATCTCAGGCATACCTAGCCAAAATTCTTACCCCCTGCGTGGGGTTAGTCTTGGAATTGGACCGTAAATCCAAAAAGCAGAAAGTGCAATGGGTCAGGAACTTGTTGATGACTACTTGAAGGGAAATTACTGTGCACGGTGGATTCGCCTTAGCATTTGTGATCGCTAACTATCGCTAACTTTGACATCCCAAAATCTGATGAGAAGCCCATCACAATGTCGATATCTTCCGTCAACTCGTTACTACTGTCTACTCTATCTATGCCATTATGCCGTTTCAATGCAAAAATGAAGACATATTTGGCTGCATCATTCTTCGCCTCATATGATTTGGTACTACTTATCGATTACCTAGGTTCGGCTTCAGCACAAAGAGTAACACCATGTGCCTCAAACATGTGAACACGGAGAGCCACATTAAGTAAGCGCTTACTGCAATGAGGACAAGTGCTGACCATCGTATCCTCTTTCGATACTTTCACCTGCGCCGTTTCATCAGCATCATTTCCGACTGCGCCATCGCCATTATCTTCTGCAGATGTAGATGAATCGAATACCATCAGAGGTTGATGGAGAGCAACCTCCCCATTGATGTCTGCGACTAAAGATCCTTCATCGACCTCGACAGTATCAATTTGTGTCTCTGCAACAGCGCTATTATTGATTTCGACATCTTCTGCTCTGGGACGTCGGGGAGCATATTTATTAGGACGCTTTGACTCCTCTTTCAAACGCAAAATATTAGATTGTATGAATTCAGCACTCTTCAAGTAATACTGAATGAACACCTTCTTCTTGAGTTCCTTCCCGCGAGTAGCGCCCATCTGACGCATCAATTGGTTCCAGATTGCATGGGCGCTTTCGATGTTTTGCTCGTCAAAACCGCCAAGAGTTCCCCACATAGTCAGCTGGTCAAGAAGATGGCCAATGAAGAGGAGATGACTTTTGGGGAATGCAGGAAGTTTTGACTTCCACTCGGCAATCGGTACGTCTGTTACTAATAGCTTGACAATGAGATCTTTGAGCTTCTTAATGTTCGCTTCAAAGTCTTTAATTGCCTTGTCGGACTGCTTATTGACGGATTTCATTACTCGTTGGATTTTGAACCATAGAGACACAACTTCCTTCATTCGCAATGTGAAATTACTCAACTCTTCCTTCAGATCTTGTTGTTCGATGATAGGATCAAACTCATCGAACATGTCACTGTATATGACTTCACTATGCTCCGCATAATTCATGCAATGGTTACCGACCATTTGTGCTTCAAAGTAAGTTTGCCTGTCACAACCGTTCTTCTTCAATACTTCCTCAAACTTTCTCTTCGAATGACCACCATGATTTTTCAGATACTCCTCACATTCCAAAATTGTATTGTCGGTAATGCTGATCTGCTCCATGAGCACGACAATGTAATCAGCAAGGTTGGAATTTTCTTTCGTGCTGTTGACCAGTTCCGTAGCTTCAGTCTCCAATTGCTTCTCGAGATGCTTTAACTCATCCTCGAGCTGCTGCTGTTTCTCACGCAGCTCTGCTGTTGCTTCCTCAGTCAACGAAAAGTCTTCTCCGATGGTTTCTTTGATGACTTCCAACTCATCAGTCCGTGAAAGTAAATCAGCGACAACAGTGCTCTGCCTAGTGAATACGGATTTAGTGTCCTTCTCCTGTTCGGTAAGAAACTCTTTGTATCTATATAACTTCTTCAATACCAATTCAATCGTCTCACGGAATGCTACCTGCTCCGTGCCAGAAGATCGGGCAGCTGCTTTCTTCTCGATGCATTCGTAAGCAGAAATAGACAAATTTACGAGCCAGTTCGTGAACCCCAGCACGACATGCATTGATGCCTTCGTCACACAGTCAAGTGGAATATTGAGTATTGGCTCGTGAATGATGCTGTTTGAATATTTTTGTGTGATATTCGACCGGAACTTAGGTTTCTTTCTGTCTTGGTCCCTGCCTTTCGCATGATACATTTCTTGTTGAGGTCCCACGGCCGTTCGCACATTCGTTTGTCGGCACGTTTCTTCTTCTTTATTGCCTCGGTGAGGATTCCGTCTTTGGCTTCACCCAAGACCATCTTGCATTTAGAACATATCACTTTGAGGTGATCAATATTACTGGGATCAAGAGGGAAGTTGAAGCATGACACTGCTGTATCGCGACTACGGAATAATTGAGAAGGAGCGGTTAGCTTCATTGGGGCCGAGTTATTCTGACCTCTCTTTGAACGACGCTGTGGAGCCACCACAGTTGTTGCAGATTCTCTGCCACATTTTGATGTTTTTGAAGATGATGGAGTAACAAATTGCCCGGATGAACCTGACACTGGAGTATACACCCCAGTTGGCGCATTTTGGCGGCTACCGCTATCTCTATTGTGGCTAGAATTGGGGGTTGTTGCCATGGTTAGCAAGAATGAGTGCACAAGATGATGTGGAAATGACGCTAGCGTTTCGGCCAGGTAGCCCGCCCACCCCTGCAAAATATCCCAAAAAATATCCCTGATTATTTACTAGTTCCTACGTACAAAAGTCTACATGATGTGACAGGACACCATCTCAAAAAGTCCGCCAGAGCCTTCCTTCCACCAGGATGCGTTGAGCTCACCGCACCAGCATGGCCGACAGCCGACACTACTATGTACTTGCCGACAGCTCCCTCGCCCTGCCAACACTACAGACAGATTCAGTAGTGGCTGTTTCTGTGTTGCATTATTTTTGTCGCCATCCGTGTATTAATTCGGTCTTTCGCCCGTATTCTGTCTTTCAACACAATGGAGAAATCCAAAGATCCACGCACAACAGCACCAGCCCCCGGCAGCACCGGTGATGATGGTCATTTGAAGCCGCAGGCTTTGCCGGAGGAGACATCTTGTTTCTGAAGGACCAGCAGCAGCTAACAATTGATATGCTTCGTCGCTGGATAGATGAGTTGAAACATTTCGAGTACAAGGAATTCACAGATGAATTCCTCAAATCAATGAGGGATGAAATACCCGAATACCTGAAACTTGTGGAAGAAATGCATTTCAATTTCGAGGGCGAGGACATCGAGGAGACGAATAGACGTTATCGGCAAAGAGTGAAAGAAAAGTTGCGAAGGGCTCGTCAGAGAGCCTTGTTGGTTAATATAGACAATACATTACGTCAGCAGCAGGGTGACGACACTGCTGAAGACGCTCACCCAGAAGATGAAGATGATATAATGGAAGATTCAGATGTGGCAGAAGATGGGATTGAGGGCAATGTTGGGGATCTATTGCAAGCTGCTGGAGAAGAGGGAGCAGATGGGGAGGATATAGATGAGTTTTGTAGAATGAATTGGAAAAATGACATTGGGGAGCGTGGACGTCGGATCTATGAATGGTGGAAGACTGCAATGGAAGCTAGAGCAGATGTGATACCATCCTTCTACAAGGCTGTTCGGCTTATTGTTCTTACTCAAGTTTCTAGTGCTGCGGTGGAGCGTGTATTCTCACAATTGACTTTCATCCGGAGGATTGTTGGTGACAGCATAGTGGGAGATGTGTTGCAGCTACGGACGTTCTTGCGCTGTAATAATGGCCAAGTGAGTGATTTTGGATATAAAAAGTGATTAAATGTGATTTGATGAGTGAACAATAGTATTATTGACATCAGAAACGCTCCAGCTATCAAGATAAGCTTGTCCAAATAAAAGGATATTTTTTAGCGATTTTTGGCGAAAAAATATCCCTCGGGATACTCAAAAGTGCCGAAATATCCCAGGGATTCCTGGCCGAAACGCTAAATGACGCTTGGCGCAAAAAAAAAACTAGATTCCCCAAAATCCAATAATAGTTCTCATAATGATCTCACGCACAAAAACGTTAATACCGTTTGTATACACTAGATATTTTAGGGGTGAATGCTTTTGACAACCAACTAGTGAGACGGCAACACCCAGCATATTCTAACTCGCAAGAGTCTGGGGAACACGAATATGTTGGGTGTTGCCGTCTCAGGGGTGTTTTATTGGTCGAACTCACTAACTACCCTCTACGTAGGAATTAGCTAAAAGTCGGAGTCACACAAATGTCGTCTGCCGCGGTCTCGAATCCACCGTGTGTGTTGGGCGTTGTGGGATCAAAAAAGCATTCCGCATTATCCCAAGAAGTAAGGTTAGGCTAGAGAAGGAAAGTCTTTCGCATATGATCAGCAGAAAGAAGCCAGAAGAAGTCAAAATTGAGAAACTGAGAAGAGAAGTTAGTCATGATTTAAATTACCACCAAAAATCCTGTGATAAGTATATTCATATGTATGTTGCTCAATCTTCTAGGGGTATATATCTGGGGCTCACTTTTCACTTTGCAACTCAAGTTGCAAACATCGTTGCAAAAATCGCTTGCTTTTTGCAACTTTTGCAACAGGAGTGCAACAGGCGGAACTCACAAAAAACCATGACAAAAACACCTCCTACTACCAACACCTAACCAACCAAAGGCAGAAAAACGCTGGCCGCATCATCAAAGCGAAATGATCTGTCTTATGAGTAGATTAGTCAGTGCGGTCCGCCGGCTGTAGCAACTGCCGCAGTCGTAGCAGTTACCCTGCAGATGACACAAAAAATGCATCGCCGCTATCCCAATAGGCGGCCTGTAACTATTATCAGTTTGCTATGCTCTTCAATGACAAACGTTATATGGGATTGGCGTGGTGTCACCAGCAACCTTTACTGCTGCTTTGTTTCTAACTCAATCCGATCAACTCATTTTATAATGCAATCAGAATACTCCAGATTACTCCTGAAGTCTCCTCCAGCCAGTTTGATACAAAAGTTATGTATGTAAGTACTTAGGCTTAGGAGCGGAAGCAAAGCCAAAGCAGACATGACCCTCTAGGCTATGGTTACCACCAAGGTAGCGGACCTACTATCTCCAACATACAACAAAACGCGCATGGAATCTAATTGAGATCCATATCTAGCAATGTTAGTGAAGAGATCTCAAAGGGCGTACGAAATTTGTTCTTGAACCAATGTAGCTTGATATCCATATCGAAGACATAACATTGGACTTACTCCGACATGCGCTGAGCGATATGTATCACTTGGAGATTCCTGCATTGGCCTTCTGGTATCTCAGTAGGGAACCAACTATCTTCAGAACTAACTGCCCCATGCGAAAAACACAAAGAAAGAATCACATTATGTATTGCAGCACCCAGAAACGATGCAGCCTCAACAAGCTCAATGAAATGTTTGGCTGGTTCCGAATCCGCACGAGCCAAGCAATGAGGGGTACGTGTGATTGATCCAAGCAAATTTATGTAAGTATAACGTTTGTATTTCTGAGAGGCGGGCCGAAGCCAGAATCGCCACCATCATTTTCCTGACATAATCATCGCGTTGCTCAAAACTTTCCCGACAGTTTTGAGTAGAAACCGAAGGCGTGGCATGTTTCTCCAAAATGCTAACAAAGAAACTTTAGAAATTAATCTTAGATTCATATTGCTCAAGGAAACTCATCGAAATAAAGATGTTTATGATTGTTGCAAGGTTCAAATGGCTCGCAAAACCACATTCATCAATAAAAACAATATTATCATCGAAAAAGACGCATGAGCATGAGCCGCTTCGAATGGTCCACTGTAGTAGGCGGCGATACAGTAAAAGCTCATTTGCGCTGCGCAGACGGATTGCGTATGTTGAAGAGATGATACGGAAACTGAGCTGATCTGATCTGAGAGGTCCAGTTGAGCTGTCCCGTAGCTCATCATTCAACCGTAACGTATCTATCGTCGTCAATAAACGCATGAGCCGCTTCTAGTGGTCCATTATACTTGGCGGTGATACAGTAAAAGCTCATTTGCACTGCGCAGACGGGTTGCGTATGTTGAAGAGATGATACGGAAACTGAGCTGAGCTGATCTGATCTGAGAGGTCCAGTTGAGCTGTCCCGTAGCTCATCATTCAACCAAACGTATCTATCGTCGTCAATAAACGCATGAGCCGCTTCTAGTGGTCCATTATACTTGGCGGTGATACAGTAAAAGCTCATTTGCACTGCGCAGACGGATTGCGTATGTTGAAGAGATGATACGGAAGCTGAGCTGAGCTGATCTGATCTGAGAGGTCCAGTTGAGCTGTCCCGTAGCACATCATTCAACCATATCATATCTATCGTCGTCAATAAACGCATAAGCCACTTCTAGTGGTCCATTATACTTGGCGGTGATACAGCAAAAGCTCATTTGCACTGCGCAGACGGATTGCGTAAGTTGAAGAGATGATACGGAAACTGAGCTGATCTGATCTGAGAGGTCCAGTTGAGCTGTCCCGTAGCTCATCATTCAACCATAACGTATCTATCGTCGTCAATAAACGCATGAGCCGCTTCTAGTGGTCCATTATACTTGGCGGTGATACAGTAAAAGCTCATTTGCACTGCGCAGACGGATTGCGTATGTTGAAGAGATGATACGGAAGCTGAGCTGAGCTGATCTGATCTGAGAGGTCCAGTTGAGCTGTCCCGTAGCACATCATTCAACCATATCATATCTATCGTCGTCAATAAACGCATAAGCCACTTCTAGTGGTCCATTATACTTGGCGGTGATACAGCAAAAGCTCATTTGCACTGCGCAGACGGATTGCGTATGTTGAAGAGATGATACGGAAGCTGAGCTGAGCTGATCTGATCTGAGAGGTCCAGTTGAGCTGTCCCGTAGCTCATCATTCAACCATATCGTATCTATCGTCGTCAATAAACGCATAAGCCACTTCTAGTGGTCCATTATACTTGGCGGTGATACAGCAAAAGCTCATTTGCACTGCGCAGACGGATTGCGTAAGTTGGATCGATGATACGAAGCTGAGCTGATCTGATCTGAGAGGTCCAGTTGAGCTGTCCCGTAGCTTATCATTCAACCATATCATGTATATCGTATCGAATCTATCGTCGTCAATAAACGCATAAGCCACTTCTAGTGGTCCATTATACTTGGTAGCGATACAGCAAAAGCTCATTTGCACTGCGCAGACGGATTGCGTAAGTTGGATCGTTGATACGGAAGCTGAGCTGATCTGAGAGGTCCAGTTGAGCTGTCCCGTAGCTCATCGGAGATATAGTAATAGCTCATTTGCACTGCGCAATCGGATTGCGGAAGTTGAAGCGATGATACGGAAGCTGAGCTGATCTGATCTGAGAGGTCCAGTTGAGCTGTCCCGTAGCTCATCATTCAACCGTATACTTTGACCCTTATGTTGCAGAAGATAATACACTGACGTTTTCGTGTTTGTTGGAGCTGGAGATTGCGCTTGTGGGCCCTTTGACGGAGATGTTACCTTGGATGGCATGGGTGATGGCTTCGTCTCTTTGAGCTAATGGGATAGAGTCAAGGGGAATGCTGAGAACTAACTATTGCATTGCATCAAGGTCAATTCGCGTTGGGAACTAGAGCATATTGTATTGTCTTGCTAAGAGGGGAAAACGAAATTGAAATATTTCTTGTGGAAGAAAGTTAGTCCGAGGGCAAGAGGCTCAATCTTGAGCACACAGATCTTTGGCGCAACATGATCATGCTTGTCTTCTGCCGAACTGGAATAATTGAAGAAACTCATCATGAGTTGTCTCGACTACTCAACTTGGGGGGCACTGAAATTGAAGTGATGAGGTTGATGCAAAATGGCAAGAAACGGAAGAGAAAAAAAGAGCGCTCAAGCAGTGAGGCAGGTAAAGAAGCACGTCTTGAGGCAAAAATCACCAACACCATACGAATGGGAAAAGAAGACGGCAAAAAGAAGCACAAGAGTGAGAAGCTAAGCACAACAAAACCAACAAAGTCAAAGGTAAAACGTTGCACAAAGTGTGAACAGATTGGTCATGCAACAAGGGAGTGTCCAGTGCTGAAGCCTAAGTGTAAAAGAAAGATAGAATCCATAGATTGGAATACCCTATACTCCCCACCAAAGAAAGCCAAAAACTACACTGCCAAGATAGAATGGTAGAAGTAAACCTCATAATACAGTGATTGCTTTATTTTGCCCTCCTTTTCTTGTTACTTTCTTTGTATCCAGTCCAGTCGGATGAGGATTGTTCGGGGTATTTTTTCTTTATAGCGTATTCAAGGCAGTCGGGTAATTTACCGCGATTCCCTTTCCCAGTCAAAGAATAAATATTTGTTGCATACCACCAATACAGCATCAGTCGTTTTGATTTGTTCTGTAACTTATCGACACCATCGGAAGCATTGATAAGATAACAATCTTCTGCAATCATATCAAAATTCCGCTTCTCAACAGGTATTTCTTCGCAGATGCACCGACCAATGAAATTAACACCAAACTTTCTGCACAGCCGTTTCTCAAACGTGCACTCTGGCGGGTCTTGAGTAAGCGGATCCGGAATATTATACATCGGCTCCACTTCTTCAGTAGGTTGATTTCCAACAGAGCAGCAAAGCATGGGGTGCGTGTCCAAAGGGATTGGAGCGTGTCCTACCTGAGTGTATTGTAAGATGAATAGTGCTGGCATCAATGGAGAGCCTTCATTCACATGATATGTAAGAGGGGTGAATAATCCGAGCTTGATAATGTCTCCCTCGATCAATTGCCTTCCAACGTCAGCAAGATGAGTTGCCAACCGAGCATGAATTCTGTTGTTGTCACCATCTACTAATGTGAGGTGTGTCAATTTCACTTTTTGTTTTTGGTACTCTCTGTGACTCACATGGTCATGGAAGCCAGTCTTCCGCGATAATACAAAGAGAACTGGATCTCTGTTGATTGTTCCTCTTCCTTGGTGACCGGAAGAGACTCATCCCCCTCATCAATGGGAAAGTTGTGTCGATCTTTCCCCTTTGATACCGTAAGGACAAAGTTCCTGACATATCACAATGGTTCCTCAAGCCACAGTTGCGGTTTGGTCAATATTGTACGAAGTAATTTTTGAAACTCTTCATGGATCTTGGCTTGCTTTGTCGCTAGTATATTAACTTTCTTTTTAGACTGCTTTTTCGCCAAAATCAGCGGCCGCATCAGCGGCTGCACCATCTTGTGACGACTTCTCCATTTGATCGAAATGATTGAAAAGAGTGGCGGCGCTTGTCGAATACAAAAGGCGGAATTTTAATCACAATACAGTTCCGCAATATCCACGAAGAGGATGGCGCTGATGCTGTGGTTTATGTTACTCGTCCAGCAGCAAACAGCGGCAACTGCGGTGGAGACGGGCCGATTCGAAGGTGATCGTGGGAGGGATAATTTAGAAGACGCTGCGATAGCTTGTCGGACACAAACTGCGCATTCACGTTGAAGATGGGGTCGATATTTAAGCAGCAGTGGAAGAGAGTTAATATGATGCCTTGGCTGGCTAGTACGCTGATGCTGCCATAGGGGTTGCTTTTACATATCATGGTGCCGCTCTAAGTGGTGGTGGATGAAACGCCTTTATTGGGATTACTTTCTAATAAATGTTTTAACGTAGGAATAGTAGAAAAAAAAAGCATCATAACCGCCTTAACCACAGCAAGAGCCTTATACAGAGCATGAGATGAAGAAGTAATTGATTGAGCAATGAACATCTATTAAATACAAAGTTAATCAGATCAGATGTCTACACGAGTACAATCTAGACCTGCTTGGGTACAACGTATGGTCTTTTGGATTGCCGAAAAGATTGCCACACAGCAAAACGGGTGCCCCCGTAGGAGTTGGAAGCTTCTCCTAAACGCCTGAGCGTTCGTAACCAGATGAGAGTGCATCTGCTTACACAAGAAGACGAAACAGAAACAAGCATGTGGGCCTCAAGTTGACGGCTTCTTTTTCTTTCGCTTGGGAGGTGCGTGTCGTTGGGTGGTAGCGTGAGGAGTTGTTCTCCAACAGCAAGCGATGCAGCGTTCCTTTTCTTGTGAGTAGAGACTTCGTCTGCTGCATGGGAGTTGGGTCGTCTCCGTTAACTTACCTCTAGTTTTGGTGCCTCCTGGAATTATCCGCTCATCCTTTTTCCGGCGTTTATTGCGCTCCTTGCACGATGAACCTGTGCACGCCTGCCTTACTTGACCGGCTTGGGGTTAGGCTTGCCAGCGGCCAAGTTTTGCGCTTGCCGCCCTTCGGATTCGTACAGCTGGGCAACCTTGCGGCGGAAGGTACTCTTGGTTGGTTCGTACTGCTTGACCACATGAACATTGAGGGTCTGTTATATTGGAACAGTCAGCTGCCAGAGTTCTGCCACACAGGACGAGTCGGGCGCATCAGGAAGACCCCCTATGAGATGAGGCCTTTAGTGTAAAGGCAGTGTGACTTGCTAATGTGACTTGTGTCACTATACGTGCGTTTTACGAAAGGCCTCGTTTGGCGATCCAAAGCAAGAAAAGCGGTATTCAAATCTGTCACATCTAGGGACACTCAGGGACACTCACCGCGAGTGTCCCTGACTGTCCCCGACTGTCATCGACTATCCCTGAATGTCCCTCACTGTCCCTCACTGTCCCTGACTATCCCTGAGTGTCCCTACTGTCTCTGAGTGTCCTCGCCAATTTACCATCACTACACGCACCATCACCATGCTCGAATCAGACGGTGGCAAGCATTCCTTAAACACAATCTGACAATATCAGAATCAGAGTCATTAGAGCTAGCAGTTGGATTGCTGTCGCTGTCATTCTCCAGAGAGCGCATTTTCAAGGCTCCTGGTAGACAATCTACTTCGTCTGATTCACTTTCGTCTGATTCGCTGTCGCTTGATGATGAGGCGGAAGAGTTTGAAGCAGCGGAAGAGTCGGAGAAAAGGTGATCGTTTGAGTTTGATGAGTAAGATGAGATATCAATGCATTCTTCACTCTCGCTCCCATCGTCGTCTGATTGACTGGTACGCTGTCTTGTGCGATGCTAGAGGCGTCTAAATCTATACATGGTGTGTTTGTGTAGGATCTGTAGTGCATAGAAGTTTGTGATTAGATAGGTAGGTACTTCTATGACGTGACTATCAAATAATCTATCTATCTATCTATAGTGCGTGTAGTGATGGTAAAATTGGCGAGGACACTCAGGGACAGTAGGGACACTCAGGGATAGTCAGGGACAGTGAGGGACAGTGAGGGACAGTCGGGGACACTCAGGGACAGTCAGGGACACTCGCGGTGAGTGTCCCTGAGTGTCCCTAGATGTGACAGATTTAAATACCGCTTTTCTTGCTTTGGATCGCCAAACGAGGCCTTTCGTAAATCGCAAGTATAGTGACACAAGTCACATTAGCAAGTCACACTGTCTTTACACTAAAGGCCTCATCTCATAGGGGGTCTTCCAGGGCAGGCGGGACCTTTCTTGCGTGTACGACTTTTGAATACTTAACGGTACCCAAACCTGTCTCCAGCTTTCTCCTCTGACTCTTCACAAAAAAGAAGGTGCATTGCATGCATTGCCTTCATTCATGCAATGCAACTGTAGTAACGACAACGAAGACGCAACAACCACGGCAAAGCGCTACCAAAGTGAAAGGCAATGCACCACTAAAACCTGAAGAAACATTATATCATCTATAGCTCCTCTGATCTATTGTTTACAACATTTGTGACTATGGTCCGTCGCATTGTCAAGTGTACTGCTTGTGACAAGCGTTTCGCCACAGCATCGGGAAAAGATTTGTGCCCTACATGCAGGACAAAAAGCCACAACCTCGAGGACGACACAATTGATGTGCTCCAATCTCAACAGAGGCCGTTAATAATTCAAGATGATCGTCGAGATGATGATCTGCAGCCAGCTCAAGGGGGAAAGAAGAGGAAGCAGCCAACTACTGCCGCTGCAGCTCCGCCACCAAAAGAGTCACTTAATGACAAGGACATCACCACTGTAAATAATATTATTGATTGCGAACTCAAAGTAACTGATACAAAGGAAGCTCCAGCAGAAGATGTGATCTCCAAGAAGCCAAAGACAGGTGATGGTGAGGGCACAAATTTAAGGTTATCAAATGATACTACTGCGGCTAAATCATTAGACGAGGATGAATTATCTGACGATGACGTTGACTTGCGCTGCATTACCTCCAATACTGATTTGAATGACAATGTGGAGGGTGCTGATTTGAATGACAATGTGGAGATTGACGACGAGAATAATAACTTGCAAGGGGATGCAAGCTGTTGCGGGTCTGAGAACGATGATTTATTGATAGAGTGTATTGAGATTGACGATGATAGTGAAAGCGATTCATGCTCCGGTCAACAACAAGAAGCAGCATCTGACGAACAAGCTGTTAAACAACCCCAGGCAAAGCGAGCAAGCAGTCCCGAAAATGACGTGTGCTACATCTGTGGGACGAACTTGTCAGGCAAGGGATTCAAAAGTCGCGTTGCTCACATGAAACGATGTTCTACCAAATTTGGTCCAGCAATGAGAACTTCCAGTGCTGAGGTAGAAGATGATTTTATGGTGCCAGTGGAATCGTCATCGTCATCTAAAGCACTGGTAACTAACCCATACAAAAGTGCACAATGGCATGGAGACGCTGGCAAAACTGTACAGCAAAGCAAAGAGAAGCAATCGATGCTCAACCAATTTTTCAAGGCTCCAGTGCGATCCTTGACGAACGTGTTGATGGCTGGTTCTCGACAAGCAAAGAAAAAAGCCGACGAAATTTCTCAGAAGGGTCTGAAGTCAGGCACCAATAATGGGAAGAGGGCACCATTTCGAAAAGGTTCATGGGCATCTAGCAATCGTCGGAGCGGGCAGTGTCCAAGCTACAAGCGGATACCTGGCACAGATTTTCTTTGTGATGGCTTCTACTACGCTGGAACTTTGACGCAAAACTACTTTCTTACTCATTTTCATTCGGATCATTATGGTGGAATCACGAAGAAATGGAATGAAGGTATCATTTATTGCTCGGTGAGTAGTGACTTCTTTCTTGAGTTGTTTTTGGAATTTGTGGACACATATCTGACAGAAACGCATCGTGACCACCTTCAGCTGCCGACTGCAACTTTAGTGACTCAAAATCTTGGTGTAGAGCAGAAATTTCTACACCCTCTCCCAATGAACGAACCAACAATCATTCCCAGTAAGGATAAGTCAGTCAAAGTGACACTCCTCGATGCAAATCACTGTCCTGGAGCTGTCATGTTCTTGTTTGAAGTCGGCAATAGACGCATCCTACATGTGGGAGATTTTAGATGGAACCGGAAAATCATGCTTGAAATTCCTCAGATTCGAGCTATGAGTACATTGACTCCTCGCTTAGATGAATTATTCCTGGATACCACTTATTGTAATCCAAAATATGAGCTTCCCACCCAAGAAGAAGCCATAGCAGCAGCAATCGATGTAGCCAGTGAGGAGATGGAAAAGTCCAAGCGAGGCTCAAAAACTCTTTTCTTATTCGGTAGCTATACGATAGGCAAGGAGAAAATTTATTTGTCTGTTGCACAGCATTTGAAGAAGAAAGTCTATGTTGACTCGAGAAGGCTCCGTATTTTGAAAGCATTGGGCTGGCCGGAGGAAAGAATGAGCATTTTCACTACAAAGAAGGACGAGGCGTGTATTTGGATTGTACCTTTAGGCAAATGTAATTTCAAGGATATGCCAGAATTCTTGGAGCAAGCAAACAATAGCAAAGCAGGCAAGGCGCTGACTGCCAATTATGAACGAGTCGTAGCGTTTCGGCCAACGGGATGGACATTTAGTGCAAAAGATAAGAAACAAACTCTTCTCCCATGCGGCCAACCGAAGCCTGGTAGACACCTTATCAGCAGCAAAACAAACGGGAAATATAGCGTTCATGGAGTTCCCTACAGCGAGCACTCAAGTTTCCCAGAGTTGGTTGATTGTGTGCATTGTCTGAAGCCAAGAAAGATTGTAACTACTGTGTCTCCAAGCAAAAGCGAAGAACAGATAGAAATGCTACTGAATGCCGCTGACGCGCTTGATTGAGTGATGACAACATCAATGATGGTACAACATGGGTCGCTTTGAGCAGATCCGAGTCCAAATTAATACATGCACGTTATTATCATTGCCACGCAACGTTATGATTGTTCGTGTATCAACAAGATTGCCAAAGCCACCACCAAGAGATGAGAGATCGGATAGCAGAAAGGCTAAAAACTCTTTATATTATGGGCACTATGCGAATGCTATGAGTGTCAAGATGCTAAACATCACCAACAATACCAATGCCATTGTAGTATTTGTTAGCTTTGATGAGCTTGTAATAGAAGAATCTACAACACGTTCTGATGTAGGCGTAGTATCAGATGGCTTGAGGGATGGTACTTGAGAAGATGACGGTTCAGTTGATGACTTGAGGGATGGCTCCTGGGAGGGAGACTCTGATGACTTTAGGGATGGCTCCTGGGTGGGAGACTCTGATGACTTTAGGGATGGCTTCTGCGAGGGAGACTCTGAATACATTGGCATCCGCGATGGTGCTTCCGATGGCATTGCACATGAACTAAGGGCATTTGCATCTTTCACAGGAACTCCGACGTTATCAACTTTGATTTTTTGTATGGAGAAGTAGCTGCCATACGACAACAAGCCTGTTGCAAGAGCTATGTCAAGCTGTACCATTTGACCTATCATATTTGAGTCCTGAAGAGCTTTCGAAGAAATCACGACTTCTTTGAACATTGGACCCGAGTCCTCTCTCCATCCAATGTCGCCTGGAGAAGGACAAGATCCAATAGTCTCGACTTTATCGTTGGAGTTGTATTTCTCGCCACCATCTGGCGTAAGGGTGACACGATCCTTTCCATTAAACAGTCCAACGTTTGCACGGTCATATGATTGAAAGTAATACGTGACCCCTTTGATGTCAAAGCTCACCCAGATAGATATAGAAGAATCACTCCTCAACAAAAAATGAGGAGATCGCACTCTGTTGCATTGGGTCGGCAGCCCCAAAAAAGACGATAGAGCTTCTTTTATAGAGGCATCATAGGATAAACTTGCAAGAGACGTTTTTATGTTTTCCTTGATTGTACTTCCATCAAGCATTGACACCATTACTGAAGGTATGCGGATGTCATCATTATTTCCACCCATTTTTAGTGGATTTGAGTTCACATTGTTGACAATGATCACGGCACTTGCTCCTCGATTCTGAGCGTTCAAGACCTAGAGAAAAAATGTGTTAGCCGACTCAAGGTGCTCCTCATGCATGTGACACAATCGATCATATGCGTACTCACTTTGGTAACAAAATCGCATTCGCCTCTTCCAACCAAGACAACAGATCCAGAGTATTTGTCATCACTTATCGGCTCACATTCCAGACCTTGTCCATCCATTATCACTAAATCGACCAGACTAAAATTTTGTGGGCCTACACGTAAATACGATAAAAAACTCGTGAGCGGAAAGAAAAGAAGGAAGAAAACAATCATTCGAAGCAAGCACTTCGATATCTTACCAAACAGCGCAGTTGGAGAGTAATATGGAACGCCGTCAACCGTCAAAACCGTGCGTGATGCTTCTAAAGAGAAGTATCCATCAATAGCAGTAAAGTTATTACCACCGTCTTTGAAATCCCAAGTGACACTTTCTCTCATAACAAGGTCTGTAGATGTTTCTGCATCGAAGACTATTGAAACCAATATTGGCTCCATTATCTCCGCAGCAGAAAACTTTGCTTCCAGTTCCAAGGGCTCACCGTACATCAATCCGTCAACAATGAAGTCAATGTCAATAGATATTGACGCTCTCTCAGGAAAATCTATGAGCTGCATAGGTAACTCATTCAAAATAGTTGGTGTGCTTGAATTTGATACAATTTCAACAAGGTGAAGACTAGTGAAATTCCCAATGCCCGTGTTTTTCAACGTGATGGTCGCCTTTAGAATTTCACAATTGTCGATGTATTCATCGTCATCTCCAGAAATAATAGTATAATTGACGGATGTTTGAGAGATGTATGGTCCTAAGCAGTACTCTGGCACATCGAAGGCTTCTTCAACATTGATAGTACCCAAAGTTGAACCCACGGCGGACGCGCCTAGGCCTCGCCTTGCAAATGATTCCCATATCACACATTTATACTCTTCGTCATACAATATGAGATCGCTGACAAGAATGGCATCTCTTGAATCCACAAAAGAAGGATAGCAAGGTTGCGTCTTTAAGCCTTCGACGACAAGTTGCATTGCGATGTTGCTACCTCCCACCCCACTCTCGTACTTGTTTGCATTAAAGCCAAGACGGCCATTCTTCTCCTCAAAGTCAATGATTGCCCAATACATGTCCCATAACACAGTCGCAAAAATAGTACCTACGAAGTGAGTTGCATCTGCTCCAGCGGCGTTCGCCGCGGCGTTTATGAAACTGTAAGTGGAAGGATTAATGGCAAGGTCAGTAGAGTAAGGAAAAATCCTTATTCCTTCAATCGACCAGGACGCAAAAGATCCTACAGTCCTCGTCCTCCCAGTCGTATTCGTTGCAGTGACGAACAAAGTACAAAAGTCGCTCCATCCTTCGCTACCAGTCTCCTTAGCTAGTCTTGGATCTACACAAACCTGATTACTGGGACCCCCGCTGAGCCTTGTCGTCAAACCATGGCAGTATTCGTGAATGATGATTCCATTGTCAAACGCGGAGTCCCTGATAATCAAATCTGCATTTTCGACAGCCAAGACGCTTTTGCTTGCTGGTAGAGATTGTTTGAGTCGGTTTCCATCTCTTTTAGTAATTGAAACTGATGGAATTTCGGTCTTGTCTGTTCCCTGCATTGAAAACAAAGGTCCGTAAACGTCGTCAGCCACGATCACCGCAACAGCCCCCCTCTTCTGAGCGTTGTTCACCTTAGCAGTGAAGACGCAAGTCCCCCTGTCAATGAGCACCACAGCACCCTTGTATAATTTGTCTTCGACAGGATCGCATTCTATCCCGTTGGAGTAGATCACAGGAGCACCTGTGATGTTGTACTCAGTAGGACCAAACGCAGCTGGGCTGGCAGTGTAGACCTCATCTGAAACATTGAGAACGACTTTGGCGTCACTTCTGAGGAATATGAAGAGAATCATTAACGCCCTAGCTCCATCTAAAGTAGGCAAGAAGACAGCGTTGTTGAAAGCCTGAGTTTCTTTCACTTCTACCACAACACTATCACCCTCTTCGCCACCCAAGCCAAAGTTATCCTCCTGGAAGTTACCACTTTCTTCATTGAAGCCATACTGATACAAGATATCGTGCATAATGTTTGTCCAATAGAAAGCGTTCGTAACTGCTGCTTCTAAAGAATCAAGCATATTCTCTGGGATAACGTCCTGGTCTGAATAATCAAACACAGATCCGTCTTTGTCTGTCATAGCCACAGCTTCACCAGAATCGTAAAAGTCAACTAGACCTTCGTTAACGTTAAAGGCTGCGCGAGCATTATTGCCTTGGGTCTTGTCATACGTTACATCTCCAACTGTTAGCCATCCTTTTGGAGATGAAGGCAAATATTCTGGATCCATGACGAGAGATAATGGCTCAATGTCGTCAATATTCAACTTTGCTTCGCCCGCAGTCAAGCTGTACTGGGCACATGATGGGCAAGGGTTTTCATTTGGGTACGGTACGGCACTATAAGTAGAAAGACGACGCCTTGACGGATCTGCTTGCTGTTGTTGTGTGGTGATATCATAGTTCTCTTCTGTCTCGCCAAACTTGATGACGTGCAAAATGGTTCCTTTAGATGCCTCAATCAAGACTTCCATAGAACTAGCGTGAGTGGGCTTGATTATGCAACTCCACGAGAGGCGAATATTGCAATTGTCTGCATTGTGGTTGTTGTTGGGAATTGACCAGAAAGCTAGCTGACAAGGAGTATCATTTAGTAATATGTCATCAGCTTCGAATACACTCTTTTGTCTCTCACTGACAGTATCCACTTCATCCAAGACCCGTCGACGAAATGTTGCACCATTGATTCCAAGCACCTCGTTCACTGCAATCGAAAGTGCTTCTTCAGCGGTGAGTGTAGGTACATTTGTATCAACACAAGTCTCAGCATTTCTTATCAGTGGCGATGCTTGTTTTGAGGAAACAATCTTGACTACCTGAGAACGCAATGTACCTTCGCTCTGACCGGATGTTCGAACATAATTGTTGTATGGGTGGTTTTCAATACTACTGTCATCAATATCTTGTTTCACTATCGTTGATAACAGTGTGTTGCTAATAGGTATTCCATTTATTTCTTGGGTAAGATAGACATGCCTAACTCCAGCCTTCGCGCTGGGGACAGAGTCAGTAACACGCAGAGTATGCACATCGGCCTTTTCTATGCCGAATTTATGCGGCTGAGATATCGCAGCATTGCGGAGAGCCTCTGTCGCTGCGGTTATTTCTTGTGCCCTTGCAGAGTTGAGATCATCAGAGATCGTCACTCGACTGTTGAATAGCCGAAAGTAGGCTGCAACGCCAAGTGCAGTAAAGCAGCAAATTGTTATAACTACCCTCGTCAGGAGGGCATATTTCTTCATTTGTCGTGTTGTCCAGTCAATGTAGTATTGCCGTCCTTTAGTGCTGCATAAGTAAGTGGTGAAGGAGTTGTGTGTTCATCATTGGCTTCGAGATTCGAGACGTGCAAGAGCGAAGGAATTGGAGTCGTTTCCCTCATTTCTCGATACCGATTCCTATGTTCATTTAGATTGGTACGATCAAAACCGAAAAACCTAGCACTGTGGAGGAGCTTTAATTACATAATAATATTCAAATACTTTACAATGTATAACCAAAAGAAAATGAATGGACGCAAACATTGCATCAGGAAAGATCTAATCCCTTCCAAACGATGAAAGATACTGGTGAGCCTCGATGTATACTCCAGCGTGAGCAGTCAAAATCGGTGCCCAATCATCCCTGGGGTATCCACCTCCCATACAAATCACAAGCGGCGCACGCATCCGATGTGCAAAGTCATACACAAGATGATTTCTCCTCGATACACCCTCCTGACTGATGGAAAGACGTCCAAGCCGATCATCCTTGTGTATGTCGACTCCAGCTTGGTAAAAGATGAAGTCAAAAGGTTTCTGACTTTGCTTTCCCTGCTGATCATAGTCATCATCAAATGGGTGCTCTTCTATCCGCCGTAGCCAGTGTTTGAGTGTTGTCAAGTAAGTGTCATCCTCACATCCCGCAGGCAACTCAATATCTAAATCAGACTTTTCCTTCTTTGAAAAGTAATTGGAACGGCAGTGGACGGAGAATGTTTGTACCTTATCATTTCCCTGAAAAAGGGCTGCATTGCCATTGCCTTGGTGGACATCAAGATCTATAATGAGGATACGCCGAATGCCTTGTGATTTTGTAGTAGTAAGATCAGTTGTTGTTGATGACTGATATGGAAACTTTTGCAGCAACACATTGGCAGCCACTGCAATGTCTGAGAATATACAGAACCCTTCGCCATAATCTCTAAAGGCGTGATGAGTCCCTCCAGCAACGTGTGCAGACCAGCACAAATGAGCGTTATCAGTTTGCCCATCATTGCCAAGTTTGTCGCATCGTCGTAGGTATTCCTCGTACGCATCACATGCAGCAGCTACAGTCCCACCAGTGGAGCTTAGAGTTCGATTCACATGTTGTAACGTCCAAGGGAAGCCAATGTTTCTATTTTCTGCATCTGTCATATTCCCACTAAGATATCTTTGTATGTATTCCGGGCAATGAGTTGTCGCAATATCTTCAAACGATGCAAGTGGAGACTCTCGAAAGTCGCAATGTATTTGTTGCTTAGAATCATGAATGTGAGATTGCACTGCCTTACGAACTTTTTTGTACTTGCTCATGGGGAATCTGTGACCTGGTGGCATATCAACTTCCCAAACATCTGATGTCCAACATATGCGACCAGCTTGTTAGTGAATAATGAGCACCTTAAATTGAACCATATTTTGATTGTTGGCTTACCGTTGTAGTAGATGGAAAAATAAGGAAGTAAACTGGTTATAGTGCTAGAGTCATCTTTCGAGACAATAGCAGTCTCGCCAGTAGTTTGAGCTACTGCAGAAGTCGATGACGCATGAAAACGCACAAGAGCTTTCTGTGTCTGTCTCCGGCTCAGCTGGCCACAGCCAACTTGACGAAGAAAGCTGCTTGCTCTGCAAATAATCATGAATGAGAGTAATATGAAGGAGGTCATTAAGGGTTGCATCGCGTGCAATAGATTGAGTGACCTGCAGCCGTGTCGTCTCATGCTCATCCTCGTCAGAAGAGGTGATGGAAATGAATGAAGTGGCTGAAGATTGAGAGAGTTTGAATGGAAGAAAATGAAGAAGCTCCAGGAAGCAAGAAATGTTCAAGCGGTAATCAATGTCGCAGTCTGAGTCTGGCTGTCGGATGAAATTTCCCTCTCCTCCTTTCTTGACGATGATGTTGATGTGAGCACAATAGGATGCACGGCGTACCATACTTAGGCATCAATTGACTGGAGAGGTAGCTGCACTGTAAGCAATCAGATTAGGTGTTGACCAATCATCATGAGCATGAAACGCAAAGCCGATGGCGATGTCGCCATGGAAATCTCACCGGACGACCAAAGTTCTCCACCGCTCACAAAACATCACGCTCAAATGATGGATGCTGCATCTTCGGGAAATACTGCACAAGTCCTTTCACTTCTACAACTTGCCGCGGCTGATGATTCTTCATCATCTATAGGAGGACTTGGCAACCAAAAACATTTACTGGCAGCGCAGCAAGATCCAGAGACTGGTTTATCTCCACTAATGGTTGCGGCACAGAATGGACATGTCGATATATGCCGAATATTACTTTCAGAAGGCGCTCCCTGGAATGCACTGGATCGATATGGAAAGTGTGCTGGCAACTGGGCTCAAGAGAAGGAACACTGGGAGGTGGTCAACTTGTTAGTGGAGGAGGGCACCAAGGCTGAGGTAAGTCTTGCTTGTCTGACGATGATGCATAGTTGTGATGTGTTTTGATGTATGGATTCTGATTCATCTCATACTGATCCAATCCAATCCATCATACCTACAGCTAATTCTCGGTGCATCAATTCGTCTTGCAAGAGATCAAGAAGCAAACAGCAAACCAGCAGCAATACGAAACAACGAAAGCGAAAGCAACAGCAATGTACCTGTCTCTCACGCACCATGCACAAAGCCAGACTATCTAGAACACGACAATGTGAGGTATAACGCCGCAAACACTCTACTTTTAGACAATGACAATGATGCTGTAATGATGGAATGGGAAAGACCACTTATGATGGCACATGCACAAATACTGACATCTGAAATGAAAGGAAAACGAGTAATGAACATTGGCTTCGGTTTAGGCATTATTGATACTGCATTGCAGGGATATGAGCCATCACTGCATGTTATTTGTGAAGCACATCCAACAGTTTACAAAAAGATGATAGAAGATGGATGGGATAAGAAGAAGAATGTGCGCATCTGCTTTGGTAGGTGGCAAGACGAACTACCGAAGCTCGTTGCGGAGGGTCTAGAGTTTGATGGCATCTTTTATGATACGTATGGAGAACATTTTACTGATCTAGAAGACTTCCATGAACTCATGGTGAAAGTACTCAACAAACCAGATGGCATCTATTCCTTCTTGTAAGTGCTGAAATTCGCATTTGTTTGCTCTTGCTTGTGCTTTATGACAACCACTCATATTTTGATTCTGTATTGATGTAATGCATGACTCGATGAAAAATGACAGCAATGGCCTTGCACCAGACAACTTATTCTTCCACGGAGTAGCTGCAAATTGTGTAAAGATTCAACTCTCTCATATTGGTTTGGATACTGAATTCGCTCAGTGTGAAATTCAAATTGATGAAAAGGATTGGGATGGAGTGAGGAGGAAGTATTGGCATGGAAGAAATACATATTACTTGCCAATTGCCACTTGGAAGAAATGAATAAGCACTTATTTCTTATGGCTCCATTTCCCTCTAAGCTAAATTAATAGTCTATTCAATGCTCATCTTCTTCGTCTTATCTTAGTTCTTTTACAAGCTGGAGAGTCATGAGAGCTCATGGTGTTTGGCTGGATCTTTCGGGGGGAGGACAGACTGCCGACACGGTCGCAGGTCGCAGATGCATGCTTCGCTCGGTCACACGCGTTCCAAAAATGACGAAACAGAACGCATTCCAAACGGTGCGGTGCTGGGATTTCCGTAACGCCGCACAGTACACACAAGCCCACCACGGCATCTGGATTCAACCACTAACTGAGAACCGCCCTCAACCAACAGATATCTTAGTCGTCGAATGGAATTACAGGGGCGAGGTTTACTAGGTACTACTACCTGACTCGTTAATAACCGTAGATGCGGATTTAACATTTGGGGGGCATATCTTGTGCGAGCAAAGCATTTCTGGCGGCAAACGCCGTACATGTCTTAGATACGGCGGCGAGGCAATTGTTCAGTAGCGGAAGGGCAATGACCGTTGAGTAAGCGGGCACTACAACGACTGAAATATCTTGTGAAAGGGGTTGGGGTTTATTTTTTTGTTTTATTTGTTTAGTATGTTATCAACTGATTTGGAAAATTCTGGGGCTGGCGGCTCTGGTGTTGCGAATAATGACGCTTCGTCGCAGTCAACTCCAACAACCGTTGTGACCGCCGCGTCTTCAATCAACGCCACTGTAGGCGAAGAAGGAGGCAGCGCTGACAACGGCAAAAAGCCCCCTTTGATCACCAATGGCGGGTCAAATCACTCAACAAATGACGCTGATCAAACGGCTGTCGCTAAGGCTGAGGGGAGCAACGTCGCAGTCGACGAACAACCACCAAAAGATATGGAGCCTCCGCCGGTCACTGCTAAATCCGAGGTGCAGGAGGAAGCACCGGTCATCAAGGACACTGGGGGTGAAGATCAGAAAGACGGCGTCAAAATAAAAACAACGATACAATCAGAGGTTGATGTGGAAATGATATCAACGGAAATGATCGACGAGAATACGAAAACACAAGCAAAATTAAAGCCGAACAAAGCATCTGGGGGCAACGTTGGTGGTGGTGGGCGTCACAGCCGACCGTCGACACCATCCAAAATGGAACCACAGCAGCCGTCGGTAGATGATGATGACGACGACGACGACGACGAATATGACATTCCGCCCCACCTACAAAAAAAGCAAACCATCGCAGAAGTAAGTCCTGCGGAGCGTTACATCCGCTTCAAAGAGAAATTAGGATCTGGGGCGTATAAGGATGTTTATCGAGCCTATGATACGATTGAGGGCATTGAAGTTGCGTGGAACGTTGTGAAACTTGGGGGAGTGCCCAAGGCAGAACGTGTTCGTATTGTGAATGAAGTCCGACTGTTGGAACGGTTACACCATCCCAATATTATATCCTTCCACGGGTCATGGGTCAACAGGGAGACGGAACGTGTTGTATTTGTTACGGAAATCTTGTCGTCGGGGACGTTGAAATCGTTTGTACAGAAGGTGCAACTTATACGTTGGAAAATCTTTAAGCGGTGGACCATTCAAATTTTGAAGGGGCTGGAATATTTGCACTCACAGGATCCGCCGATTATTCATCGCGATTTGAAGTGTGATAATATTTTCATCAATGGAACAAGTGGTGATTTGAGGATTGGGGACTTTGGACTCAGCACGGCGATCAGTAAGAAGAATCAGGTAAGTCAATACCATGGAAGTGGAGGGTATTCTTCGCTGCAATTTCCACTTGGAGGTGGGATCTAATTCTTTCTTCTCTTGTTGAACACACTCCAATTCTCAGCCATTGAGTGTTTTGGGGACACCTGAATTTATGGCACCAGAGTTGTATGATGAGAATTACGACGAAAAGGTTGACATTTATGCGTTTGGGATGCTTCTGCTGGAGATAATTACCAGAGATGTGCCGTATCACGAGTGCGCCAACCCTGCCCAGATCTACAAAAAGGTGACACAGGGTATACCGCCAGCCAGCCTACGTCGGGTCAAGTCTGAGGATGCGAGGAATTTCATCCTACTTTGCTTGGGGATTGATAAAGACGCCAGTGAGCGACCCTCAGCGAGTGAATTGCTCAAGCATCCATTTCTAGCAAAGAAACCAGACGACGAGACGACAATTGAAGTAGAGCCGGCAGTCGAGGATATGGTTATTGAAGAATCATTGCCAGAAATAGGCTCTGAATCGGGTTCAGAACGATCTAGGGAGGATGCATTTGCCAAGGGCAGCAAGTACTCGTCATCGCTTGATGGCCATGGATTACCCGCAAGAAAATCGGGAGACTTGGTTAGTCCAATTAACACGCCCCCAACCGCAGAGGACGCACCAACACCGGATGAAATTGAAGATCAGACTGAAGATCAATTCGATGGGATGCAGCAAAATGAAGCGAATATGAAGAAAGTGACTGTGTTAATGGGAAGGGGCACCGCCCTTGATGAAGATGACTCGCCTCGCAAAGATACATCATCAGAGAGTCTGAGCAAATCAGAGAGTCTGAGTAATACTCCCCCACAGTACAAAGTGTCTCCAGTGCCTAGGTTAGATTTTGTAGAGGGGAAAGAACCGTACCCAAATGATCAAATCGTCCTTGCTCTGACTCTTCCAGACGAGATTCGAACTACTATTGAATTTGAATTCGATCTCGTTAATGATGACCCTGTCCAAGTTGCACGAGAGATGGTTACAGAGTTGGATGAGGTCCCTGACTGTGCTGTGCTAGATATCAGTGGAGCTATCAGTGGTGTGGCGAGAGATGCAAGAATGAAGCAAAACCAATGGAAGAAGTTGCAACAGAGCGCCTTGGCACAGCAGGGTATGATAATGCACAATCAGGGCTCCATGATGCCTCCACAGGGAATGCAAGGTCAGCCTCCCCAAGTTCAACAGCAGGGTATGATGATGCCTCAGCAACAAATATACAACCCTACCCCCGGATACCCATCAGGTAGTGGTTACCCTTCAGGCACTGCGTTGCATCAGCAGCAGCAGATCCAGCCACAACAAATGGGCTTGGTACAACCTCCCATAAGTGGTGAAGCAGCTGCGCCGCCTCCTGCTCCGCAACCACAAATGTCCATGTTGCAACAGCAGCAGCAACCACCGCCACCACCGACCCACATTCAGACCCCTGCGCCTCCAGCACCACCACCGACCCATATTCAAACCCCTGCGCCACCAGCACCACCACCACAGCAACCAGCAGTTTCGGCTACACCAGATCTATCGGCTCAACTGAAACCTCCAGCACCCGTGATGCCGATACCACAACAACAACATCACCAACAACAACAATTGCATGCTCATCAACAGCAAGTCCCCCCTCCGCAGCCGCCGCAGCAGCAGCCAACACTATCATCCCAGTCGCCTCTTGTTAGACCCAACAGTATGGGTGCTCTTCCGAACCACACAGCGCAGCAGCAAATACAACAGGGCACCCCAATGGTTGCCCACCCTTCTCCATCTCTTCCCACAAAAGGTCCTTCGATTAAAACGTCACAAAGTCACAATGCTCTTCACGAGAGTTCCCCCGCGGTGAAAGTGCACAAGGATCCTGTCGCGTTACCAATGATACATCAGGAACAATCCGAACATTCCACCTCTATATCGTCAGTCGGAGACAAATCACCAAGCGATGGAACCATATCGGAAGATCTAGATGTGGATAGTGAAGTTGACGCTGAAGAAATTCGAAGACTAGAACAAGAGTTCGAGAAGAAGATGCAACGTGCCAAGAAATCATATGGTACCCGTATGGACAACCTCCATCGATCGAAAGAAGAGGCGGAGGCCCAACACCAAATGACACTTGAGAAGCACGAGAAGGAGAGGATCGAATTCGAAAAGCGTGTGCGATTGGCAGAGGAAGAGCAGACACGTAGACTGAATCAGCTTGAGAAAGAGTTTATCGAAAAGAAGAAGGAGTTTATGAAAGCTGGCGGAGCGCCACCATCCAATACTACCAATGGGGAGCAGCAGACAACATCTCACAAGAGATCCAATAGCCATGCCACTACTGCAGCCACTCGAACACCGATTAGTTCTGATCACAAACGAAATGTTTCCACCTCTGACCTTGATGAAACGCTCAAAACGAGGGAGCGATCGGATACTATGAAGAGTCAGTTGCCACCGAAGTTACCACCACGGACAGATCTGCCACCGAAGATTCCGAAACCTGCAAGAGAGCGTAGTGGGTCTCGGAACTTTGATGTATAAATAAAAGCTTAAGGATTTCTTTTTTTACCAAAATGATCGTTCTGAATCAGCTGCGAATAGATATTGACACTTTGGTTTCAATCCCAAAATACTTAGGATACGCAATCAAATAATTACAATCGTGGAAACCCAGAAGAGAGAGTATGGTAGTGATTCTACGCAAGTATCTGAATACATTTAACTACGAAAATATGGACACTATGTAGTTTATTGTGTAGTCATTTTGTGAATCAATAGATATTCATTTTAACAAAGTCTATTGTCACATCATATCAGCAGTAGTGTCTTACATACCCAAAACAAGCACACCCAACCCAATTGCAATCGCAGCACCAATCAATGTATTCAAAAAGTTAACAACCTCATTACTCATCCAACCAAATCCCTCCTTCTCTTGCAATGTTGCACCAATCAAACTTTCGACCATGGTAGCCACAAATGCAGCAAATGTCGCCACACCCACACCCTGTAATGATGGGATTAATCCCACTACTCCATAGGCGTATATACTTAATGATAATCCACCAATGATTGACGCTAGAGTACCTTCCAGGGATATAGCCCCCTCTGTCCCCCGTGGGACAGATTGAAGTGATGTTATTAAAAATGTTGTCTTTCCATACGCTTTGCCTATTTCGGATGCAAATGTATCTGCCAATTTGGTGGCGAGAGATGCGACGTAGCCTAGTATCCAGACACTGGAGGATATTCCCAGAAATAATGCCTCGGTTGTTATTGTTGTTTCTCCTACACTACCAATGATTGTTGTTTTTGATGCTTGGACGGCAGCAGCAGCACAGAGAACAGCAGTCAATGCACTCCCCCAAACATTTTCGGGACCTCTTCGTCCACCTCGTCCCTCGGCAATACCCAATTTGGTCTTTTCGTCAAATCCCACCTTGGTCACAGCCTGTCCTAAAAACAGATATAGGACACAGACCGTCCACCCCCTCCACCCGAGTGTGGTCCATAGCATGGTACCCAGTGCTAATGAGTGTGCGAACCCCTGTGGTGTGAGCATGGTGTCGAGTTTGGGTTTGAGGGAGAAGAAGAGGACTGTGTTGAGGAGCAGGGAGGGGAGGAAGGGGATGGGCCCGGTGAGGCTGAAGAGGGAGGAGATGGAGCTGCTGATTGCTGATGTGGATAGTGAGGGATCTATCATTTGGAGTTGCTGCAAGTTGGATGAGTGATGTCTACCATGGTTGTTGTTACTGTTGTTAAAGCATGATGATGATGGCGATGAGAACTCGAATGAAGATCTTGTTGTCAGAGCTGACGGCCGCAGATGATGATGATGTGGCGGCGAGAATGCGAGAGCGCTGGGTACGCTCATATTTACATGATCGCACAAGGTGCTGCTGGCTATCAGCAGCGCGGCCGCTGTGTAGAGGTGGTACGAAGAACGTTGATTCATGTTCACTACTGTAGTACGCTTACTTATGGCCGGCACCATCATGGAGCGTGGAGCGTTCGCGTTCGCGTTGGAGACCGGCGACGCCGACCCGAAAGATTCTTTTTGTGAGGGGCTGATGATGACGTCACCAAGCACATTTTTTCTTTTTTGCATGCCAAACCATGCCAACAGCGGCCGCAATGCCGACCATGATCGACCGCAAATGCTAGATGTACAATACATCATCGTCAACATATATATATACATCAACAGCCATGAAGGTAAAGCTTCTGCTAACGACAATCACTGCAGCAGTACTTCCAGGCTGCTCGTACGCCCTATCGCCTCCATGTAGACAACGCCCATCATCTCTCCTCTCAACCCGCGGAGGCGCAGTGAGACATCACAACACAAAACCATCACCATTCCGTCTCTTCACTCAAACAAACCCCAATAACGACGAACCCACCACCGAAGACAATGAACAAATAATCATCAAACGCCAAAAACGTAAACTAACCTCCGAATTCTTCTCCATCGCCATACCCGCCTTTGTTCAACTTGCCGCCGAGCCACTCGCCGGATTAGTCGATACTGCCTACTTAGGACGATTGGGCCCCGAGGTATTGGGTGGAGCAGGAGTCGCTATAAGTGCACAGTATGCAGTGTCGAAATTGTATAATGATCCGTTGTTGAGGACTAGTATTAGTTTGGTGGCGAGTGAGGATGGCAAGAGTGCAGAGGAGAATGAGAATGATGATGAAACGAGTGTGGAGAAGGCAAAGCAATCATTGTCAATAGCAGTATCATCTGCATTACTATTGGCATTTACAGTAGGAGCGATACAATTACTCCTCTATTTTACATTTGCTGGCAAAATATTACAAGGGATGGGAGTAGGTCCAACCTCACCAATGCATCACTCGGCCTATTCGTATCTGCGTGTACGTGCATTGGGCACGCCGGCGGCAACGCTTTGGTTGGTTACCAATGGGATCTTTCGTGGATTGGGTGATACAAGTACCCCTTTGAAGTATTCCATGATGTTTACGGCATTGAATGCTATTTTGGATCCGTTCTTTATCTTTACTTTGAAGTTTGGAGCGAGTGGTGCAGCTGCCGGGACGGCGATTGCACAGTATGTGGCGCTTGTCCCGCTAATGTTTAGTTTGCATCGCAAGGTGGGTGTGGATATTCTTGGTCAGTGGAAGTTACTTGGTGACACATTAAAAGAATATGTATCCGCTGGTTCGTACGTTCTTGTACGAACGGTTGGGAAGGTGTTGGCATACAGCGTGTGTGCACGGTATGCAGCGTTACTTGGCTCAGTGGCGGCGGCGGCCTACAATCTGACATTTCAGTTGGGATTTGCTACCACTCAAATTTGTGAATCTGTGGCGGTGGCAGTGCAGACTTTGCTGGCGAGAGAGATTGCTGGTGGGGTAGTGAAGGAGAGTGAGGGGAAGAAGTACCTTCGCGCAAGGCGGGTTCGTCATCTCATTAATGGTTCTGTACTCGTTGGAGGTCTAGTTGCAGGAGGGCTCAGTACACTAACTTGGTTTCAGAAAGAGAGTGTTCTAAAGGGATTGACGACTGATGCCTCCATTAGAGAAGCCAGTCGGGCAATCTTTCCAGTGGTAATGGTGACTCAAGTTGTCAAGGGATTGGCATATCCCGTGAATGGTATCATAATGGGTGGACTGGACTGGAAATTCACCATGTTGGCAATGTGGCTTGCAAACTTTATATGTGTGGGTATGCTCCAATTTTGGGCTAGGAATGGTGGCGTTGTTACACTTGGAAATATTTGGTGGGCACTTGCGGCGTTTATGGGCACACAGGTTGTTACTGGTGCTCTTCGGTTTTCAAGTAAGACTGGCATATGGAGGATTTTACGTTCGGAAAAGAGAAAGGTGGCAGCAGCCAGCTAGAGCTATAACAATATTGCGTGGCTATCATCATAAAATCCTATTATAAATCTTTAAATTTGTATAGAAATGGCAAGACATTTCCAATTATGACGGTTGCGTTGCAATCTAATCGGCCCTGAGCACGCATATCCTGGGAGGAAATAATGGTCTTTGTCTCTTTCCTTTCGCTCTCATTATCAATCTTGGCTTTCTTTATTGGAGCTTCCAGCATGCTCTTTTCCAGTTCATCAAGTTTAATTTTCCACAGAAGAAGCTCAAGTAATGATAGACTTTCCTTCAATAACTTGTTGTGTTCCAATTTGTAACGATCAATTTCATCTTGCACTGACACTAACCAATCACGTATTGCAACTGTTTTGTTTTCGGCGCCGGGAAGAAGTAGATTTATTCGTTCAATTTCTTCATTCATTGCATGCTGCCACTGCTTCAAACCTAATAATGAAATTGTCTCGTGAATGTCACCAACAAGCTCTACTTTGGCTAGTCTCTCGCAGCGGCTAAATGCACAAAAATGTCGACCAAACATTCCAGCATTCAGGGGAATGCTAATACGAACTAAACGGGTGCATCCCCTAAAGGCAAAATTTGAAATTTCACGAAGATCAAGAGGGGCATCAAACTCCGTCAGATGCTCGCAATTGAGAAAAGCAGAATTGCCAATACGTTGGGCAGATGCTAGCCTGATTCGTCTCAACGAAGTGCATCCATCAAATGCAAACTGTCCAATTGCTTCCAGAACTTTGCCAATTTCTACATATGTTAGATTCCGACATCGACTGAAAGACATTTCTTCAATTGTATTGACAGTTGGGATTTTGATCCGCCTGATTGAGGTGCAGTTTGCAAATGCTCCTGTTTCGATCAAATCCAGCCTGTCGCCGAATTCAATGTCACCCAAAGATGTGCAATTAGCGAATGCCAATGGCCCAATGGAAGACAGCGGCTTAAAATTGAACCCGGTCAAAGAGATGCAATCACGAAATCCATTTTTGTCAATTCTACGAAGTCTTTCATTAACTTCCACATCGGTCAATTGTTCACATCCCATGAAAGTTCCCTCTGGAATATAATAAATTGAGGGATCAATGCGAGCTCTGGTGATGCTGGGGTTAGGAGGTGGTTGTCCTCTGTAGATGAACGGGGATAGGTGTGCGAGCCGGTCCATCGTCTTTTATTGGCTCCTCCGCTGTTGAGCCCGCCCACCCCTCTCATTCTCCATCTCTTTTTAATTCACTGAACCTTTCACGTAGGAATTAATATCAAAAATTGTGGCAGCTGCCTCGCTCTATGGCGTCATCCAACTGGCAATTCCATCACATCACTACGCCGATAGTTGTAGCTTGGTTAGGATAGGCGTTAGAGAGGACCCTTGGGATTAGAGCAACCAATCATGAAGACGATAACTACGCTCCTTCTCTGCACGGCGGCTGTAGCCACCACCACCAGCCGATGCAGCGCCTACGTCGCCGTGCCATCTTCATTCGGTATCACATTAAATAATGCACGACAAGCCCATGTGTTAGCGGGTAGGCCATGCGATCTTAGATTCAAAGAAAAGAAGGAGTACTCAACAATAGGCACAAGAAGATCATCGACATGCATCTACTCTGTACCATATGCTCCTAGTATGGAAGAAGAAGGAGACGATGGATCTTTCTTCCTCAGTGCATCACAACAAGCGGCAAAGGATAGATATGAATTGCTGAAACAAGGAAAGGATCCGTTGGCCATGTCACTTTCCACAACTTCAGTTAAAGAAGAACAACAAGAGAAAAAGCAGTTAGATATTGATGAAAAGGAAGAAGTCGCAGTAGTGAGTGATGTATCATCAGACAGTACTGATAACAGCAGCGCTGACGCAGCACCTTCAATATCTCTTGAAAATGATGATTATAATGATCTATTGTCGTCGTTGTCGGAGTCTCCGATGGCACAGTCACTGGAGGAGGAGAAGGTAGAATCTCCAACATCAACCCTTGATGAAATCAAACGAGTTGAAGACGAGATTGCAGAGGTGAAAGCACAAATCAAGGAAAAGGTCCAAAAGAGACAAATCGATACGCGTGAAGCACTTCACGACGCCGAACGACTAGGAGAAGGAAGTACGGCAGAGGAAATGGAAGCGGCTAGGAATGCAAGACTAGCTGCAGCAGGTCAAGTGATAAAGAGTGATGAAAAGATAGAAGAAGATGAAGCAGCAGCAGCAGTATCGACCAGTACTGATTCTAGTTCAAAGATACATGCCGGAGAAGGAAGCACAGCTGAGGAAATGGAAGAGGCAAGGGAAGCAAGATTGGCTGCAGCAGATGAAATAGCAAACGAACTAAAGAAAACAGAGTCTGCGGTTGCAACAGCACCTACGGAGGAAGAAGAGAAGGACGAAATTAAGGCAGATCCAGGTGAAGATACATTGCCTGTGTCATCGGCAGCACCATCTGAACCCAAAAGCGATGTAGAGCCTTCTAATGCAAACCAACCAAAATTATCATCAGATGGAAAAGAAATTTATGAACCTTCTCAAGCTGTACTTGACATAAATCAAGAGAATGTTGACAATGGGTTGATGGTATTAACCCGGTCTTTCTTGGTACTGAACAGTATCGTCCAGCGCTTGGATGAGGGCAAGAAATAGAATAAGGCTTGGATGCAGTATTTTAATGACGTAATGAAGTTTTGAATGCAAACAAGAGAGAGATAACATCTTGATGATAGGTAGAACAGGCATTGCTGAGACCTTTTGCTCGTCTTCTTTCATTTCCTTGTCCAATGCCTTTTCTCTTGACAACACAGGGAATTCTCTCATGTTTACGTGTAGGAGTAGAATTTTGAGAGAAGTCTCCATTTCCATAGATATTCACGATCACGTGTCCTCATTCTTTTATGTGCCCTGGTGTCATCCTCCTCATCCTCATCCCAAATCCAAAGCGCAGGCGCAGGAGGGAGAAAGCTGCTCAGAACCGAGTCCGACAGGAACTCGCCCAAGTAAGCCCCCCCCCTGTGTCGGAGGGATCGGGCCTTCTGGGAGAGTGGAGAGACTGTATTACCTACACGAAGCACGTTGTAAGAATGACCAATGACATTCTTGTTACCGTGTTATTAACATACGTACTGTCACACCTTCTCGTGAGGGCCAATCTCAGATTCGCACATTCAGGTTTTTTAGGGGGATGCCCCTCCTATCACCAAATTCTGGTCTTGCAGTTTGAAAAAAGGGGGGAAATCATCGAACCGCGACCCAGCGAAGAAGCCAAGGCTTGATTTTCAAAAAACATCACAACGACGAAATGACGTTGCTTCGGATGCTAGTACAGCTGTTAGCAAATCTTGGCGGATAATCGCAGAATTTTTATTCCTACGTACAAACGTACTGAAAGCCCCTTAACTGGGGAGCTACTCTACCCGTAAAAGTTCCGTCTTTATCAATTGCGAACAACAACCGGACCATGGTAAATAATGCCTCGTATGCCATATTCCACCAAGAGACATAAATGAACATTGTCCTATGTTTATTTCTTCTTTGCCGTCGCTTCCACCTTCGTATTCTCTCGTTTTACTCTGAGACTAAAGTTGAGCTTCTCTTCCTTCTTGAGCAAATCATTCTTGAAATCAAAGTCTTTTGCGTAGACAGTTTTCATAATGAAAGATTTGTCAAAGTCAATAGCAGCACGATGACATTTCAAAACCTTCTTCAGCGTTTCAATTCTCTTGTGCGGAATGGGTGCATCCTCACTTGAATTACCTTCTGTCTCCTTGGTATTCTTTGCCTCAATCTCCAACATCTTATATGTCTCCATGTAACCTCTTGCCCTGGCACTGAACTTACGAATGAGATCCACAGTGAGAACCTCTCTTGAAATACACTTGTCGACCAATGCAAGGAAATCAGCAGTCGTTTTCTTTTGAGCTAATGGATGTCTTCGGTAGAGAGCTTTGGAGAATCCCCAAGAGTATTCGACACCCTCACCAGCGTATTCAGCATGGTACTTTGTTGTAATCAAGGCTCTTACTCCCAAAGATTCACAAACATATTCGAGTTGGCTTTGTTCAGACAAAAAATCCGTGCAGTTTGCAAGCAAATGCCGGAGGGAAAGCTCAGGAACCAAGTTACCCTCATCATCATACTTCATCACTTGGTAGCTGCCCTTTCTGAAGGTTGCTATATCGATCCAGCCACGTTCATACGCAATCTGCAGAAGTCCCTTACCCTTGCCCTCCCATCCATATATCATTTTGGTGGTAGGTGTTATTTTGATATCGATACTAGACGCTTGCGCCATTTTTGCTAGCTCAGCATGTGTCATCTTCCATAACCTTATTTCTCCTTCCTTTTTCCCCCACTCGGTGTCCATCAGCTCCGATATCAGCTCTTTCTTCACCTTATGTCGCTCTTTCCTCTTGTCTTCTGGTATTTCAACCTCTCGGTCGTGCCGTTGTCTTTCACGTTCCTCTGCTGTCAGCCAAAATGGGCCGACATCTTCACTGGTGAAGTTCATCGTTTGTTCTTGACCGATAGTCACCATTGCTGGATTGGATGCATCGTAGTATGGCCCGACAAATTCCTCCTGCCGTTCAATTTTGGTGTTCCTAGCTTGCGATGGTGTCGAGTGCCAATTCTTGTTCATTTCCTTTGCATCAAGACCGTCAACACGCTTCTTTGCATGACCACTGCTCGAATCAAAAAGAAAGACATATTCATACTCATCTCCGAGTATTACTTTTACGCAATCTATTATATCTTCCGTTTGCAGGATCGTGTGGTTCCCTGTCCAGTACCCGTTCTTCCCGTATGCAAACTTAAGAATCCCAGGTGACGATTCAAGTGGTTGCTTTTTTGTGTTACCATTTACGGCAATTGCCGCTGCCTTGTCGAAGTATTCTTGATTGGCTCTAGCAGCATTAATCTCCTTCAGCTGATCTTCGGTGATAGGAATGCCCCAACCCAATTCTCTCGATTGAAACGCAGATATCATGATACCAGCACCAACAGTCTTCGGCATAATTGCCCTCCTTCCATTCGGATCAACCCACTGGTGAGTCCGCGACAGAAAAGCATTAAAAATAGCCTCATCCTGGCCAAAGATGATGACAGGTTTGTCTTCAGCTTTCTTTCTTATGCTTACTCTTCCTCCAAATGCTCCATACTTATCGTTTGCAATCTTCTGCAGACGCACGTGTTTGTCCACATGAAACTCAAAGTATACTTTTTCATCAACTCCCTTGAACTTATAAGCAACCTTATCTAACATGTCCTTCGCCTTCTCGCCATCTTTGTCATCTTCGAGCGCTGTTTTCAAATCGTCAAATTCGGTCTGTGACAAATGAACCCATCGATGAGATCGTGGTTCAAGCACTGATAGATATTCGTCTGTTAACCGAGACCGATGCTCTATCTGTTCGGCATACTCATGGCCATCAACGTAGTAGCATTTCTTTGACACCTCTCGTTTGAAACCAAGGTATCCGACCCACCTCCCAACCGTTGAGTATGATGGTGGATTTTTGAGATATCTGTCAACCAGTTGAAATTCTTCTGAGTCTTCGGTAAAGTTGATGTTGGTTTTCACCTCTTCATTTAGTTGCTTTATCATTGTTGTGTTAAAATGTTCCCTCAGCAATTCAACGCTGAAATGTTCCAGATGGTCAAGTATGAAGTTTGACACATCTACTGCTGCTGTCGGAAATACCTCAAATAGTGTAGGCTTTCGTTTGATACCATTGGCGACGTAGGGGTTGGGGTTTGGAAATTGATGATTAACGCGGAAGATACGGTTCCAATTCATGATTGTCCTACCAGTTGCTGCATTGAACAGTGTTAAATCATTGAGCAGCCTTGCCGCTTTGTCGCAACAAGCTTGGAATGGAAACCCAACTCGATACTCGGCAAGTGCTATTGAATACGCAACCCTGAGGTATAAACATTTATTGCGTAAGTCAAATAAGGCATGCTTTGTCAATTTACTATCTTCGTGCAAGTCAATGACGCCTGCTTCTTCGTATCCATTTGCTGATTGCCCCACCAGTGTAAGTGATTCAACCAATTGCACTAGTCCGTTGTACACATCGGCACCTTCGTCAAATCCGAAGAGAGCTGCTGCTTCAGGTGACTGCCATATAATATTCGGAGTCTGGTTGTTGCTGCTGTTATCCCCGTCTATATCGCCACTGCTGTTGTTATTGTCGTCGTCTTCATCTTCATCTTCGTCGTCAACTTGATTATTCTCATCCTCTAATCTACCCACGTTGGTGACGAATGGCACGAGAGGGCTCTGCTGCTGCTCAACTAGTCGTTGCGAGCGCCTTGTTCTTTTTTGTGGAGTAGGAGTAATTGGTGCAGCCGCTGATGATTTTGTTGCTTCTTTACGTTTGTTCTCATTATTTTTGTTCTTCTTCTTACCAGCGCATCCATCGTCGGGAAATGATACTTGCTCCGGCTTGTTGCAAGATCGCTGCCGATTATTAGTTGCACTGTAACTCTGTATATGTTCTATTTCTGTGCACAATAACTCTGCTGCGCGTATTGGTTCGTTGGGCACTTTCTCTCCCTTTCCAAAGTAGTAATAGTGCACCATCCGGCGTAATGACGAATTGAATGGACATGATGTTGTGAAATTTTTGTGGTATATCTTGTGTACATTGCTGCTGTTGAAAGGTCCGGCTGCCTTGTTCAGACGCTGCACGAGTTTGTTCCGTAAGGTATTGTCTTTATCTACATTCGTATAGTGTCTGTGCAATATCTCTACCAACGACTGGTCGCAAATCCACCTGCCGCGATAAGTGTCACTTTTACTGATGAGCCGTGTGAAAAGGTATTCAAAAAGTGTATTACCATCGTTCATGATTACAATCTTTAGTCAACCTAATTGGCTATTTTGGATCTAGACATGCAAGAGAGGTTAATTTATCCTTTTGGTTGAGCAAATATCCAACTTGTTGTGCGTAGTACGCTCCGGAATTTGGCCATGGTTGGCATCTTTTTGCGCGGAGTGGCTCTTGTTGAGGGGTGAGTTGGGAGAAATCGGCCCAATGGGTTTTTATAAGACTCACTACGTCATTTGTACCTAACATACGTAGGAATTCGAAACTTGAACGGCTATCCGAAAATCCGTGAAAACAGCTGTACACAGCTGCAGGGTTCGTCAGATACAGTGACAAAGATTGCATCATCCCGATAACGAGAGGGTGGAACTAGTGAATTGTGTTACAGGATCATTCTTAACATAGCTGAATTGTGTTGGCGTACGTGAAAGGAGTGATTATTGAGTAGGCGCGCGGTTACTGTGCATTACGTGTGTGTAAGCCGTTGGTGCAGGTGAACCATCGACAATACCCTCAACATTTGCCGCAGTTTGGCGAATCATTGGCTCCCAGACGCAATAGTCAATAGCTCTGCCAGGAAGGAGGCTCAGATTTACCTCGGCTTCCTCCAGCTTAGTGTTCATTGGTTGTTGCTAATTGTTGGCATTGCGCTACTTTTTTCGGCGAGGGACGCCGACAACCAACGTCATAGACCTTGTGGAGGCCAAAAACCGATTCTGTGCACATCAAACCAGCTTCTTGCACCCGGCCACGCTCGATAATAATTCAGTGGTCAGCGTAATTCGGTTCCACGATCTTTGCCAACGGCATATTAAAAAATCACAATAAAATATGGCAGACCGTCAGAATGGCCATGCCGCTCCGTCACCGTCGGTAACAGCCTCCACCCCCTCCTGGATGACAAATCAACGGCGACAACGCCAACGAAATCGAGGCTATGGTCGGCGGACGTCAACTGGTGGTAAATCCGCCCTTCGAAGTACTCCAATGAACAATAATAGTAATAATCGAACAGACAGCACCATGGCATTGTTTGGGTCAGCAGCGGCCCCTTCCAATCGATATGAACCCTCGGCATCTCTGGATTTTGATGCCGAAGATGAGGTGGACGACAATGTGGATGATAATTTATTAGATAGACCTATGAATTTGAGGATACCACGGCTTAATCGGTCGAATTCATTGACGGATGACTTTCAGATTGAGGCGAGGGAGGAGGTGGAAGACAGAGGTACTACTGGCTTCACTGCTGCTGCCAGGGCAAAGACAAATAATAGAAGAAAGAAGAATGGGCCTAGTTTGCCTCGGCCACCCAAACATGCAACTAGAACTACTTCTGCTGGATTAAGCATCGAATATAGGTATCAGCCCAAAAATCATAGAAACCAGAACAAAGCAAAAAGTGACGAGACATCATCAACATCATCGTCTGACTTTGAGTCTATGATTAACAACTCAGATCTCATGGTTGAAGAGGAGGAGGCTCCATTACACTCCTCCCCTGTTCAAATTGGTGCTCGAGGGGATATCAAACGGAGTAAAATCATGTTGCGTCGATCGGTGTCTGTTCCAATGAGGTCATCATTATCACCTCCACCAGCAGCATTATCATCGCATGGTGTTCGAAGTAGTACTCTTCCATCCAACCAGAGCGCATCTTTATTGGAAGAGAATATACTTCCGAGCGATACAAATATCAACAACAACAACAACAGCGCAGATGCATCCACTCCTGCTGCCACTAGAAGATCTTCTCGTCGTATCGAGAGTAAGCAAAAGGGTACTTCTCATCATACCTTTATGCGATCAAGAGCTAACTCTAAGAAACGTAGCGCTTCGCCCAGTTCCAGACCTGGTACAACATCTGAGTTGGATCCTAGCCCACCCAAGATTCCTTCCATGTCGAACTTCTCTACATACTCCAGCTCGTCGACGTCAAATCTGCGATCAAGTGGTAGTAGTAGTAGTAATAGCGCTGAATCATTTTCAAGTTTGGCAAAACATCAGCATGGGGGTCAAGGATGGGGTAAAAACAGTCATCATCACCCACAACGGCATATAAGGGCAGCATCTGCGTCAGTCTCGAGTACATTTGGCTCACCAGCCGATGTGCACCATAAAAAGTCTCTTTCTGCAGGAGGAATATTAATGTCGGGACTGAGGACGGAGTCTCTCTCATCACCTCCGATGGGAGGGCCATCTACTCCTTCAGTGGGAAGTGTCTCATCGCGGAAACGTTCTATAGATTCAGGTTCGTCACCACCGCTGATTGCTGAGCTGGATGGATCTGAATCCACGAGAAGGCTGGGGACAAAGAATAATTGTGTTCCTCCTTTTTCACATGCACATACGTTTGATGAGTTTGATAGACATACATTCAACGTTAGTGAACCTCCAGATATGTTTGCATCACCTCCAATGTTTGGTAAATCTCGAAAAAGTGATGTTTGTTTTCTTGGTAGTGATGAAAAGGACACTGGCAGGAGTCATGACTCAATAATGATAATGAGTAACAGTCATGATGATGATGACGAGGAGGAGGAGGACGATAAATCAATATCATCGTTCATGTCGAATGGGTCAGACTGTGAAGAAGATGCTGAAGAAGAAGAAGTTCAGAAAGAAATGACAGATGCTGAGATATTTGAAAGCAAGTCGTCCTACGAGGATTTCAAATTCCTCGTCAAATTTCTTCGTGACTGGGCCAAAAGAGTGAATGGCAAAAGTGCCTCAATGGGGCTGAACGATGGTTGCCTTGTTGCTATACCTCCTGGTTGGCTATTTGAACGCAGAGCCAATTTCTCAAAGTGGGCTGTCACCGCACTTGGATTTAGAGTCGGAAGTGTAGGTGGCGGCGGGGGCTCTTTCTTGAAGTGTAGCGAAGCGCATGGCAAGGAAATTTATGAAAAGTTACGCAGAATCTTAAATGAGCACAAAGCAGGAAGATTACAAATACCTGTTGCTGCAACGGACACAACAACCATTACATCAACCCACTCTGCACGGAAAGATGAACCCACAAAAAGTGCTGGTGTTCTCTTTGATAGTCCCCTTGGTGGAAATAGTGTGACTACTACAACGAAGCGCTCAACATTTAGACTACCGATGCAGCCGAGGACGTCATTGTCTCCTCCAATGGCCGATGCTTTTGTGGGCGATTGCCTTGCTGATGCAATGAAAGATATGAGTGTAGATTCGAAACCAAGACATAGCGGTGGACATCACGTGCCACAAATTATTCGGTCAACCTTACAACCTCTCAGAAGAATAAAAAATGCACTCCCTCATCGTCCACGTCTTTCATCAGGTGATGACGTAGGCAGTACAAGAGACTTTATGGAATCACTCCATGGCGTAATGGGTAGCCCTAGTCCTTTTGGCGTAGCGAGGTCGTTGCGAGACAAATGCAGTCGCGCACTTCATCCACCAGATCAGCTCCGAAGTAGCTTTGGGAGGCCTCCCCGCCAGAGCTTTGACAGTAAAACGTGCCAATCTCCTCACCCACGCAATATTCTTGCTCATCAAACTCCATCACAGCTGTGCATGGAGACTCCCATCACAAAGCCAGTTGAAAATTGGGGCTCTAAGCCAATTGCAGGTAAAGATTGGGGCGAATCATTGCAATGCTGCGACATGACAATTGATGCTTGTAATCAAATATTTGCTACCTCTTGGTGCACATCAGATTTCCACGATAACGAAGGCTTATGTTCAGAGTACGGTTTAGCAATGTCTTTGGAGGACGAGGCCTCTCTGTGGGAGCACTACAATGCTCGTGACATTTCCTGCATGAAGTATGGAGTCGATGAAATTCAACCGCAAAAGACAATTGGTTATCACCGTCATGGGAGTGTTGGTGCTACAGCTTTTGCTCATCTTCATATTGATGATGATGATGTGAAAGCCACAAGTAGTAGTCAAAATCAAAATGAGGAGATGAAACGTGCCAAAAAACTTCGAAAGATGAGAAGAATGACATTGTTCGCTGCTGCCTCTGGGTTTCTTCAGCCAAGTCGTCGATTCAGATTGTCAATTTCACCCAGCAAAAATGCGTTACCTTTGGCATGTGTTCAAGAGGACGATGAGGTGCCTTTTGAACGCATTATGGAGTGCCAAGCTTTCTCGTCTATTCTCTCTTTTTTGAGTGAAGGAGAATTGCTACATAAAGCATCTCTCGTCTCCAGTGCTTGGGCAGACGCATCAGCTGAAGCACTGGGCAATTTGATGCTGATTAGCGTTGGATGCAGTCCATCTTTGATTAGTGATTCTCATGATGATGAGTCGAGCGATGTGGAAGACAATGACGATACGAAAGTTGCTGCAAGGAACTCTTCCACGAAGGCAAACTCAATGCAAAAGAAGTGGAATGATGTTCTAAATTCATTTCCATGGGCCAATTTCCTCTCGGATGGAGCATTCAAGCGAGTGTATAAAGTTTGGAACGAAGCACTCAGCTCGTATGAAGCCATTTCAGTTATGGACGTCGATGCCATTGAAGCTTCCGGGAATTTGAATTGTGTTGGAGCGGAGTTGGCCGTATCACAGCTCTTGTCTTCAGTGGCAAGGCGGAACATTTGTCCCAACTTTGTCATCACTCGAGGTGTTTTTACATGCCAACATGAACCTCCATCCTCTCAGTGGGGCAAAAGAGAAAATGCAGCACCTCGAGGCACAAGCTATGATGGACGAGGGTCGCAACCAGGTCTCACTCCAGAGCCAGGACATTCTGCCAACTATCAGTACATTCGTATGGAGCTGTGCCAGCATGGCGATATGGAAGATTTTATCCGAAAGCTTCCCGATGCAACCTTGTCTCCCAATGTTTGCCGCAATCTGTTGTTTCAAATGGCATTTTCGCTCCATGTGGCAAGTGATCGCTTCGGCCTCAAACATTATGATGTCAAACTCCTCAACTTCTTCCTCCAGTCAGCGTTAGATCCATCCATTGAAGTTGGCAGCCACCCCAATGTGGTATTGCGGTATGGTGTCGGCTCTCACGTCTTTCGCATACGAATGGATCCCAACAATGCTCATATTGCCAAGCTAGCAGATTACGGCACCTCGGTATTGAGAAGTAACGCGGATGGACAGCCCGTCAGTCTAGGTCAGTTTACAACTCTTGAGAATACCCCTCCAGACTATTTGATTCTTGGGAATGCATCCGAGCAAGGCATTGGTCACGATTGCTTCGGACTAGGTCTTTGCATGTTGCATCTCTTTACCGGTCATGGCCCCTATGAAGAAATTCTCGATGAGGTGGTTTGTCCGGATAATTTCAAGGCAAAGTTACGCAAGATTTGGAAGTCGGCTTCGCACGATGTCATTCGTAGCGTCATGCTGTATGACAATGAGGATGGGCAAGAAGTGGAAGATGATACGTTGTACAATACGTTATACCGCTTCCTTGTCCTCTTTGGAGTGCCACAGAGGCGGTTCTTGTCCAGGAAGCATGGGAAGGTATGGCGTGCCATTGATGCTACACTTCTGCCACCGAAGGCAAATGGTTGCCCAGACATGGCTGTGTTCATTCGTGATCAGGAACGGTTCTCACTATCTGAGGGAAGCGATGGACGAATTGCCAATGCACGTCGTCGTTTAGAGGGAATGGATGGTGCAATGGAGCTACTGCTATCGTTAGTATCATTTGATCCCAAGAAGAGAGCGACTCCTCTGGATGTTATCAACTCTCGATTCATGTCCGTTCTAATTGAAGGTGATGCGGTGGTTGATTGTGAGGGTGACATTGTCAAGTCATACACTGCATATCAAACATGATAGATTTGATTCTATTTGATTGTAGATAGAGAGAGCTTGAGAGGGAAAGGTGTAGAATCTTTCCTCTCCAAAGTGCTATTTTCTCTACACTAAAGTAAAAATCAACGTCAATGATTTTGCATTCATCATTATTTGTATGGCATGGTATCGTCTATTCCGGTAAAGCTTTATTAGTAACACCAAAGTCATCCCCCAACCGTCGTCTCAACTCCGCCAAAACTTCATCCTCCTTCACCACCATCAACTCATAATCATCATCCTCAATGTGGTCATATCCAACAAGATGCAACATCCCATGCACAAGCAGCATATGTATTCTAATCTCAGGATCATAAATGTATTGCATTTGTGGTGCTACTCCTCTATCGTCGTATTCTTCTACCTCTATCTCTATGTATTCGTATTCATCGTCATCATCTTCTTCTATATTGTTGTTGTTGCCTGGATTTGCTTCTGTATTGTCGTCACTCTGCTGCTGCTGCTGGTGCTGCTGTTGTATTGTGGTAGAATCAGCTGTAGCATCATCATTATCATTACCAAACGCATCTTCTTCCGTAATCACCTCACCCTCCACCAAACCACCCATCTTCTTCTTCAACGTCTCATCCTCATCCTCACTCCTCTCCTCATGCATCTTACGATCCTCCTCACACCTTCGAACCACATAATCGACATCAATCAACACATCACCCAAATTATAAAAGTCCGGAGTATCAAATTGTACTTCTCCCAACACACCGGGTTCAATCATGTCATCTTCCTCTTGGAAGCAAAAGCTTAGTACGTCAGTGGGTGCATCAATCCCCCGTGAGAGGTTGTTGATTTCACGCATTTGTGCATCGGATATGAGTGAGACGGAAATATCGTAGGTCGGATAGCCGATGATTTGACGAACGTGGGTGATGGTTTGGTGGAGGGCGGTTAGGTTGATGGGTAGTATGTTGGTTGGATTGTTGTTGTTGGTATCGCTATCGTCATCGTCAATGTTGAAGCGATCGTCATCTAAGAGAATATCACCTGGTTGAGCATTGGGTGAGTTCGGATTGCAGCCGAATAATCTGGTCGTTATCGATTGATGGTGCTTGTGGTGGTGGTGAAGATTCCTCCGCCAGCCGATTGGTACAAATGCTGGTGCTGCTGGCGGTGGTGAGGCAAAGGATAATGGTACGACGCTGCTACTGAAGATGTGCGACATGATGGCAACATTATTTGAGGATGCTTGATTATAATGATAAGACATTTTGGACAACAATCTTCTGGCTGCTTGGTGTTTCATGACACTTCAACTTCGTAGCAGCAGCAGCAGTCTACTATTATTGAGTTCACAGTACTATCTTCTTATCGTATCGTATAGGGGAGGTCGCGATCACATCAACTGGCATGGTGAAAGATGTTGAAGATGATGTGTGCTGGTGTGTGGTAGTGTGTGGTGTGGTGATTTTTTGCAAGGCGAGTGCAAAAATGGCGCGAAGGAGGTGCGTGCCAATAACGGGACGCCTTTAGGAACGGGACTCATGAACAGTCTCCACTAAAAAAAAAAACGTGCACCACCATCATGCCGATGAACGTCGTAGGAGATTGTGCCCTCCATCCATTCAACATCAGACAGTTCTAGCAGCATTGTGATAATGGCCGAGTCGCAAAAAGAAAATCAATGCTCTGCAGCATCGCCATCCGTGGGCAGCGGCAGCGGGAAGAGAAGAGGCGGCGACGACGACTCATCATCATCCACGATGGTTGATCTCACCACAACCATCCCATCATTTTTCGCTCAGCGTCAACAGCCGCAACCGAAAAGAAGTCGAACATCATTGGTAGGTGAGTCACCGTCGCCTGGCAAGCGAAAGACACCTCCTGAATTGTTAACATTGATGATGAAGCGACAGCAGCAACATTTTAACGGAGCTTCGTCTCAAAGCAGCGGAGAAAAAACTAGAGAAGATGTTAATATTCACTACTCCAAACAACAACACCAACCCACGGACAGGAATCAACCTGCAGCAGCCATGACCAAAAATACCACAACAGCACCAATCTATCGAAAAGGGGATTCAAAGGATGATGCAGAATTGGAAAAGGCAATACGTGTCTCTCAACAGCAATACAGAGAGGAGCAAAAGAGACTCAAAGATGAAGAAACAGCACAGCTTGAGATGGCCATGAGGGAATCTATTGTTGCCTCGTCACCATGTGTCAATCGACAGCAGCAGAAAGAGAAGTATGCTATAGATGATGACGATGGTGTTATATCAATTGATGACGATCATAATAATGATTGCGATAAAAAGTTGCCTGCGAAACAATCGCTGGCTGACACGGACAAAGATAAAAAGATGCCCGCAAATCACATTAATAACAACAGCAGCAACAACAACACATGCGACAACGACGATGATTTACAAAAAGCTATACGACTATCATTAGAAGAAGCGAACAAACCACGAACGAAACCCATTCTTTTCGACACAACTAATAATGATGAGACGACCAATAACGAATTCCATTGCCGAGTACTAAGTCGAAACGAATTCGAAGATGTCATTTATCCACTGGTCGAACGAAATGGAGGCTTTGCCAAAATTGAAAAGGGTAAAATGGTACAAACGGGCAATAATTCTGGTGATGTCAAGAATAGCAAGAGTCAATCAAGAGCGCAGTATGGGAGGTATATGATTGAAGATTTTTGGAAAGTGTTTGATGTGTTGGAGGGTAAGGTTGATGGAATGGATGATGGAGCTGTGAATGATGATGAGCCTGATGGTAAAATTGATGCAAAGAGCATGGATGATGCTGTTGATGCACGTAAACAACAACAAGAAGAAGGACAACCACAAAACAAAATTGGCTTTGGGCCGAAAATCACAGCTTTGACCGATATTGGACATGGCATTGGTCTTCAAGTAATGCAGGCAGGGTGGACTTTAGACGTTGACTCACGTGGGATCGAATTAATGAAAGGTCGACATGAAATTGCCCAGGGCATTTACGATGGTGTGATTGACGGACTACGGAAAGATCCACCAGATTCGACTAAGGTCGATTTGCGACTAGATAATCTTGTCCATTGTGTGCTTCCGCCGCCAGGAAAGAGTGAGCGTGATGAGGAGTTGCGACGGTTCGTGTTATTTCAGGACAAACCAGAGACAATACAGAAGGGTCTTGTTTTGTTTGCAAATAATGCAGAAGATGTCTTTGCTGCAAGATCAAATGACAGTGGTAACGGTGCTTGTCTTGATGAACACTTGGCTGAATTATTTGGAAATATGAAAGTTGGAGGTAGATGCGTTACTCTGACTGATATACGATGCCATTTGACATCAAAAGATGATGCGAAATGGTATCATTATGAATCATTTCAATCGGGAGTCGGCGCTGTATCGTGGTCTCCAAACAAATCAGTAGCGGTTCATGTGCTGACTAAGATTACAAATGATTGGATGTGTTCGAACACGAGCAATAAAGTACCATGCCCACCGTCAGGCGTTGTTGATGAGGATGGTAGATTGAGAACACAGTGCCTTTACTGCCTTCAGGCCCCACTAAGGAAGCAAGGACGCAAACGAAAGCAGAGAAAGATGTTTTGTCCAGAAGATGGTGATTAGCTCCCAGGAGCATGAAAAGACTCACGGGGTCTTATCTTGATATAAAGATGACACTATGACGAATTTATGTCGTGTCGTTTTTTTGTTTTGCACATGAAGGCGTGGTGTGTCATGTGTCATGGGACTACTTCTTCAGTCGAAATAACTGAAATGAACCAATCTATTCGCTTCTTCGCTAACTTTGGTGCTACTTCAGGTAGCTTCAGGTGAATTGATCTCATAATTGATAGAACATAAGCTATTACATACTGCTTGGTAAAGATATCTTCGGTTTGAAGCTGATTCATATCATGCTCATTAGCTACATAAGCTCATCATAGCACCCTCTAGAATGAATAATTCATCTGGCTGATAGGAGTAGAGTTGCCAAGGATAGGGACTCCCATTTAATGAGCTGACCATCTGGCAAAGAACATCTGCTTTGCTCCAAAGACACAGCGCCACACAACCAACGCCGACCATGATCACAACATGGCCCCCAAACACTACGCACAGTAGAAATCTGCACAACTTCACCATGATCAGCACCGCCTTGTTTGCCCAGCTGCTCTTGCTTTGCTGCCACCAAAGCCTCATAGGTCAGACTGAAGCATATGTCACTCCATGTACACAGAGAAGAAGCGGAAGGATTTCGTCTCTTCGATATGGTCCGCCCAAAAGTGATGATGATGATTTGTTTGGCAACAAGAAGAACACAACCTACTCGGCTGCTCGCAATGATACCGCTCCCAACGATTTCAACAACAAGGTAAACATCCACTATAGTCGAAGTGCAAAGTTCCCTGAGAGGAAGAAGGAGAGCACTTCTGAAGCAAATGCTCGTGGCATTCATTACAGTCGATCCAATAACTTTCCAGATAGGCAAAAGGGAAAGTTATCGGCTAATGACAATGCTGAGCGCTTATCCACGTTTTCGTTTTCTTCCAATGTTGCACCTAAGAAGCAACAAGATGCAAAGAAGAAGACACCAAACAAGAAGAAGTCTGTGCGTGAATTTCTGTCGTCGTCGTTATCGTCAATTAAAGGCAAGATTGGGAAAGCTCGCAGCAGTAAAGACGTTATTGATAGCAAGACAACTTCCACTGGTGGCGATACATCATCGAAGGAGGATATTATCGGCCGTTATTTATCTCTTTCGTCAAGCAATGAAGAACCTGCTGATATTTCTTCTTCTTCTGAAACAGTCGTTGATAACAACGGTCCTCTGGATCCATTATGTGATGTAGATGATGAAGATTGCCATTCATTCTCCACATTAGATCCAGAATATAATTCTCTCGCGTCTCCTTCACTCTACGATTCCCAAGATAATCTCGATTTCGAGGCAATGTTGCCCACAACCTATCTTCATTCCGACTCTTTCCTGGAAGCTGATCTACGACGCCGATCCGAATCTATCTTAAATGAACGCGTTTATGAGAATTGGATGAGTGCCAATTGCCCAACTACGTTTGTTTCAGTTGGACAGGATTGGGTCCGTCGTGTGGATATGGAAACTTTCCCAATTGCTGTTTGTGGTGGCGCCCGTGGAGGTGTATATGTGGTGAATTTAGAAGAAAAGAAAGTTATTGCAAAGGTAGATGAAGTTCATAATGTTCAGGTAGATAAAGGTGGAGCTAATCCTAGCAAAGTGAATACGAATATTGAGATGGCAAAACAAGGTGAGCTATTTGAAATTTGGGCATTTATCCATCTGCTATTAAAGTTTTTCCTGTTCTGGAACTGACGTTATTCATAACATCGTGGATGTAGCTATGGAGAAGCTTTATGGTAAGATTGATGGTGGCGGAGTTGTGTCGGTTGCAATCAGTGGAGACCTGGTTGCAAGTGCGGGCAGAGAAGGAGGAGTTCGACTATGGAAATTTGAGAGATGCCGTCCTCTTCCTCCAGTGCAAAGTCAAGACGAGAAAGAAGAGCGAGGACTTCGACAAGAATCTAAATTGGGTACATTGAGCCAACTGGCTGGTAATGCAGCGAAAGGAAAGAATTCAGACAGGAGTGAATTCAAAAACATAAATGATGTAGTTGAAGGCAAGCTGATTCCGTTAGGAACTCTAAAAGGGTTGGAGAAAACAATTGTGACATGCCTCAAATTTGACTCGAAGCAACGTCTTTGGGCTTCGGCGTACGATGGAAGAACAAGAGCATACGATGTTTCCAAGTGCAATGATTCTAACTTTCGAATCTCTGTCCAGAAGCCAGTCTTCCAATCCGACTTCACAGATTCGGTCTTGGACATGCACCTTTGTGAAGAATTGGGCGTCGGCGCCTGTGCAACTGCTGATGGTGGTGTGGCTCTGTTCTCCTTAGAAAAAGGTACCTTCATATGTGGTATTATACTTTTTGACGTAGCAGCGAGAAGTGTGTTGATTTTGAAGCAAGCGAACGGATCTTATGCTATTCTATGTGGAGGAAGCAATGGAGCGATACATCATATTCCGCTCAATGTCGATTTAGAAGCAAAAAGAGTTGATGAAGACAATCCATTTGATGTTTTAGAGTCGACTGACACTGCAATGACTCCGAAGCATACAGGACCAGTCTTGTGCCTAGCGTCTCAAAATGAAGGCATCACAAAAGGTATGTTCATTTCCGGTGGTCAGGATGGAACAGTTCGAGTGTGGACTTCTAAAACTGATGTCGCTGGCACTGAGCAACAACGGCCAGCTGCCAAGTGCATCTATGCTTTGACGGGATACAAACTTTGGCTTGGAAGCATTTGTACGGATGGTCAAAGAATAGTGAGTGATGGAGGGGAAAACTCAATCATCGTCCGGGACTTTTCCAAGGAGAGAGGAAGCGGGAGCGCAAGCCTTTGATCTTCTATCTCCTTGACGTGATGTAAACTAAGTACTGAGATGAAATGTAGCATTAGCTCTATGATACTATTATCTTACAATTTCAGCAAATAAACAGGTTCAAAGATAGATACAAGGCAACACAACTTCATCGAGAATGATTCCCTACGATACATGAGTCTTCTCAGTGAGTTGGAACAAAAATCTTACCCGACGTATGTGCACTCTCCTCGAGCTCTTCCGTTGTTACCAAGCCAAGCTTTCTTGCGGCATAGCCAATGACAACTCCTCTTTTCTTCATACTCTGTACATAGCTCTTGTAGTAGCAACGAATGCGGTCTCGAACTGTGACAAAAGAGAAGTCGGTCTCATCAAAGGCGTAGCCAGTCTCGGCAGCAAGTTGGATCATGCGCTCGGTGAGCTTGTTGTTGTACTTCTTTTGTTGCATGGTGTAGTTGAGAGTAGAGTGGCGAAGGTATTCTTCTCTGTTGGCAATGAGAAACTCCTCGAGCTAACAATATTAAAATGAGCACATCATGTGAGCTGATACCAAAATGAAGGAGGCACGAACGCTAGAACTGCATTCACAGCACACGTCAAAAAAGCATTGCAAACAGAGGCCTTTATCATTCTTAGTAACTCACTTCAGGGTAATTCTTCCATGAAAACTTCGTCCTTTTGATCAGCTTGAGTTTCTTATTAGATCCAGACTCGTTCTTTGTTCCTTCAAGCAAGGTATGATCTTTTGTCTCGGCACATGATACAGCACGGGGACGATTGCTCTTTGGCATTAGATGAATTCGACGAGAGCTTCTTTTGCGAGGAGAAGGAGGAGGTGTAGAGTGAATGCTGTACCCATGAGGAGGTGAGGTCGATTCGCCTCTGATGTTGCGCCATTGGAGCAATGGTGTACTATCTTCGTCGTCGACTGAGTGTATTTCGGGAGAGTCCATAGAGATAGATCGGGTCTTCTTGCGATCATGTTGCACGAACACTGGCGTAGAATCGGTCGGGCGCTTGAGTGGATGACTTTCTTGAACAGGCTCAGCATCAGCATCAGCATCACCACAGTTAAGATCGGGAAAGCAAAGGACTGCCAGCGCTGAAATGATAGGCGGGTCTTCTTTGATTTCTTTATTTGAGATGTCGCGGATAGAAGTGAGAAGCATGGCAACTTCAGCTGGCGTCTCCTCTTCAAGTACTGGATCGGCAGCTGGCATCTCTGTTGGAGTCAAGGGATGATCGTCAATTTCTTGCCCATGGTCACCATCAGAGAGCTGAGGGGGTCTACTCGCTGGGCGGCAGTAGTTCGAAAGCATAGTTAGACAATAATGCTTATTGGCGTATTTGTTCTTTGGTAGCTGAATGAACTTCAAGTAGGATGTTTTTCTGTCTATTGGTGATAGATAACATGCAGCAAGCAGAGGGGAAAGTTGAGTAGGAATCGTTCAATATATACACATCGAGAACCCTTCATGCAAACCATTCGTGCAGGGAACTTACGACCATGGAAGATTAGAATGCAATGGGAGGATGCCGATAAGTTGTACTACTAATCGGCTGTTGCAGTTGTTGATGTTCAAAGGAAGCGTTCTGATCGCATCGGTAGTTTTGACACGAGTGTCAGGAATTTGACGCGGGGGGACATTTTTATAAAGGGGTTGTGCCCTACAAAAGTAAAATTCAATGCTCAAATTGGTTATTTACGGAGTAAATTGATGATATACACAGTAAAAAATACCCAATTGTTAGGATACAGAAGGGACTACGCCCGTTGGCCCGTCAACTTGTACAAAAAATATATATATGTTGCGAGGAAAAAGAAACCAACCGTCTCTTGTGGGACAGAGGACAGAGGGAGTTAGTACCAATAAATAACAAAAATTTTAAAGTATTGTACGTCTGATTAGCCGGCCCTCAAGGGGCGAAATCATGTCCAACCAACATGTGCGCTGCGTCGTCAGTATTTCAGAGACGGATAGAGGTCACCTTTATTTGTGCAATTACAGTGAGCATTGAGCATAGCTGTCATAATATATCATTGGACTGGAAACATTGTATTTGCTCGTTGTGTCAATCGCAATCCTGCATACTAATGCATCTGCTCGACTCGCATTCCAGAAATATTTGTGAGTCCTTTTGCTTTGTCAATTGTTAACCTTATTTTGCTTGCTTTATTTACCCTTGGTTGTGGGTGTCTCTCAGACGACTACTCCCTCCGGTAGTTCTTCAATGTCAAATCCCAAACGATCATCTAGTGCCTAACTCCGCGTCACAATTGCATTAGGACAGCAGCGACAGCATGTCATAGCAGCTGCAGTATCGCAAGCACAACTGGAGCATATGTGTGAAAAAGTATTGTACCTTCAGAAAGGAAACCATTGTTCATTCAACCTCTGCCCAAATTCTGTTTGTTTGTGATGGTATATCCTTATCGCTGCGATAGCAATGTATTATTTGTTATTTGCAACTCAATCATTTTCAATACTCATGGGGCAAGATTTGCATACGCCACAGACCCTACAAGAGCTCCGGCAACGAAACGGTTGCTCCATATGACGCGTTTGTCGGATGATAGAATTGTTCGCATATAAATGTACACCCCTCCCACTCCAGCTATTTCATTGAAGACGTCATGTCTGCCGCCCCGAGCTACAGCTATTCCACCACATATAAACCTTTGCACTCCAGCAACGCATCCAACAACGCCAGCGTAGTAGCCGATAGATGTCAGTGAAGAAAACGGAGGGAGGGGTACAAATTTCCCTGTCTTGGCAATCATTAATGCATGTTTGCTCCCTGCCACCGGGATCGGATTAAAACAGCCCCAAACAGCCCCAAAGCAACTAAATTTGAGAAAAGAAGTTGCCACGTCAGAAAAGTATCTGTTTACGTTTTTCGCGAGTTCACTATTATTGGACATATTACTATTGTGGTAGTAGCTGTAGCCAAAACATCAAGCTACTTAGAGCGGCAGGCAACATTGACCTAATTTCCTCTGGTATGTATGATAGAGCGGCAGGCATGGTGAATGGTGAGTGATGAGTGATGAATCACGACGGTTCAGCTACGCGTGAATTCGCGTTTAGCGTCTCCCGCGCGCACGCGCTTGTTATTTCTCCACTTCTGAAACAGAATAGTATAACGGCACATTTAAAGACACGCTATCAGCGCATTTCGTTATTGGTTATGTCACAGTTTGGGATTTTTGGGATTTTTTTAAAAGTTGCTAACCGTCGCGGTGAACCGTCGTGGAATGATGAATGGTGAGTGAAAGAATGTTAGGTAGAGATAGTACTAGTATGATAAATAGATATCCCTCTTACGTATGTACCATCCCCGCCAGCCAAGCTCATTCAGCCAGTCCAAGATTAAATCAGCCTGATGTAAAATTACAGCGTACCACAAGTAAGATTGCTTTGTCTCCACGCCACTGAGAAGAATATCGACACGATACTAGGTATTTCTGATTGTGTTGCAAGCATTACGTATAGAATTACTGGATACAAGACACATTGCTCCTTACACCCTATCTGCTAATCACGGCAGTATCGATTACCAAACGACTTCACTTCCAGCCGAGTTGCAACTAAATCTCCTTGCTAGAGCAGGATCTTGTTGCTTTGAACTTTGAGAATCGTCTCTCTCTGACTCCGATTCCGTAGGACTGTGACGATCTGTACCTTGATGTTCATCAATTTCTAATTTCAGAGCGGACATTCCTACTTTTAGGAAATGTTTCCATGGCTTTTGTTTGCCGCAATCGCAAGGGCTGGCATTTTGTTTCGACTCCAATTTGTATTCAATCTTGCATTCATTCTTTTCAATGTCTAAGTCTTCCTCAGCAGAGCCAATTATATTGACTGGGGTAAACTTACTCTTGCCACCACTAGTGCCCCTTCGTCTTCTAATTTTGGAGAACGATATGGATCCTGCAACTGGCAGAAAACTCTTTGGTGGCTTCCAAGACTTGATTCTCCCTATTCTCGATGCCAGCTTCATTGACTGCTTTCGTTCAGTATCAGTGAGTATTGGGTCATCTGTGTACCTCAGGTAATGCCTCTCGGTGTCTTTTCCACGTTCGCTTGGCAAGTCGGCAACTACAAAACCAGTCTGTAACGTAAGAAGAAATGGAGAAACATTAGCAAATATAAATAGGGCTGCAAGATTGGGCAGTAACAGCAAGCATTTACCTTCCCAAACTTTTCTTCTGCCTGTTCGTCATTCATATGGTATGGAACAATCGTCTTGTCACTTGGCTGCCAATTTGCTGGAGTGTGCACTCCAAAGTTCGCTGCTCTCTGTAGGGCATCAAGGACGCGCAAGATTTCGTCAAAATTCCTTCCAACGGAGGAAGGATAAGTCATGGTCAAGGCAATAGTCTTGTCTGGATTGAGGATGAAAACAGATCGTGCTGTTTGAGGTAGGCCTACGTCATCCTTCAGCTGAGGATCAAACACACCCAGTTCAATTGCATGTTTTCTATCAGGATCGCAAAATAACGGAAAGTCAAGTTGCTGCCCCGTCGCAGCCTCAATATCAGCGACCCACGCTCTGTGACTGCTTGCAGTATTGCAGCTGAATCCACAAAGTTTTGTATTGCGGGTGTAAAACTCTGCCTTTAGGCTCTGGGCCGCACCGAGCTCTGTCGTACAAATTGGCGTAAAATCTCCCGGGTGCATGAAGACTATACCCCAAGATTTGTCACCGAGATATTCATATAGGCTAAACGCATCCGTGTGTTGTGTTTCGCCCTGAAGATCTGGAAACTGAAGGATCAACATGGACAGTGAGTTAGCCCAACAACAATATAACATAGCAGTAGCACTCATGTTTCTACTCACAGTATCTCCGATGGTAGGGCTCATCCTGTGAGTGATTGAAAGTGAGAAGAGATTCAAAGATAGAATGCAAAATCAGCCGTCTATTATCAAGCAGCATCACAAATTGTATCAAACCTAGCAACATCAAACAAATCTCACCAACGCAAATAGTTGCTTGAAAAAGCGGCCATGGTTGCTTTGCATAGAGTATTAGTGCAACTTGTATGATTTGAAAGCAAAATGGAGGATTTGCTGGCAGCTATGGCAAGATAAATAGCCTGATGAGCAGGAGTGAGAAACAACGATGAAGAGATGAAATAAATCTCTCAGAGTGCACAGTGCATGCAGACATAAGAGTACGTAAGTTGAAAAATGCCCATATCTCAGGGTAAATCAAGGCCCATCTCCTATTCCTGTGCAGTTTTTATTTACGAAAATCTAAGTAACTTGATATTTAATTGCCGGTTTGAAGTTAGGATGACATGATGGACAGTATTCGATTTTGTCCTATGCGAGATCCAAAGAAGTCTCTGCATCGTTTGTACGATAAGGTACTCTAGTTCTCCTGGAATTGGCAGGCCTTGATTGGTCATCTATAATAATTCCTACGTGCATTTACATATTCGACAGGCATAGTGTCTGTAAATTCTTAATCGTGGATGTTTTGATGGGTCGGATGATGACCTAGCTATATATGTAGCTATGTACTCTTTACTCTTACTCAGGATCTTGGATCTTGGATCTGCATGACGTATCATCAATACGATATATATACGTACTTCACTACTTATTGCCTCGTGCGTTCTTCCCGCGACGAACCCTGCGACTAAGAAAGCAGTTCCCATTCATGATGCATCTTGTTCATTAGAAGATAAAAGGTTCCTGCGAGAATATAACGATGGGAGAAGTATTGCCAGCATCAGAAGTTAGAGTTGTTTCTCGTCGAAAAACCATCAATGGTTGGCCCACCAATTCAATATCAATTGATTTCTACAGAGGAGACGATAATAGTAAATGCAAGCCGAATATAATTTTGTTATTTATCCCTGGTAACCCGGGCCTCATTGAATGGTACACTGACACTTTGTTCAAGATTGTGGAACAGCTGGGCGTCGGATATGCACTAAGAGGGATTAGCTATGCCGGGCATGGTGCCGGTGACGACGTGATTGGCTCAGTAGATGAGCACAAACAAAGTTTTGTCAGTGGAAAAGGACACCAAGATGCAGTATTATCGGCAAAAATGAGTGTATCTTGGACAATGGAGGGGCAAATCAAACATAAATTGAGTTGGATAGATGAAGTGATTGAGGAGTGGAAGGCAGAATTCAAATCATCATCTCAGTCTACAGAAGAGCTGCCGAGATTGATCTTTATCTCACATTCATTTGGCGCATACCTCGTACAACATATGTTGCTGCGTCGGCCAGCACTTCTTCAGCAAACACAGCATATTCTTCACTTGATGCCGTTTATTCGCTTCGATCCACCACCCTTACAGAAACGGGTGTTATCAAAATTGGCACATTCGTATGAATATACAATACCCTTGCTAAGTAATAGTGTTTGGGCACTATCTATGCTCCCGCGGAAATTGATTGATATTTACCTTAACAAAGTGGTTGGACTAGACTGCGACAAGGGAAGAGAAATTACTCTAGATGTATGCACTCATCCTAGGATGATCAGGAACCATTTAATTCTTGGTTTTGAAGAGATTCGAGAACTACCTGAATTACCCAACGACGTAGCATTCCGACTGATCGGTAAGGCATGCCCAACATCAATTCTATTTTGTGGAGGGCATCATCAAGATCAATGGGCTCCTTTGCATCACATGCAAAATTTGGAACAAATGAAAAGCAAGGCAATAATCCACAACATACAGTGCGTTTATATTGAAGAGCTGACACATGATTTTGTAGTTCATCCTAAGATGGTAGAGCCGGTTATTGGATTTTGTCTAGACCAAATAAGACATCCGAAATTATTGTGCTCTAAGCTATAGCTTCAATGTATTAACTGTATATAACGCATTGCTGTAACTATCAGAAATCCAATTTCCTTCGTTTTACAGCAGAATAGGACGCGCTTTCTTGTGTAAGCAATGCAGGATTAGACTGAGACTGAGACTCGCATTCATCGTCAATTTCTTCGAAGCACATTTTCAGCTCATTGTATCCTTCCTCTTTTGCGATCTTCCAGTTTTGGAAGGCATGGCCTAGAAGTTCATTCTTCTCGCGATCACGAGAGAAGAAGCGAATAGTTCGCTTGATGAAATGTTCGGGTTTGTTGAGAGGCAGTTTTTCTGGTGGGCCTGCCAATGGCAGCTTCTCAATGGGCAGCAAATCGATATCTTCAAAGTGCTTCTTTTCCAAAAAGTTCATTTGAAGGACTGGGTTCTTCTCCTTGCTGCCATAGTGCAGTTCTCTTTTTTCTACAATGATATCATTGGTATCCAAGGTGACATGCTCTTCGTCTCCAAGCTCATACGTTGCGTTTGTTCTGGCGATACGATTCCCTTCTGTCTCCAATAAAATAGTAACCATTTCCTTCTTGATTTCATCCTCGTCCATGTCAAACAAAGTATCTCCACCAATTTCGTCAATTTCCACTTCTCCTACACATTTGTAGAACTCGTGCCTTCGAAGATGATGCAGGATCTTCTTCAGAAGGACAAGGCATTCGTCGCTGCTCTCAAGAACTTTATCTTCAATAACTCCAACAATGCTGTCATCGGCTCGTAAAAATAGTCGCGGGTACATCCATGCCCTCGAAAGAGGCAGTTTAGGATATTCAAAGTCAACAAATCTAGAATGCGTAGGGAAGGTATCTGGGTCTTTATGCTGAGTCGAGAAAAGCATGGAAAAATGCCGATCCGCCTCTACCATCAAATCAACCATCAGCAACTCTGCAGCTTTGGTCTTTTTGTGTGTATAAATTTTGTCATGGTTGTTGATTCTTGTCTCAAAAAAACTCATAGCTTCTGATACATGCTTCACTGGATAACAAATCATCAAGTGTCTAGCCTCTTCGTCCTGTGGTTTATCTTTGCAGTCGAAGCATGTATCGCGATTAGGGCAAAGCCCCCTAGCCACAACTGCGGTTCTTAGTAACACATTGTAGGTATCCTTCTTTCCCATGGCAGAAAGTCCATCTCTGGCATAATAGTCGTATCTGTCGACATCCAACCCACTATGGCGGTTACTGATGATATCATAGAGAAACTCTTTTTCCTTTCCCCTACCGACAAATGCGTTCTGTGCCTCTGGTGCGTCCGGATAAACAAGTGGCTTACCGTATATGCATTCCTTGATAAATATCCAATCTCGTGAAGTAAAATAATCCACCGTAGTTTCCCCTGGTTCATTCTTGTTCTTGCGTATGACGCCAAAGGTTTCACAGTCGATCCCATTTCCCACTTGCTTCAGTGGCTCGTCTAACGCGTCCCAATCTATTTCTAACCCATTCGTGGCAAGTAAATCATCCACCATCATTAGAGAAGTTTTTTCATGCTCATAGAAAGGAGGCAAGTCTGGCAGATCCATTCCAAATTCTTCCGTAAACTTTGCATTTCGTTCGGAATACAATTCTGGATTTTCCTTCTCCTGCTTGTAGCATTCTTTGAGGAACGTCTCATAGACATGACTGAATGGACCATGCCCCAGATCATGGGTCAAGCCGGCAATGCGTAGACACAGAATATCCATTTCAGTAATATTCAACTGTTGCTGCTTGCCAATATTACTCGTCGAAATGATGTTACTAGCCGTTTCCATGACGCCAAGTGAGTGTTCTTTTCTTGTATGCGAACACGAAGGATATGTATTGAATGCGCACCCCAGCTGCTTGAGATTGGCAAGGCGCTGGACTGCTGGAGAATCAAGCACTACTTGGACGGCTGGAGGGATCGTTACCTCGCCGTGGACTTCATCGTTGCATTTCCGTGTTTCGGTTTTCATTGGGTAGACTTCGTAGCCGTGGCGCCGACGAGGTCTAGAGCGAGGCGTCCCGCGGAGGTGGTAAATGTGGCCATTGCTCCTGCTCGGTGATGGAGAGAAAAGTGAAGAGGACGCAGCTGCCGCCGCCGCCACTGCTCGGTCGTCCTGGGGAGGAGATCGTTCCATTGCGTTGCTGTGTCTTCGTCTTCTGAGTATTTGAATTTTGAAGGAGAGCTGGGTGCAAAAATTATACTCCCTTTGATCTCACTCAAAAAATCACAGAAGAAGTTGTAGCCCCAGGATTTTTGTCAGACAACAACTTTAACTTTCCCAATGCCAAATCTCCACATGGAAATATTAAGCCCTCATTACTAACGCTGGATCTCAAAATCAATACCCCGGTCCAAAATCCTCCCGATCCCCGATCCAAGATCCAACTGAACACTACTTAACATCGATCATCTTTCGTTTCTGGTTTCTGCTGTGGATCTACTCATATCCACTCTGTGATGTTATAATAATTGTCTTCTACCTCCATGACCTCCTTCAACAACCCTCCGCGCCCCAAGGCGATAGCCACATTCATTTCCTCTCGTGATTTTCTACCAGGCTGCCAGTGCCTGCTTCACTCCATCAACACGAATTTACCACCTACAGCCAAAGATGAGTATCCACCGGAAATCATAGTTCTGCTTAGCTCCAAGCTGAAGAATGACGCAAGTGTCACTGATCGACTTCGTCTTTTCTGCACTCGGATCATTGAGGTTGAGCATATTCCAATTCGCAATGATGGCGGCGAAGGTGACAACATACCAAGTCATGTCAAAGAATGGGATGAAAATTGTGGATGGACGAAACTCCGCTTGTTTGAGTTAGATGGTTATGATACGATACTTTACATTGATGCAGATTGCTTGGTCCTAAAAGATATCAGCCATTTGCTCTCTTTATCAGAAGGTGACCAAACAACAACAACGCATGGGAACAAACGACGTGGTCTCTTGGCTGCAGCACCTGACATATTCCCACCTGACAAGTTCAACGCTGGAGTAATGGTCCTTCGCCCATCAAAAGATGTGTTTGATGATATGATATCTCGCTTGCCATGCAGCTCTGATGATGAGAAAAATCATTGCACATCCTATGATGGAGGGGATACAGGATTTTTGAACAACTACTACCCTGATTGGCACGCGTCGTGGCCAGCATATTCCCGACTTTCATTTGGTTATAATGCTCAACGGCTCATGTATCATTACACATACCAAAATAGACCACAGTATTGGGATGATGGAATTGATAAACTTTACATTGTGCATTACAGCTCGTCTCCCAAGCCTTGGAAGGCAATGACAATGAACTCTTCGTTGGACAACGAGGAATCGACAAACTACCTAGATGGACAAGATAAGAACACCCTTCAGAGATTGAGAGGTGGCAAGTTGGAACATATGTGGCAAGCAGCGTATGAGAGGAGTCAAAAATATTTCATGCGAGAAAAGAAGAAAAAATTCGCATCTGAACAGTTGTCAAAGCAACAAGCACAAGCAAATAAAGCTGCAAAAGCGCCGCCTGCTCCTGCAAGATCTTCGCCAGCTCAAAATAATGCAAATACTTTCAATAAACGATTCAAAGAATTGCGTGCTGGGGGGATGCCGATGCAGGAAGCTATGAAGAAGGCTCGCGTAGAGTACGGTTTGGACAAGTTGGATCATGTTGATCCTTCCCAAGCTGTCGGCGCGATGTTTGGTTTGAGATAGAACTTTAATGCAATGTTTGCATTGTTAACTCTAGATGAAGATACGCAAGGCATAGAATAGGTATGGTAGATCATTGTTGACGATGATCTACAATCTGCGCTACTACTTTGATGCAATAAGCGAAATGTCTTCTTCGACGAAGATTTACACATCAGTGTTACATAATTGTGTTACATCAGGTTACATCTCATGGTATTGCGTCTGTCCGCACGTCGATTGTCGTCTCACCTTCACCACAAGCACGAAGCACAAGCACAAAACAACCTCAATGACCATGAGCGACGAAGTGTTTCCCGACTCCGTCAAGGACTTTGTCTTTGATTTGCATGATGCGTCCCGTCGCTCCTTCATTGCGTCGGAGGAGCAGGCCCTCTACTCAGGGACCTTCCGTGAGATCACCGCGAAGGTGAGTGAGATATTTTGTGTCGGTCTAGAATGAGCTGAACTCCAAAATTCAATATCCTTATTCTCATTACTGTTATGTCTCTCCTCAATACCATCCAACTCTTATTTTATTACACGTCTCTCTAGTACTTTCCAAATGTAGCTTGGCCTTCTCCTGATGCCATTTCATCCGAATGTGGTGGTGACGAACTTTTCCTCGCTCTCTACAACGAGCTCACCCTCCGTCACCTCCAGTCTGTGAAGCGTCCCAATGTGAACGACCGCATCGAGGGCTGGCACGCATATCGTCAATTATTCGACTTGCTTCTGAAAGAGGCGCCCGAGGATGGGGCTGAAGCTAAGCGTGAAAATTTGTTTCTAGTTCCTGATTGGTGCTTCGATATCCTGCATGAATTTTTGTATCAATTCCAAGGATTTTGTCAATTCCGCACCACTACGTATTGTGCGGCTGCGAAAACAGCTGATGAACCCGAAAAGAGGAGTGCAAATGTGTCAGATGCATTGGAAATATTGGGGCAAAACCGTGATGCTTGGGCTGTTGAGACAGTGTTGTTTTATTTGCATCGTCTTGTGGCTGTTGGAACGCAAAAGAATGCATCTGCGACGTATCGTTACCTTGCCTACTTTTCATCCGTGACATTGTCTCGTTTGGAATGTCTATTGGGTGATTACAAGGCTAGTATTGCTGCATTGGATGTCATTTATGATGCCGAGGCTGAATTAATTGCTGTTGGTGAAGATATGAAAACTCCTGAGGAGCTTGTGAATGGAGTGTTCCCTGCCAGGCTGAGTTTGGCTTACCATTCCGGCGTGAGCTATTTGATGCTCAGGAGATACAAAGACTCTGGAGCTATGCTTGGTAGTATTTGTTTGTTTATGCAAAGAGGTTTCAAGGTGTGTGTGTTTGTGTGCTTGTTTGAACCATCTCGTGTATGTTTTCCTCTCTTGTTAAAGCTGATGAATATATCTCTCTTTTCAATACTTTGCCTTATTTCAACTATTCTCTTCACTTCCAGACCGGTCAACTTAGAAAAAAATTCCTGGATCTGAGCAGTTCAATAAGTTATTTGACCGTATGATCGCCCTCCTTGCAATCATATCACACGTTTGTCCAACCCCTATCCTCGATGACTCCATAGCTTCCATCGTTCATGATAAACATGCTAACAATCTCTCCAAAATTGAAGCTGGGGAAGAGGGATATGAAGATCTCTTTGTCTTTGCTTGCCCAAAATTCGTCAACGCTGCTGTACCCGATTACTCTCAGGCACTCAAACCAGGTTGCGAATCTACCCCTTACGGGCAGGATGCCTACAAACTCCAAGTCAAGCAATTCATGAATGAAATGGAAACTCATGCGACACTCCGCAAAATGCGCTCTTACATGACCCTCTACACATCAATTGGGGTAGAAAAGCTTGCGTCCTTTAATGACATGAAGGTCGAACAGTTTGAATCTTGGCTCACTTGCTTGAAACACAAGATGAACCAACTTGAAAATAATGACAAGATGGGCACTGCAATGGATATCCATTACTATGTGTCAGACAATATTGTACATGTTGATGAAGCTGAGAAGGTGAGACGGTTTGAGAATTTCTTCATGAAGCAGATCCAAAACAACGACGATGTGTTAAGGCAACTAGAGTCAATCAAGATAGAACTTTAAGAGTAAAAGAATAATAATTTATATGACTTTTGATAGTGATGTAAATTGTTTCTTTATCATGTGAATAGGAATGCAGCTGGATGGAAGTATGTCAACGAAGCAGGATAGAATGGATAACAATCTAAATAAAACACACAGTAACGCAATAACGTGTCTGTGAATATAATGTTCTAATTTGTATTAACTAACCCCGGAAGGACTCCCGTCAAAGCCTCCTTTGTCCCGACGACGTATGCAAAATATCTCATCTAAAAGGGCCCACCAAACATGCTTAAAAATTTTCTACACAATTTGAGCCCCTCACGCAACTTCCTCCACAGCCCCTTCATTTGTCCCACTCT